>WBMW01003075.1:0-49727 GCA_013396635.1 Penelope pileata
CTATGATTCTATGATTTTGCAAGTATACAGGAGTTGAACAGCAAGTATACTGCTTTATAGTATATTGTAAACATATACATTTAAGTGAATGTTGTTTCACCAAACTAAGATGTGTAGATATTTGCTTGAGATCTTTATTTTTTGCTGTTTTAATGGAGTTTTTAAAAATGGTTTAGTAACAGTATTTCAACTAGTCACTTATTATCAGCGTAAATCCTCTCTCCCCAGGATAACATACAAAGACTTACATTAATTTACGTTGTTGACTTCCACGTTTCAGTACACTTCTAATGCCATCTCACTTTCTCCTTTTGGATCTTCATAGGCCAGTTAACATGATGTTAATGAAACAAACAAACAAACAAAATCCACCAAACACTTGGACAGTGTATTTACTAGTGCTTGCCGATGACACTAAAGAATAAAAAAACAAAAATTACAGAAGGTGTGAGAATCTCTAATTGATATTTAAATGTTCTGGAGGAATTCTAGCAGTTTGTAACATACTGCTTGTTACAACAGTAACTAAAATTGAATATGTGTAATCATTAGTGCATATGCAGGCTATGTTACTACAGGTAATTTAAACTAATACTGATGAACTCTGAGCTCATACAACCTTTTTTAAGACTATTTTGAGAAGCTCAGTGATTACCTATTATGCTGCACTGAATGAGGAAGAAAATAGTATATCTACAGTAGCTATAAAAAAAAGGATAAAAGAACTAATCTATCCTGTCCTCAGAGGATCTGTCAATACTTGCAGCACTGTCTTCTCTCTTCTCCTCCTGTCCCCTTGTCAGATAAGAATGGAGATAAAGCATGAACAGATGTTGTAGAAACAATTACTCTGAATTAGTCATTTGAAAAAGAGAAATATTAGTGGAAGTTTGTCTGAAGTATTTGTCATATGGATAACTGTTTAAACTGATAAATCAAGTAATTCAAATGAGATTAATTTAGAGTTAAGTTTAAAGAACTCAACATGTGCCACTTGGAGGAAACCAACAGCATCACAAATTCATTGAGGATTTTCTGTAGCACACTCCAACAGTGAATTTGTACATTGAAGGGTTGACAGGACACAAATCAAAATGAAAAGTAGACATCTTTTTCCATGCCTCATTCTAATGCTCTTGCCATTTTAACAATACTTTCTGAACTTATTTTTCTTGAAACTTTAATGATGTAATTAAAAATGGCTGTTGTTCTTGTACAAGCTCCTTATTTGTCACAAAGATAAAGGCACAATTTAAAGTAAATTATGTAATGTTCTTAATACTAAATATTTTCTCATTTCCTATAAATTTTTTGAGATGCTGAATATTAAATGATTTTAAAATTTTAAGAACTACAGCCCGAATCAAGTCAGAGGTATACATTTGTATAGGTGTTGTCCAGTCTCTCTACAAACTCAGACAATTGTTTGTGTATGAACAAAAATAATTAGTCATCTCTACACAGGTAATGAACATGTGTAAACAGTGCTAGTGAGCTGTACCAGTGTGTAACGGGACAGTTTAAGAGATGTGATTGCTCTCGGGGTATTGGCACAGGAATTTTAACTTTAGGTTGCTATCTTCCAAAAAAGACTAGGTGCCTTAGAATAGCAATGTAGGCAGCAGGTTTTAAGGATCACCACTTGAGGCTCAGTTGTGTGCCTCCGGAAAGAAAGGCTTTTAAGAAGTAATTTCTTATTGCGAGTTACGAGTTTATTCCTTTGTGTTGCTGAGGGCGCTTGACACAAAGTAGACTTTTCTTTTTCTGTCTCCCTTTCCCTCTAAACCTGAAATTGGAAAATCTTTGTGCTACAAATCTCTTGGCAAAGAGTACTACATATTGTGAAAGTGAATTATGATATTTTCTTAGTATTTTTAATCAAGAACAATGTACTCAGCAAGATACAGAGAATAAGAATAGAAAGCTCTTTCTGCCAATGGACTCTGAAGGACAACCTTGCCATCTTGGGCGCTATGTCTCTTGCAAATAGCTGTACATTGGATTTAAAATTATTTTGTATTTAGTCCCATTATTCCCTAGAGACATACAGGAGACTACCTAGGGTAAACCATTTGGAAGTTATTAAGACTTTCTAACTTTGCCTATGCTTATTCTTTCTTTTGACATCAGTGTTTTAATGTGATGTATTGACATATCTTTACATATGACAGCCAGATCCTGAGATTTTGCTACGGAGGAAGTCATTGACATATAGCCTGGATATTTTATTTATGGAACTCATTTCATCTACATTTCTGAGAGTAAGATCATCTAAAAAATGGAATGACAGGCTGTTTTTCCAATAATTTCTATCTATTACCAATATCTAGGTCCAAGAGAATAATATTGCTACCCAAATAATTTCTGTTCAAAAATTAAAGACATGAAAATACATTCCAGTTTTCTCCTACTTTCCTAATTTTTCTTGTCATGATCATTAATAGACTGAGACTGTAAAATCTTTGAATTATAAGACCGAATAGGTGATCATACATGAAAATCTTGAATTCCGAAAGATTGTGTCCTTTTTCCCAGAAGTGCACTCTGGTATTTAAGACGAATTTATTAACTGCTGTGGAAGTTGCATCTTGCTTTTTACATAAGGAGTAATTGGAAGAAATTGGTTGAAAGGAATGGGAAAATTTAAGCAGAATCCAAGGAGAACAAGTCTGAGGATGAAAGGTTGAAACCACAGAAAAAAATATTTAAAGGATTGATGACACTCTAGACAAAGTACAAGAAAACCATTACCATTTTGGTATGTAACTTCAAGTAAAATACAAGGATACTTTAAGACACTTTAAATGATTTGAATAGCACATTTTAGTTTGTGGTAGTTCTTTCCTCTCAAATTGTTTTGCTGAAATGTTATTGCACATATCGTCTGGGCCATTCACCCTATGTTCATACGAAATTCATATGCCTTAAGTGATATTCTAAAAAGCATACTTAGTTCTTAGAAGAGGAAAAGTTGAAATTATAGAAATGAGAACCGGAACACAGTTTAAACGTGCGCCAATCTTTTCATGAATTTTAATAGAAGTTATACTATTTCTGCTGAGATTGGACTCTGATAAAGGTAGTGCTTATGGAATCACATACTGCTATAGAGGTTTTAACTGTAGACAGATTTTGAGACGCAGAGAAACCTTTTCATTGTTTGACACTTGAGGCCTCTGTGGCCAGGTGGAGATCAGGTTTTCATACTATATCAGCACCGAGTAATTTCTACTGCAATACTTATGATCAGACAGTCAACAGGCTTTAGTGAAATTGAAAATCTGGGGTTCCAAAAAGGATACTGTGAAACACTTAGAGATTCTATCTTAATTTTTTATTCAAAGGACATTCTTCCTTTTTGTCTTCATTTCTTGAAAAAAATTAAAATCTTAAACCCAACAAAAAGTCCTCTAAAATTCTTTTTAAGTGAGAATCTTACTGCAGGCACAGCAGAACATAGGCAATTTAGCCTGTGCCTTTTAGCTTTTTTATCTGTGCTTTTTTAGCTGTGTTGCTCTTCAAAACATTTTCTATGTGAAGTAGATCTAATACAGCAGCACAAATACAATCAAGGTAATATTGATAATTAAAAAAAAATTATCAATGTTTAATTCAATGTCTCAGCATCTAGGGCATATGTTAAATCAGTAGTAGATCACTTTAATTAAGATCTCATAAACTTGTGAGTTTTGAAATCTGCATTTTTAATTGACTTAGGGCCTTCCAATATATGTCTGCTATTTTACTTACTAAATATGAACAACACTTAACTCCATAAATATTAAGCAGCTTCCTTAATCATTAAGATTTTAAAACCACCATGGTTGATTTTAATCTGCAGATTTTATAAAGATATAGGAGGCTCACTTTGATTCTTTGTAGTATAGTGGCCAGTTATTTGGTTTGGAATAGATGAAAATAAAAAGAACAGTGCTGACTAGATACAGTGAAAGTTTCTTTAGGCTATTCCAGCATTCAAGTAAATGCGGTCCAAAGCAGTGTAGCTCAGGGACCTTCTTAGGTTTCTGTCATGGATTAGACAAGGATTTCAAGCAAGATGTAGCTGGGGAAGAAAAAGCTCATCTGCTCTTCTGCAGTAATAGCTAGCTTAGCAAATGTGCAATGATGTTAATGCCTCTATGTAACAGAATGTTTTTTTCTGTTTTTATTTTATTTATTTATTTACATTTGATACTGCTGTGTGGTCATTAGTATGTTTGAAAAAAACAATGAAATTAAATATTTCAAGTTCTTTTTATGTTACCTTGTGCTATGAAAATACTTTGCCACTCTGGATGGAAACAAGTGTACTCCAAAGAGACAAACACTCTCATACATACAGTTCCGTGAGACATCTCAACTACTTCATTCATCTTTGCATGGAAAACTGCATCCTTTCAAATTCCAAGCAGCTTTCTTTGGAAAGGAAAAGCAGTTTCTTTTCTGAAGATCCTTTTTTCATTTGCAATGTCTTGAAGCTTGGTACTGAATCCATACTTGAATATAAGGTGTCCTGTGTTTAGTGCTGGGTGGAAAGCATTTCAAATCTTGTTTATTACCACCAGCCCTGGTGGATCTGTGACAGTGGCTAAGAATTCATTTTATAAGAAAATTCACTGATTAGCTCTCAGCCCTGTAAAAGAGGATATTTCAAGTTTATACTCAGTTACATATCTGTTTTCAAAATAAAGCAATTAAACCCCAGTGAAGCTAGTAGAGCTCCAGTAGATCCTGTTAGGTATATTATTTACACAGTATGAGCTCAGTCTATGCTTGCTATATTCTCACTATTGCAGGTGAGAAGGGTTCTAACTAAATTATTTCCTGACTGCTCCCAAGCTCCCTATATAGGGATGTATGCAGCCACTTTCTTGTAGGCTTACACAGTTTCTACAGGGGCAAAGAGGTTTGAATGCATTTGAACTAAAACCTGGCTTGCTGATGTACTCTGAAAAAGCAGAATATATAACCAAAAAGTCATGTAAAACGAAGCAAACCACAGTGCCTACTTTCACAAAATTTCGCTTTTAAAGCATGAATGGAAATTTTCCCATTGAAAACTCATGACAAGCAATAGAAGCAAGAAAAAATTCTTTAAGACTTTGTTTTTCAGCTTGAAACGTATTTCATATCTGTACTGAAACTGATTTCTTGTCACATAGTTACATCGATTGATCTATTAGTAAAGTGTAATACTCTGCTCAACTCACTTACTGTTAAGGAAATAAGATAGAGGTTTTTGCATTGAAAATTGTTTTTGGTTGTGTCATATTCCACATTTTCTTATTGTGTAGTTTTTGTTAGGTGTAAAATTCCATTCCTACATAACTATCTCTTCAGCTTGAAATAAATTCAGTGTTTGTCTGTTTGCCCTTGACCAAAAAAGTAGAATTTTCTATCTACATAATCTGATTCTGTTCTTGAGTGAATCAGTTTAAACTTAAAGTAACTCTGAAATCAGTAGAGTGGTACAAGGTCTGTTTTGGCAGTCTTCCTATGTCTATAAATCAATCCCAAATGCAATAGTAGCAATTTGCAAAACAACACTGACCCTACTAACAGGTTGTTCTGCAAAAAGCAGTGTATTGCATATACTCATGTAGCAATTTAAAATAAATTGTTATTATGACATATGCCAAATAGTTTTGGAGATTAAAATCACTTATTTTACAGAAAAGAAGTAAGGAACACATCTCAGTGAAAAAGATTTTACACAATGTTTTTTCACAATGAGTACTTGCCTTTATTCCTTCCTAAAATAATGAAAACACCAATCTATGTTAATTCTTTCTCTTAAACTTTGAGTGAACAGATTTTGTTTCATTTATTCAATGGGGGCTTAGGCTGTTGTTCAAAATTTGACTGTGTATCTGCAGGCAGAATACAGCAGCTCATCTGAGGTGAAGTAGTTTGCTGTGTTTGTGCCTGAATTTGTGACTTCTGAGTATAACTATCTCAACGACAGCATCTGTACTGATTAGTCTCCTTTGTTTTTTCACTAAATAAGCATAAGCAAAATAAGGATACTTACAGACAAAGAAACTCACAGCCTTTTTTACTTGCAGGAGAAACATTCGTTATAAAAAAAATACATTGGCTCTTTATGCATCAAAGTCATTCAAGAGAACTGGATGCTCACCTTCTGGTGCTTATATGAATAAGGGTTGTACTGTTAGAGGTTACTGTCTGTGAACACGTGACTGAATTATGAAATAGGTGGTGGAAGTATTTTGTTCCAGCTCTTCTTCTCCCCATGGCCATTATATGAAAAGCAGAATTATAAAGGTGATGAGGAAAGAACGGAGAGGAGAGAGACATAAATGGCCAGCAGCAAAATCCTTTTGGAGGGGTATTCTTACTTCTTTCTGGAAATAGGAGAAAACAAACCTCCACAAAGAAACAGGTGTCGAAATTCATCACTGAAGCCCAAAGCTGCTAGTTTATCTTGCTGAAATAGAATAGCATTACCTCCTTATGATTGTCTGAAGGAAAGACTGCTCCCAGGCTGTTCAACATTTGATTGCATTCCAGGTAAAACCAGAGATGAGGTGTCTGAAACAAATGGCGGTTTAGACATTGTCCTGAATAAAAACTAACACTAAACTTTAGAATTGTTTTGTTACTACATTTCAGTTGTTTCTTCCCATGTCAAGAAGATACAAAATAGGAGCTCTGACATAGCATACACTGTTGATTACCAAGATATTTTTGCTTTGTGCTCCATACCTGCTGTCAATGCTTCCTTTTAATCTTTCTGAACATCAGGCTGATTTTGGCCAGCAATGAAAAAAAGGTGGAGAATTTATGCTCCCAAGGATTTTAAATTGATTAAATTCAGTCCAAAGGGACTCTGGAGTACAAGTGCTTTTGGAAAGATTATAGACACAGTCATGAACTGGCAGATTTCTAACCATGTCAGTATGGGAGGGATTCTTTCAAGAGTTAAATGATGGAATGAGAATTGAGATAAGAGTGATCATAATTAACTGATTAGGAAACCGGATATGATGTGCATAAGGGTTCATTGTAGTTTAACACTGATAGGCAGCTAAGCACTACACAGGTGTTCTTTCAATCCCCTTCCTCAACAGGACAGGATGAGGAGAAGATGAGATGGAGGGAAAAGTAAGCAACTTGCTGGTTTGATATAGGAGCAGTTTAATGAAATGGGAAAAAACAAGCAAAGGCCATGTGGAAGTAAAAGGAGAAGAAAAATATTCTCTACCTCCCATCAGAAAATAATGTTCAGCCACTGCTTGGGGAGCAAGGCCTCAAAATGCGTTCTGGTTGATTGGGAAGCAAATTCATTCACAATGAGTCTCCCCTTTTCCTTTGTCCTTCTGAGCATGCCAAGTATGATGCCATACAGTATGTAATATCCTTTAGTTGGTTTAGGCCAGCTGCCCTGGTGATGTCCCCTCCCCACCTTTTGCCCACCTCTAGCCTGCTGGCTGTGGATGTGCACAGGGGGAGAGAGAATTGTTTTTTGTTTTTATTTTTTAAAAGATGAAAGACAAAGCACGATACTAAAATTATTACTCAAAATGAATGTGAAAGGTACATGAAAAAAAAGTTATTTAAAACAATTCTTTACCGTATCATCCAAGGTGATATCCATGAGTGACATTTTTTTATGGAATGCTTTATAGAGTAACTTAAAACATATATTTTTATTTTGAGTTGGGTCTCCTTCATAGTGAGTCACATCGAAGATACTTGTTTCAAAGATACTCAGCTGTCCTTTTTGCCTTGCGCTTAAAGATTTAATAACCAGCTTATTCGAGATTTCATATATATGCTCTATCCAAAAGTAAGAAATACACTTCAGTATGAAGTATACTAAAATGTTCTATGTTGTTTGATATTTCACTACAACATATTCTTTTCATCAGTATCTTCAAACTTTTTTCACAGAGAAGAAATTGAAAAATTTTTAAATTATTATTTACAGGAGGCACTATTGTTTTCATACAGTTTTTATATAGTTGTACTCTGTATAATTCTTAATGACCTAACCACCTCAACAGCCTGTGCTTCTCTAACATTTGACTATAATGGCCACCTAAAAATAACAGTTTCTTAGCAAATACCCACATTCTTTAGAAGGCGATACTTCTCTGTTGTTCTATATTCTCTGCTGTTCTATATTGCAGTGGAAACTAAGGTTATCCAAAGTTCCTGAGGAAAACTTATTTCTCTCTTATTAAAGAATACAGAAACAGTGAAAACGTAACCATTTCCCTTTAAAGTATTTCCTGAAAAATCTTACATTTCATACTTCTCATTACATCTTAATAAGAAAATGTTGTTTTAGGAACCATCACATTTAATTAACAACAACAACAACAAAAAAAACCATTTTGTTAATTTCTGAATCTCTTCCTTTTCTTAAAGGTCAGTCCTTTCATATGCAGGCAAGCCGCTTGATTTGAACCAGGAATCAGTGTGCAAGAAAGAATTATTAAATAGATCAATTCCAGATAACGCATTTGAACTTTCTTATGACAATGAGGTGCACAGTTTACGTATCGGTGTGGAAGTTCTACGTCAATGTTCTGTTAAAATTACAGGTGTTTTCCTTGGAAGGCAGTTACATCCAGTTTGCGAAGGACACACTTCCAGTGCCGAATCATACCTCACCAGTGCTCCTCCTTCTTTAAAGACAGTATTTAAAATAATATCTTTATGAAAGTGGAGAAAAAATCTCTTGATATCAGCTCTCAGAATTTTCATCTTTTTAGCTCTCAAGATGAAGGTGTTAATTCTACATCCACTACTCAAGCAAATTATTGAGTCTTTTAGTCAATGATGATAATGATCTACTGATCTAAATGTTCACAACTTGTTTGTAAGAGATCATATGCTCACTAGAGCTCTCATTCTGACAGCAAATTTAGTAGCAACATTAATTTTCTCACTGGAAAACTGTATTGAAGAAACACTTGTGTGTATGTTTTTGTTTTAGTCATATAAGGTTGAAAGGTAATGGTGCAATTTTTCCAGGGGCAAGGGCTTTATGCTTTAGTATGTATTAACAGCAAAAAATTGTCCTTGTGGACGTGTTTTTAAAATCCCAAAGCATAAAAAGTATATTTCGATTGCAGAACAGACTTCATTCAGTATACCATGAACTCTAAGGGAAATAAGGTAGCTGCAGGCATTTCATTCTTGTATTTTCATTGCTAGTGGAAAAGCAATGGTAAAACTGGTCAGTAATTCTCTTATTTTATGGAGGATAATACTGAAAGTCTGAGTCTATCAGGTTCAATCAGCAGCTCATATAACTTCCAGATCTGGCATGTGCTTCTGCCTAGCTGGTGGGAAGACAAAGACTTCAAACTTACGATATTTCCGCAGTGGAATATTAGAATAATAGCACGGCTTAAGTTGGAAAGGACCTTAAAAATCATCCTGCTCCAAATCCCTGCCATGGACAGAGTTGCCAGCTACTAGATTAGGATGCCCAGGGCCCCATCCAACCTTCATTTATTGATTGATTGAAGTTTCTATTTATTTATTTATTTATTTAATGTTTAGATCTTATTAGATAGCTGGAGGTGTTAAAGGCCACATTGGATGAGGCCCTGGGCAGTCTGATCTACTGGATGGAAAGCCTACCCACGGCATGGAGATTGGAACTAGGATGAGGACTTTAAGGTCTTTTCCAACCCAAGCCATTTTGTGATTTTCAGGAATTATGGATCTGTCAACATTTAGTTTCTTAGCCAGTAGCGTTTTTCTTCAACATGTTTTATATTTAACTATGATAAAAACAAAATGGAATTAGCAAATCATTTGTATCTGCTTCTCCAACACATGCTGTCTGTACATCAATTTACATTTGAGTTGAAGAATCCACACCCAATTATACTATCCATTCTACTGCTAAATGGGTTGTTAAACTGGTCTATAATTTCTAGTTTCCAAAGTCTTCTTGGTTGCGTCTCACAGAGTTGTTTACAAATGTTCTAGAAATTCACTGCAAATGCAACTATATCTCAACCTGTCTTCCTATTTATGCATGCATGGGCTTGCTAGTCCATAGGTCAAAGGCTTCAATATTCCACTTCTACAGCCAAGCACAAATAAGCTGCATAACCAGAATGTTATTTAGTTACCATGCTAAAGTATCTACTGATTAATACCACTCCCGTGTTCAGCAAGAAGTTTATTATCCTTGCTAATAAATCCCCATTTATTATTTGTTGTATTATTCATACAAAAATGAACCTGTTTCAGAAGCAAGAGAGCTGTTTACATAATTGAATTGGAGCTATTTGTATGTGTGTATGTGCATGTGTGGTTCTGAAATTCAAATAATACATCTATATAAGTTTCTGTATCTTAATTCGCTTTGCTGAAATCAAGACTGAAACTGGATTATGTTGTATCTTTGTGTTTCCAATACACAAAGTGTTTATTTGTGGAGAGAAATGAGGGTAATAGTGCTTCATATGGATTTAGTAAATGTCCATATTTGATGAACTTTCAAGTTCCACTAAGGCCACAAATAGAAATTCTTAAAAAACCCCAAGATCTTATTCTGAAAGTAGTCTCTCTCTATAGTGAGCATTGCTTTGAACAATGCCATAGACTCATGATTTTGGAGTTCATACCTGATTAATGATTTCAGCTTGTTTTGTATGCCAAACTGGATTCTAATTTCTAACCCTTCAGGCTGCTTTACTTGCATCTAAGTGTAGTGCAATACTACGATTTATATTAAGATGACTCAGTGCATAAAGTCTCTAGATTTCCAGGAATATATTTGCAAGTGATTGCACTTATAAAATATGATATTAAATATGTGTAAATTTGAACATGTATCCCATGGTACATGGAGACTGTTTCCTGAGGAACACCCAAATTTTCTCAAAATACTTTGTGCTTTGCAATCACGTACAGAGCAATAAAATTTTAAGTGAAATTTTTTAGTTAAAGAAATATATATCTGAAAAGGAAAATAATGTGCAGATAATTAAGGAGGATGTTCATTAGAAAATTCATGGCACATTTTTCAATAATATAAAAACAAAGGGGTGAGTGTGTATTTTTTGTAAACTCACATAGGTGCTATCAGTGGAGATATGCTCACACCTCAGGGAGTCCACCCCATTCAGAGATTTATTATACTCAAAGAAAAGTAGGAATCCCACAAGACTTCACAAGAATGATATTTCATTTTCATTTCAAGATTATTGTCGTAGGTAGTCAGCTTTCAACATATGATAAGACTTCTTGTGGAATGTTACTCTCCTTGCACAGAGCCTAAAGCAAAGACAGCCTGCTTTTCAAAAGGAGATATCCAGTCTGACAAGAAAATGGAATCATTCTAATAAATCTAGGAGAGAAGGGGAAAACCTATTACTTGCAGGCTGAGGATTGGAAACTACTGTGACTTTCTTACAGCTTTGATTTTTAAAGGAAGAAGCAAGCTTGATGCTTTTGTTTTCCCTTGGGTGTGGGGAAAAATATATCAACTGAAAATTGCTGTTATGAAAGATTACTTTAAGAAGAACACCAAAAAATATTCTTCATCGTTACAATGTGCTTTAGGTTTGATATTGTGTACTAAGTTGATTTTTTTCCTCATTCCAATAATATGGAACATATTGAAGCTTATTTTCACTGAATTTTTGATTCTTCTGTAGAGTCGGAGTTTCTGATTCACCCATGAACTATTTGTGTGGCTTCCTCAGCCACAGTTTGTCACCTCATAACACTGAATTTATTTGTTCCATATATTAAGGATCTTCTGAGGACAATCTACATATTCATGCAAAGTGGCAAGATAATGAGGTGATGACTATCACCTTTAAGTGGAAAATTCTATAAATAAGAAATCCCTGTAAGACTGCTCATTTTTGCATAAAATGAATTTTTCTTCTTTCTTTTTACACACTCATCAATTTGTATTATCTTTTCAAATGAATGGAAGGCTACAATTATCAAGTACTGTAACGATCTGTGATCCAGTCTTCTTTCCAGTGATGTTAAAACAATTGTTTCATTGATATCAGAAGGTCTTGGATACCTTTTGCAGAAACAGTGCAATGTGTGTAAAGTATTTATTTATCTATTACTAGCTATATTTATCCTCAAAGAGAGATATTGCATCAATATATGTATTATTTCAGACAAAACTATAGTGTTAGGAGCTTTTGGCTGCAGAATCCAGTCTTAAAAGCATTTACATGGCAGAGACACAAAGTTTAATTGCCAATTGACCATGACTCCCTGCCACCACTGTTTTCGGGAGCAAGCAATGATGAAGCCTATTAAAAACCTGTGGGAAGCTCAAGAAGAAGTGGCTGCTTTAGATTTCTCAGCCATGTAAATAAACCATGGGTGAGCGCTGGTGCACGGCTATGTTTTAGTTGTTTCTTGCATCATTCCCTAGTACCGCCTTTATAATATAAAATATTCATGTATAATGAATGAATTAAATCTTGAACTCTTTAAAGATATCTAAACTACTCTTATATTTCACAATAATTGACAATAATTTACTCCTTTTTTCTTTGGCCAGTTGTCATAATGAAAGTTTTACTTATAAATATCTTAGTGTATTAAAGAAACCTCCCAGAATTTCACTGAGACATATCTTCATTGTTAATCTCAATATTGGGCTTGATCTGTTTCTCTTGAAGTTAACAGAAATGTTTTAAATTAATTAGTGCAAATTTATCAAGATAGTAAGGGGAAAATGTGAAGATTAAAATATTTCTAAAATATATCAGATAAAGATTATACACATATACAAAAATCTATTTTTGAAAAAAAATAGACTGGAATATAGTAGCTGAAAGAGGTTATTACTACATTTTAATCTTCTGTGATTTTCTAAAGATTGGGTATGTTTGTCACATAAATACCTAAGACTTCTTACATTTGCTTTTACAGCATTCTTGTATTAGAGAAAATACTCATTTTAGACCAGCTGAAAGGAGAGAGAAAGAAAAGGAATTAAATGTAAAGGTGGGAACTTCTTGAAACAACTCAAATTTGAAATTAATTGCAGATTTATTACAGTTAAGAAGAACACCTGAATTAAGCCCAGCAGAAATCATTTTGACTTTCCCACTTCAAAAAAAAGGAAATATAACTTGCTCAGTCTAAAACTGGACATTAATTTGTATTCATCTGTTCATCAGGTTCAATCAATTCAGAGATAGACATCAGACAAAAAGAGGCTGGTCATTCAGAAGGGAAAGACAATTATTCATGAATCTATGTGTGTCTGTAGGCTTAAAACAGCACAACTGTCTATTTTGAATAATTTATTAGTTACGTGACAAAATTTCTATCAAATATTCTCTGCACACACACTCTGTTGTGGCTCCTAATATAAACTAGAGAATTCTACTTTACAGAAAATATCATTGAGCGTGTTGATAGTTCCGATATCATATATTTTTTCTTTCTATTTAAAGGAGAAAATAATATCCTTTCACATCCTCCCAGGCACCTTTCAGCTGTCTTCAAGGCTTAAATGCTGGCTGTAAGGGATGGGACACAATGTGAATGTTAATGTCCTGGCTGAGCTGACAAATCTGCTTTGTTTGGGCCATGGCCAGACATAAGCATCCAAAATATAGAACTAGTCCAGGAGGCTGGGATTTTCAGAGAATCTGTGGAAAAGACTGACAAAAGTGCTCAGCAGCTACCTTATAAAGAGATTGCTCTAGAAATCTACAATGTGTGGGTGAAAAAAAATGAGCTGTGACAGGACCAGAATGAGTTGAAACTGTTCAGAACAGTGAAGGAAGACAAAGTTTCCAGTGCATCAGTGCATGGACAGAATGAGGATGACAGGAGAACTAGAGTACAAAGAGATAAACTTTATCTCAATTTGCAGTGAACTGCTTGCAAGTAGCAATGCAATTCTTGTCACCATGTTCTGGATTTGGCCAGCACTGCAAATGTTATTAATATAGACCAGTTAATCTCTGATATTATCCTGTGTTTCTGTAAAAGCACTTTGCTTCAGTAGTGCACTAATCTTAAGTGGAGTTTTATAGTAAATTCTAATATCCCATCAAAACTCCCTGGCAATAGCAGAACCAAGTCCAGTTGGCTTGTAGAGGGAGCTGTCAAATGCTGATACTCTCTTGTATTCATGTGAACATCCATGTGGTCAGATGGCTAACCATGATGGCAAAGAAAAACCACCCATTTAGCAAATTCCATGTCTGTAGGAAACATTGGGATCATTTCTGGGCAGTAATGGCTTATCAGATCCTCTTTTGAACACAGAGTTGGAAGGTAAGACCCTGAGGGAAATGCAACTAGGATTCAGGATATTCCAGAGAAAAGGAACTGTTGGAATATACAAGGATTTTAAAATGATTTGTCTGAAAGTCACTCAAACCTTGCAGCTACAGGTACAACTTGCTGTTTCTGTTACGGACACCAATATTTTCTATAACTGTTCTATCTCAAGAGTACCTCTTCACTGCACATATCCTCCTAGCTGCCATCAAAATTGGAATCCTTCTTCTGTGGCTTTTAACACTCACTACGGTATGCTGGGTTTAAGTAGCTAGGGAGCGTTAGTAGCCAACTTCCTACTAGTCTGTCATCCAGTTTTGGGCTGATGCACTCAGGATTGCTTTTGGGAATACTAGAAGAGGGGCACATGTGCAGCTGCAGGACTTTGGCAGTTATCCAGATGGACTGCATGTACAGGCAGTAATGGAGGTTTTATCCAGGAATAATGAAGGCTCACAGTCAGAAAGTAGACACGCAATGTGGTGAAATGCCAGCCCTGGAGCTCCCGTGTGTGTGGAGGACAGCCAAGCTCCATGGTGATTGTGATGGATTTTGTGTAGGAGCACTCAATGAGCCTGTGTCCTAGGACAGAACACTGAAATCATCCACTGTTGTATCCTTGTTCCCTCAATGTTTTTCTGAGTGGTGAGATTATATTTTTGGTATAAAAAAATGTAGCAATAGGAATTTCAGAGGTAATCTTTAAAGGCAGGTATTCATCTGTCAAAGCAGATTTTTAGTTCTGAACCCTCTGGGCTGACTACAACTTTTATAAATAGTACAAACTTCAGTTTTTAAAGCTTAATATTCAGAGTTTCCTAGCTGGCCTTCCACTTGTACATTACAGGATCTACAGAATTGGCCTTATCACAATTCCTCTAAACATTGGCAAAAACATAAAGGGAAATCTACGACCAGCTGGTTAAAGACATGTCCTTTGAGTTCAATGGATGTGAAAACTTCTAGGGAGATTGACTATAACATCTACAGTGGAGAAAGGTTTCCTCCAACAACACAGTACTGAGAAAAACAGAAATACTTAGTAGTGAGAATAGCAATAATGCTAAAAAATAACAGCAGCAACAATAATTATTATATACTTTTCATTCAGTTTGGTAACAATGGGGGATTTGCAAAGGATAAGAATTACACTAGCCTAGCCTCTTTCTAAATATTACTTTTCCCACCAGAAAAAAAAATAACAACAAACTGGATTATTTTCTAATGAGTCTCCTCTGTTACTCTGACATAATTTTTGTGACTTGTGAAGGAAACATCAGGAAAATGTTTTCTTCTCTCCTTAATATTAATAAAACCGTACAATAAGTCTGAAGTTATTGTTCTTTGCCGTTCATCTTCTGAATGAAAGGTCTATTTTTTAAGTACTTATAGTCAAATGGTGATTTCACACTGATGGCTTGCTAAATTCCGCCATGCTGCTCTCTGCTGACTCCCCCTCCTCAAAAGGACAAAGGGAGAAAATATTCAGGAGGACAGGAAAAAAAAAGAACTGTTATGAACTGCCACATGTTCACCAGGATGGTTAAGGACTTCCATACTAGGAAAATACTTAAAGTTTCAACAACTCTTCTGAAATGACAAGTGTCAAAAGAAAAAATGCCATCACTTTTTTAGATTAGTGGTGCATGAATGTATACAACTGCCATTCTGATTTGGTGTCTGTCTAGTTAGTCTTTTTTTTTTTTTTTCATGAAAAGTTTAGTATCTTTTGTCTTGGGTTATCCAGTAAAGAGTATTGACAACCTATGGAGAAAATGTAGGTGACTCTTGTGACACACAATAAAAAGCAGCAGTTGGTGTGCAGATAGGAAACATTCAAGATGAAAATGTAGGGGATTATTAGGTGGACAGACTATCAGCCAATTTTACTGAATACAACTACTGTTTTCAAACACAGCTTTAAATGTGACCAAAATATATTCAAAAAGGGTTTGAAAAGATACTGATACTGATCTATGCGGATCTTCACCAAAATGACAGACTAGCATTTCATTCAGTAGATCTTGCATTACAGCCCACTTGATTCATTCAATGATGTGTAGTGCTTTAGAGTTATAAGTGATTTCCATGGCAATATCACAATTTTTTTAACAGAGCGTGCTGGAAAAGACGACTTGTGCTACGATATCCATTCTTGTGTTTCATTGAAGCTAAAATTTTCTGCTCAGCATTTAGGGCTGACGAAAGTTATAATCATGCAAGCAGCATTTCAGAATGTTAAGTGGAATCACCCTTTCTACATGAAGTGCCTTTCCCCAACACAATGCTAGAGGGGAATTTATCCCTTAAGCTTAAATGTGCATTTTTTTATACAATTGAGAATATATTCTTAGATTAGATACAGTCTTCTCTACTGTACTGTTCTGCAAGAAATGTAAAATAATGGCTTTATTGCATGATTTTAAAGTAACTTTTAAGGGCTCTTGTTGATATTATTTTGCATTAGTACTGTTACTGATTAGGCAATTTAAAGTTCTACATCAAATGTCATATCCTAAAGACTATATTTTGTAACTTAACATTACTATATTTTGTAAGAAAGATCTTGAAATATTAATCATGCTTTTAGAATATCAGAGAGAAAAAAATTTATCATCTACATTATGTCTGTTGATAAATATTCTACAGGTAGACTCAGAAACGGGGCAAACAAATTTCACCTCCTCCTTGGGTTTTTATTTTTATTTTACCCTATTCCAAGGTTAAATAATTAAGTGACAAAAAGAAATGTCCCAGTTAACATTACATATACGGTGTTAGAACGAATTTATTGTTCTTTTTGGCAGGGCTTTGCTCCTTTCATCCCTCAGCTTGTATTGATAGTGGGGTTTGCAGGGACCCAGGTGCAAGACCTTGCTCTTGGCTTTCTTGAACCTCATGAGGTTCTCCTGGGCCCACTGTGCTAGCATTTGTAAGCAGCATTTTGTTTTTTTTGTGTTTACAAAAAAAAACCAACAAAAACAAAACAAGTACTAAATAGGAAGTGGGAAGTGCTTTTGTGCTTTTTGGATTTTTGATAATAAAACATATTTTATCTTCTGAACCAGATTTTGCTGGATTCAGCACCCTTGCTTTCAAAGAGCACTGTCATGTACCTCAGTCTATGATATTTTGAGTAATATTTCCTATTGGTTTAGAATAGAGATAGCTCTAAAATAAAATATTTCTTACTAGCAGAATAGATCAGTTTTATACATGAAAATCAGCANTTTAAATCAACATTTGTTTGTCAAGGAAATGTTGCCTTTCAACTGCTCCTTCAACTGCCAAATCTTCCAGGTAATTAGGGCTCAGTAAGGAGCTCCAATTTACTTCTGTATGTGTGTAATATATACAAGGTTGAATGTGATATGGATTTAAATCAATAAAATAAGTATATCCTCTATATGCTACTCTAAATCTTGAGCCCTTAAATACCTTATTCAGCTGATACTTTTTTCAGATACCCACTGAAAAAAGCTTACCAGTGACTGTGCAATTCTTAGTTTCTGAGTAAAATTGCATTAAAAAGTGTTTTGGGGAAACGTATATCAGAACTGACAGCATTAGATAGGCTTCGTTCATTGTTTACTTCAGATATTGCCTGTTAAAATCATATTACATTCTGCTGCATGCAAAACTATATTTTAAAACTCATCTTATTCCTGTGGTGAAATTAATTGTCTTTTGCAAAACTCATTGCTCTCATAAGTACAATGAAACTTGTTACAGATGTCAAGAAGTGCTAGTTTGCTAAGCTCACCACAGATGCCAGTTGATTCTTATGGTAAGTGTATAAGGCAGGCAATTGTATTCTCTCTGCTTTCAGGAGAGAGAAGTAACTTGTCTAAGGCCATATAGCAAAGCATTTCAAAAAAAGACCTGATCTTCTTCAGAAACAGTTTTACTTGTCTAGTACATCTTCCTAGTCCACTTTGAAGTTGAAAATTGTCCATTTTGCATCAGAACAGGACTGTTGAAATGGTATTTTTTTAATGTAAAACCAAAGGGGAACATCCATCACCTGATGGCTGATGACTCATCTGCATATGCAAATGACCTCAAATGTATAGCGGAGGTCTAGTTTTTAGTTCTCATGTTTTCATCCAAATGCTCTGATACTCTGGCTGTTTTGTAGAAGTTCCTCATCTTTCAACATAGAAATTGAGCTGTGTCTGAGACATACTCAAATGACTCATTTAAGTGAAACAATTTTTTTTTTTTTTGATGAAAGGCCCCAAATTCACCAGTTAATCAGTGCTATTATTAATGCCTCTTTCTGACAAGCACTGTCCCACAGTGATGTCTTTATGCTGAGTAATGCCACGTAAAGTCACTAGCTGAAAGGACTTCTTTCCTGTCCTCCAGAGGCTTAGTTCTCACATACTTGCCGATCTGAAAAGGAATTTAGTGTGTTGGCAAAGCAGCATGTGCATTCTGTAAAGACATATATCTAGGTAAAACAACCAGCAACAGAGCTGTCAGTAAAATGTTTTCCAGAGGACTGACAATATTGAAATGTATTATTCACTCAAACATGTCAACTTCACTGATATGAGTAGTGAACTGTGGCTTTAGTTATTAAACAACCAATCTAAGCAGTAATCTATTGCCCTACCACTTCTGGCAATGATCTAACATGCTTAGGGAAGTCTGGCTGTAGATATTTGGAAATACTGGACTAATGGCTATTATGCTTCAAAGGTTTGACGCCATTGGACCTGTTGCTGTTGGGCCTGCCAGCTTTGGCAGAGTTAGTTGTAGAATGTACACTTGCAATGTGTGAGTTTGTTTTGGTATTTCTGAAGAATGTCTCTCATGTCCAGAGTAGGTGCCTAGGAAAATCTGTGTAGGAGTAGGGGAGGGTTAGTATCTGTCACATTTACAAGAATTTTCCATACCGGAGCCAGTGAGAGGCATCTGAGAGCTGAAAGTCTGTTCAATTACTGGGCAAGAATAGGTTTGCTAGCAGTTTGAAAGCTGATAGAGTGGTACAGACTGCTTGGAAAGAATTCAAAAGTAACCAACATTCAACTCCTTACCTTAATAGGGAATTAAAATACTCTTGGAAATTATTAATGAATGTTACTTTAGTCCCAAGAAGTCCATACTGGCAGACTTTCAAGTTCTGACTGAATTGGGAAAAAAAAGAAAAAAAGAAAAAAAGAAGAAAAGCTGACTGACATATTACTTGTCAATAACACAATCAGGTTATTTATACCTACAGTGCACTAACATGTATAACTGTATTTGCCCAAAAGAACAATCACTGCCTTGTACTCATTGTTTCTAATAGTGTCATAAAATACATAAGGCTTTTGCTAATGTGAAATAAAGACAAAAATATGTGATGTATGTAAAAATAATTGAGATGCAGATAATTATGTTAGGAAAATTTAAAAAATTATAATAAAATTTAGATTTAATTTGAAATGATGAAAAGAAAAAAGTTACTACGAAGTTTAAGCCACTGTTAATCCGTTGAAACTAGGAGCATATTCAGAAACATTCAGTATATCTGAACTTCATCAACTTTATGCTGCTTCTTCTAAATTATTTTAAGAATGTATTACAGTAACGCAAACTGCATTGCTACTCCCTTCAAACAGTCCCAAACCAATTAAGAATGTAGATCTACATTAACAGAAGTGGGAGTCAGCGCTTACTCAAAACCTCCTCAAAGACTCACAGAATCTGGGAAAATATATCGCCAAAGTGCTGTTGAGAGATTACAGCAGGTTTTTGTCACAGTTGTATTGTGAAATTCAAAATCGAGTTTCAATGGATTTAGATCTATTCTTAGACACTGTACTCCATCCATGCTATATTACTAATATGATGCACCTATTCTTGAAAAACACATCAATTCAGTATGCTACAGGCAAATATCCATTGTAAGTTAAGGTCTCTGCATGGTATGTAAGATCAAAACTTTTCTGTAAGTAAGTGCTTACGCAGGGCTTGTGAACTAGATGGTCCAATTGCTCATGGCAGAGGAAACTGCAGGCCATATTGTTCATGTTTTAAAGAAATATACTCTTGGATTTTACTGAATAGCTTTTGGGGTTAATACATCAATGACAGCAGAAAAAAGTACTTATAGTCTCCTGTAGTTGTAAGACAACATTGAGTATCTTCCAATGAACAAAGAGCGTATGTTAGTAAAAATACTAAAAGCAGACAAAAATATTTGCTTTAATTTTGAATGTCAAGTGGTGTTAAAAATTCAGTGATGTTTTGTCAACATGCTTCTACCTGAAGCCCTAGGATGCTTAGAAAGGAATTATCACCATCTGGAGTGTTACAGAAGTATAAAGTTGTTTTCTGTTATTTTCCCCAAAACTTCAAAAAAATGGTGGCAGCAGATATCCGTTTAATCAAATGTTTCATTGAGTTCATATATTTAGAAGCAGCAGATGGGTGACAGTCTGGAAGACTTACCTAGAAAAGGCTGAGAGTAGTTCTGAATATTTTCTTAACATGTAAGCATATGCTGAAAGTAAGTGAGTTACCACAGTTAAGTGAGTTTCTGCTCATTAGTAGTAACTGCGGTAACTGATCATGGGCAGATTTAGTCCATCCAGCTGTGAAGTCTCAATGGCATTAGATTATGGAGTTCATGTTACAAGTACTTTTACAGGATGTTAAAACTGGTCTGAGAGAACAGTTTTCACAGCATAGGTGGAATAGACTGAGAGCAGTCTAGTTATCAAGACTCAGCTGATAGGCATAATTTACTCAGCTCGTATAATGCAATTAGTTTTCAGTGTTGATCCATACAATGTTACTCAAGAAGCCTGTAGTTAGTAACCATTACACAGTAAGTCATTAGAGACCAAAATTCTCTAATCTCTGCCACTAAATTATTGCCTAAGCCGTAAAAATATTTAATTCTTTCTCCCTTAATCCTAAAAATAAGAGTGTGGGAAAGATTTCCTAAAGCTTTCAGTATTGCCTTAACAATATTCTCATTTAAATAGATATTATGTTTCTGAACATACTTACTTTTTAGATCCCTCGAGGTAAGACTAGACAGATGCAAAATAATTGTAGTTTGAAAACTGAGAACCTTACACACTTTTGGAATAAAAACATTCAAGATTTTTGTAAAGTTTTTATTAATTAATCAATACAGATAGAAAAGTTAGTTGCATCTATTAACAACAGACATTTGTGATTTGATACCACTAGGGACTGTAGAATCATCCTGTTCTCTTATTTTGAAGGATTCTGTTGCAACCTTCTGAGATCTGCGGGTTGGTAGATTTCTAATTTAGAAGCGCCAAAATAGCAGTCTAGTTAATCAGGTTAAGTAGTCAGACAGTAAGACCACGTGGTGTTCAAGGACTTTAAGGGCTCGGTAGGGTTTACATTCATACAGACTCTTTAAATTTTGTTGCCTGTTGACAAGTTTCCTGGAATTCTTTATATTGTGCTAAGATGCAAATACAGACTCTACAGGAGCTCATGTTGATTTTGTCCCTGATTCACAAAAACACTTAATTGCATTCTTCTTGTGAGTACTTTCTAATGTTCATAGTCATTAATTGGGCCACAATTTTTAAAACAAATAAATAAAATTCTGAAGCTTTTGAAGTGGTTTTAGAACAGTGAATTGAACCTTTTTAAAGGAGATATTATCATAGGGAACAATAATAGTCTATGAAAACTGCAATATATATCATATAGTCAAATTTGAAGATTTTCTGGTATTTGTAATATTAGTCCCAATTCTGTGTTAAATAGTCCTTTTTCCTCTGTCACTAGCCCCTCAGCCTGAGCATCCCAACTGGGGAAAAGCTCCATTTAGCAGAGTGATAATTAAGACTACTTATGAACAGACAGAATTGAAAAACCTTGTGACCAAAGTTACTGAACTAAATAATCACTTTTGTATGTACAGATTACCAGACTTGTTACATTTTCCTGTATCTGTTCTTACATACATACCTGAAGATGCAATAATACATCTGCAGCTGGTAAAGTATTTTTCTAATATGTAGATCTTCAGTAAATTAGTATATTCTGAAGGAGATATAACTTTTTTAGTAACATATCAATTTTGATGAACATTTCAGAAAAACAAAATAATTTGGGTGTTTGTAAATAGCTGATTGGAGAAAAAGGTCTTATTACAGATAGCTGTATTTTTCTTTGTAACATAGATACTAGTTCTGTCCTTCACCTGCATCCATTAGAGAACGAGCTGGAAACTACATTTCTTAAAAAATGTAAACTGTTAACTAGAACCTAAGAAGACCAGGATTTCCATGAAGTACTGTCCCATTCCTCTGGAAGATTTCTAAGAGTAGACAAAATGTTGTTCTATGGCTGAGAAAAACTTATAGGAGAAAAAAGGAATTTCACTAATAGACAGAACCTGTGCAGGAAGGACTGGCTTCACAAAAGATAAAATGGAATAATGCTTCTGGTATGTCACACTAGAAAACCTTCGAATAGAATAATTATAATAACAACTGCTAGAAAGTCAGCAAGTGCTTCGTTCTCTAGAGGTATATTAATTTAAAAACTCAGTGCTACTCACAGCAACAAAAGATGGGACAGAAAATAAATTTGATGTAGGAAACAGCAACAAAAATCACAACAAAATGAAAATCAGAGAAAAAATAATAGCATGTATGCTTTTGTACACCCACCAAAATCTAGAAATAAAGGGAAAGAATTGTAAAGTCTTGTTTTAGCTAAGGCTACTGCTACTGTTGGTGTGTACATAAGGTGGTGAAAGAAAAACATAATCTGTAGAATCAATACTTAGAAGTAAAACATTTCGAGATTCTGAAGTAGGCCATGCCATGGAGGACTGATTCCAAAAGATGAGGAAATAAAGAAAACATGGAGTGTCATAAGGTAAATACTTGAAAATCAAATGCACGACAATATTTGTATGAGTTGAAGATTTGAGAACAACATATAGGAGTATAAGAGCAGTAATACAAGAGCATACGCAGTTACTAATCACCTGATTAGGATTGTAAGGTATCAATAGTGTTTATAACTCACAAGAGCTCAATCTGTTCCATTAGCAAAAGATTTTGGCCATGGCCATGTAGATTGGCTACATTTTAAAAAAGCTTCTCAGCGCAACAAGCCAAGAGGAAAATATCATAAGAGCAACTCTTCGGAGTTCGTAAGCAGCATGTAGGATTCTGTTGAAGACACTAATTCTCTCTAGAAGTGACCAGAATGTACTTATGATTAGAATCACTGTAAAAGACGAAAGTGTATTTCACTTCAGAGAGGGAAATACAACAATTGATTAAAATGTCTGTCCAAAAGGGTGGAATACTTGCAGCAGCAAAGCTTATAGTAATCCTTTCAAGATGCAATAGTGAATTTTCAGAATAAATATATATCTATCTACCCTATTGCAAAAACAGGAAATGTGGGCTGAGGAAGAGAAAAGCTGTAAAGGCAAACCTGTCATCTTTAATGGAGGAGTGAAAAAAGATCTTAGGGAAAAAAAAGGACTTTTTCTAAGAAATGTGCTCAAGTGTGAGAAACAGTAAAAGACACACACCAGGAAGTTAAAACTTTAACAAGTCAATTTTTTTAACAAGGCAAGGAAAACCTGCTGAAAGAAAAATAGAACTCTGATGCTCTAAAAATAGAATTTCTTTTCCAAACACATTGGCCTTTGCAGAGTTGGTAGAGTCAACCAATAGTCAAGAAATGAAAGGAGAACTCTTCGAAAGCAAAGCCAAAGGAGAAAAATGAGAAATAATTGTTTGACAGTCATTACAGTAAACTTTGAAGTTTGGGGAGTTTGAATGGATATTTTTAGTGGGGATGAATTTGCCATTTTGTTTTAAAGTGTCAGTGTCAAAAGTCTGAAAATAAATCAATATAGTGAGTAGTAACTTCTTGCCAGAACTAGGTCACATATTCACAAAACTAATTAAATTGTCCTTAGTCTTCTTACTTTTCTGAGAATTCTGTTGGTTTCAAATCTGTCTCAGAACAAGAAGAACAGAAAATTGTAGATAGTATGCTTTTTTTTTAAAGTTAAGGGGGAAAGGAGTTGAGTGTATTGGAAAGCAATAGTGCAGAAAATCTCATTTATCTAGTGGATAAATTGGTAGAAATTAGGACGAAAAACGGAGCTAGAAGACATACAGACAAATATGATACAATGGTTGTACAATTAACTTTGTTTTTGCAGAAAGTAGTCACATGTGAAATTTTGTTAGGCTTCCCTGAAATCACTGTTGGAGAATGTGATAAAGGTCAACAAGTGGTTTTTAGGCGTTAGGATATGCAAAAATATTTTTGACGTGGTACCTCTTTAGTTATCTCTTTAGTTTATCTCTTGAATAAACTAAATTAACAGAGGAAAATATCAAATCATGAATTAATAGCTAATTCAAAGACGATCAAAAAAGAATGTAATAAGTGATGGACTGACGTTGCCAATAAGTCCTAGAAGTATCAGTATTGGATCATTTTGTATTTCCTTACTATTCATATCTTGTTTAGTAATTTGAGCAGTGTATAAATAGTAAAATGACAATATTTAACGATGATATATACAATTACTCTCGCTAGCGAAAACATAAAGCTGATTACAAAGGATTGCAAAAGGATTTTTTTAGTAAAGTGATGGTGATGAACTTATTCTGCTAGTTCAATGTCTGCAGCTGTAGAATAAGATACATAAGAGGATAAGCAGGAGCAACTCCATCTACATAAACACAATGAGTTCTGAATTGAATGTTGTGAGTCAAAATATCTTCAGAGAGAGTTTCATGGAAAAATTTCTATTTTCATTGGTGTCAGAAAGGTAAAATGAAAAAGAAAGAAAGAATTAAATGGAAAACATAAGTATACTACTTTATATAAACTCAATACAAACTCGCATGTTGAGCATTGAGTGTGGTGCATGTATGGTACATAGGTTGCTCTGAAAGTAATGCCTCCTATTTATTTCCATGGAAGCTACACTACAACAGATAGCTTCTAGCTAGCTGTCTGGGGAAACCGATTGTGCTATTTGCCTAGAGCCCGTGGATGATATCTGTCCTACCAGCTTAAGGTATATGCTGTGTTTCAGCACGTGTAGTTGCATTGGAAAATCTTCTGGGTACCATTTGTGATAAACTCTAACCTTTTTCCCAGCAATATAGTTACACTGTACACACAGTCGGAGAAGCTGCATGTCTTGCCCTACAAAGATAACAGAAAAGAAACCGAAAGTCTTTGGGTTATTACAAAAATATTAAAATTACTAACATCTTATTTTGATGGAAGTGTTTGGATGCATCATGTGAACTGCTGGATATGTGAAAAAATCCCGCCTCTAGATTACTATATACATATTTGTAATTCAGTAGAACTAAATGAAGAGATTCTAAAGCACATTAATTCCTTTTTTTCCCAAGAATTCTTTTTTTTTTCTTTTTTAATCTTTTATCAGTTTCTCCCTCTCAAATTTCTTCGGCCTATTTGTATGGTATTCATCCAGCCATGTTTATTTTGATATGTCAATAAATGCAAGTGATAATGTATCATATTTTTAATAGCTCAGATTCTAAATAGGCAATGTTAGAGGGAAATTTTTGGCAAAATATCATCACACTGTATTCAAAGAATGGGGCTGAAAGGAAAAACAGTCTGATATAAGATTTTCATGCTTATGTGAGGAAAATGAACATAATGGGGAAATACAGACAGCTGTCAGGTTTTAAGGATAGCAACTTGTGTTCTTTCATGATGGGCTAGTGGCAAATGTGAGGAGTAGATGTGAAACTGAGAGAAAAACTGGATTGCTATGCCAGAGGATACGGAAGTTTTTGGTCAAAAAATTAATTTGGTCTCCACTGTTCTGAAGATGAAACAGAAGGATATAACACTGAATGAGTCTGGGACAGGGAAAAAAAAAAAAAAAAAGACCAACCAATCAGTGCAGAATTGTGAATGCAAAAACAGCTGAAGAGAAGAGAGCAGACATAGAAATCAAAAAGTGAAAAAAGGTTTTTTTCTTGCTCATTACAGCTAATAATGGAATCTCATATTCGAGAAAGAATGTCTTCAGACTCAGAGAGTTGGAACAGACAAATTGTTCAGGTACTTCAGATTTGCAAAAGCATGAAAACTGTGCAATGGCAATGGGAATGTTTTGTAGAGCAAATTATTCAAACTACATATAGTAAGAAGGCTGGAGCCAAAGCAAGGACAAAATAAAGTACAAAGGAAAGAGAAGCTTGAAGAAGATGCTAATATTATTGAGAAATTTCAGCAAGTTTGGAAAGGATAATAATCTCCAACTAGATAATAGTTTCTCATTTTTTTACTGTTACTATAGAAGTCATATTCTAATGAGGAAAAGAGAAATATTGATCTTATGCTAAAATCATGACCTTTAGTTTTATAGGCCAATAGATCCCTGGCTGTAGCTTATTTGGAATATAAAGGCAAGTTCAAAGTCTGGACTGTTTCACCAGATGCTTTCTTTTTGATCAATATTGGCTAAGTTATTAAAGTTCTGATGATTTGAATTTGTACTATTACGATCTTGAAAATGACTTAATAATCTCTTAAATGATCTTAAATGAAAGCAGATAGCTAGAATACTAGGTTTTAATTTAAACACAAATCATTTCTATAATTTAGAAATGTCAACACTTTTGCAGCTTTCTATTTACATTCAGCTATTTCTCTTCCTAAGAAGAAGGTTTAATGAAATGCCTGCAAGCTTTTAAATGTCGATCTGTCTAGCAATTTCATCTAATGAAATGTGAGATCTATAAGATAGCAGAGAATTGCCTCTATTGTTAGTGAACAGTTGCAACTGGAATACACTTTCCTCCCGCCAAAAGGAAGAAAAAATAAATTGTAAAATTTAAATAGTTATTGGACTTTATATACATGAAACAGAATCTGGACATAAAATTATTGAGCAAAGGCTATAGTGAGATTCCTGCTCTAAAAAATATGGAAGGTTTCCTGAACTGCCCTTTTTTAGAATGTTTAAAACATAAAATATGACAACACTTCAGAAAATCAAAATAGCATATAAACTAGTCAAAATAGATGAGAATCAAAAACTCTTGTGAATACTCAAAGCCCTGCACATATGTAGAAGCAGATGATTGGAGTGTTGTGTCTGTCTTCCTTTCAGTGGGAGATGGTTTAATGTACAGCTGAACTGTCTCTTGGGTAAATCTCTTTTATATTCCAGGTTTTACTGTTCCCGTGATCTTACGGGATGGTGCCCTGATATCTCTTAACTCTCTGGTTAGCTAACAAGAATGGTGGGAAACTGCTTGCTTTTCATATCTTTTATCTTTGTTGTTACATTTAAATTTTCCCCATTCAAATGGTCTTCTGTAATCATGTCTCATCATTAGCTGAAAACAAAATTTTTAAAATACTTTGTTCAAAAATTTAGGACTGTAGTGCACATCATGAATATTATAGAAAGTAGTCAGTAGCACAAACAGGAAGCAAATAGTCATACTTTTCCTTAAATGAAATGTGTCAATTTCTCACATAAAATGGACTATTTGGAGAGATGAACAACATAAGACAAGTTGAAAGAAAGGTATGAAAAGTAACACAATGTGAAGCTTATCATGAAAAAGTTAGTTTTTACAGCAATTTGCTCATAATATGCTACTAAACATCAATTTGTCATATGCTATACTTCATAAAGACAAAAATGAGAAATAGCCTTTTTATAAGCAATTTATGATGAGAAAGAGGAAAAACACAGCACTGCTTACTCATTAGGAAAGGTTTGTAATTTCAGTGTTTTTACACAAATCTAATTTAGTTCAATTAAATGCCGGATAAAATCAAGCTGTCAAGTTTGCCAGAACAAACTTATTAAATTCAACATTTACCATTTGATATTCGCATCTTAGTACATCTGGACTATAAAGTGAAAAAAAAAAACACCTGTTTAATGGGGCAACATTTAACATAATGTGTTTGATTGCTCCCCAGATCCCAGTAATTTCACTGCAGTTATATAACAATATTTTTACAGGAACACTGACTGCAGGTTAAATTTTCCTGCTTTTTCCCTGTATGTGTAATTATTTATTAAAGATATTTACAAGGAGAAATATCCCAATAAACAAATAGTACTGTTTTTCTTCTGTCAACAAAAAGAAAAAAAACCTCACATACATGAAAATACTTTTTCTGTTTATGTGCCCGTTATTTGCAGACAGTCAGATATGGCTAATTAAGTGAATTAAGTTAGTACCTCATAGCAGAAGATATTAAAGGCTGACTATTAACAATGTTAGTTTCAAGGGTAAAAACAATGAAAAGTTTAGAATAGCTGTGAATGGTAAAGCTTTTGCCTAACGAAATTTAAATTGTGCAAGTAAAATTATATAACATTACAGCTGTTGTAATAATTCTTTACAGCGCTGAGTGTTATGGGGAAGTTATTATGTATTATTTGCTTTTTCACCAACAGGCTTATAAATAACAAACAGTATTGTTCAAAAAATTAGAGTAAGACTTAATTCATTACTTAACATTAAAACTAGTTTAGTTCAATGTACTGTAAAGTTAAAATGTGCAATACAGTAAAGCTTGAACATGAACACCATCTGTCCCTAACTGGCCCAGGTGAGGTGAGTATCTAAAAAATAGTCCCTAATTATTTGCTGAAGCGAATAATTATTGTAGCTCTTTTATTTCATCAAGTGAAAAACTTGTCCGAGTCTGGGGAGAAACAGAGGAAGAAGTCATTTTTTAATATATTGTTTTATTTTGGAATGCTTAATAATGTTTTTATTCATTCAAGAATGAATAGAAAAATTCAGTAATTTCTTAACCTTTTTGGCAAACATTTGACCTTTTCATGCAAATGTAAGAACATGATTTAACTTTATGTGTTTACTAATCCCAGGAACTACTTGAACAGAATGATAAACAAGGGATTTTCAGCAGATTTGGAGAACAGAGTAGAGTTCCTTCCACTAACAGATGGCTTTGCAGCAGGTAACAGAGGAAGATAATGAGTAATCAAGTGCAATGACTAAGCTGCCTTGGACAGTTCGTGTTTTCTATTCTGCCTCCTACTTCATGTCTCCATCTCCCTGACTGCAAGGATTCAACCACTAACCTATATATTCATGAAACCCTCAACCTTAAAATACCTCAAGTTAAAAAAAAAAAAAAAAAGAGAGAGAGAGAGAGATTGCAGCAGTATTAAATATAATTTGTTAATTTTGAATGAAAGAATTAGTAATCTGTAATGAAAATTTCAACAGACTAGTTGAGAAAACAAAGTTTTTATTGAGTTTACAATGTTTGACATGGTTATCGGAAAACCTACACAGAAAATGAAACAGATTGGTGATACAATAAGCAACCTCTGAAGAGAAGTAGGATGTCTTCTA
Organism: Penelope pileata; assembly: GCA_013396635.1. Taxonomy (NCBI): domain Eukaryota; kingdom Metazoa; phylum Chordata; class Aves; order Galliformes; family Cracidae; genus Penelope; species Penelope pileata. The sequence goes on from WBMW01003075.1 coordinate 29,649, forward strand.
TCTAGCTAGGATTTTCATGTTTTTATCATAGGTTTGCCAAGTCGTCTGGTGAGTTAACTCTGTTGGAAGGACAAAATACAAAGTTAAAGAGAACATTTGGTGAATATCTATTTGACATGAAGAAATAGGTAGTAAGGGAGGTTATTCAAGCACGTTTTAGAAACAATTCTCATCAACAATTGTGTATTACTAATACTGAAATATATATTTCGTTTTAAATGCATTCTACACAGTGTTCTACATTCATGTAATGGAAATCATGACATCAAGATTGTTCCTAAGTATAAAATCGTTTTCTGGAACTTTACATGGTGCATCTATTATAACTAAGCTGTTGAATCACATGAAACTACACAGTCAAAAAACTCTTCCAATGTGAGCTCAGAAAGCAACTGAATAGAAGAAAAATATAAATTCTCTTTGTAGATGTCCTTATGGTTTCATAAAGAAAAGATAGATGGCATAAAATGCAAGAGGCAAACTGCTCTGTGTGTGTGCGCGTGTGTGTTGAGGGGTATTGTGTTTTCACAAGAGAAACAGCAGAGTGAGCAGACCATCTTCTTTTCATAGAACACCAACATTCTCAAAGAGAAGTAAGCAAGCACATCCTAGAGAACATTAAATAAGCTAATCCTATATAAAAGCAAGCTCCCAAAATTGAGAAAGGTAGTTTTTCATTTACTTTGTTATCAAAGTTAAAGGTGTGAAAAAGTAAATAAGCAGAAATTCTTGGTGGTGAGAAACATTTTGTACAGCTGGTATTATCAAAGACAACGACTGTGGTGATCCACATGGACAACATATTATAAACTGTTTTGGCTTATTCGGGAATTTACAATACTTAAGCTTCTATGCATCAAAGAGAGACCTTCTAAATTAAATAAATAATTATCTATCTGATTTAAAGCTGCAAAAAACTCCAAAGTGCTAGATCTGGAATGCATGAATAATAATGTGTTCAACGAGAAATGCAAGAAGGGACCTGTTGTATCCTGGTCAAATCAAGCTACAGAACACAAGAAACTACATTTTAAAAGTATCTATTTATTATGAGTGGAGATATCTATTTACAGATTGTGGAATTTCCCTCACTTGCTTATTATGGCAGTGTTAAATTTGCAGTCTGGGAAGCTGAAATATCATATAAGGATGAGCGCAACTGATCCGGAGATTTCACCTTTTTTGCTATAGAATAGATCATCCATACCATCAACTTGGGTGAGCTGTTGATAGCAGACACCCACAACAGTAAAGCCATCTGCTTTACTATCTGTCCCATTAATCGTTACCCAGAGGCTTTGTACTGTAATATGCCCAGGGCTGTGCAGTTTGTTTTTGTTCGCTTTTTGACCAATGTTGGGAACATAATAAGTGCTGTTGGGGCATAAACCAGATGCCAGACAGATGATGATGAATCTTTGAATAACAATGTCGAAAAGACACATGTATTCACTAATAAGAAAACATTTTATATTTGGAAAGCTGTGAAATTATGTTAGTGTGTCTGATAATTTAACTGACATCAATGATGCACTTTCCAATCAATTAGTGATGGCAAATAGTAGACAGCATTTGCTAGGGATTCAATATTTTAAATAGGTAGGTCTAGATAACTGTGCTGTATTGTGACTTTTAAACAGAAAAGGAACTCCCAGATTATTTCTCAGTTTGGAGAAGGGCAGAAATTAAATGAGATCTCTTAAAGTTATCCTAAATAAAAAGTGAACTCTGAACACTACGGACTTTTCCAAAGAGAATTAGCTGAAAATATATTTCTATGATGTGAGGTAGTTCCACAAAGTTTTTGTGCTTTTTTTAAGATGATCTTCTCTAAACTGGTTAGTCTGACTGTTTTTTCAGTCAAACACCAGAAACGAACAAAAATCTCATCCTATCCCAAACTGATGCACCGAGAAAAGTTAAAAGCACTCAATACACTGTATACAAAATCTCATGTTTCAGTGTTTCAGATCACAACTTTTTGATGGATAAAGGTAATTGTATATATAATACAGTTCCCTTCAACACTGTGAGAGCAAAATAGCACTATTCATATCCATAAAGCCCATGTGAAATGAATTAAAAGAGCTAACTTGTTGACAGTTCTGAAAAGTAGTTGTCACTGAGGGTATTTTCCAACAGAACCTTGAAGAGAGAAATAATAGGTCTAACAGTATTCAGCATTCTTTCTGTGGTTCAAAGTAAATTTATAATCATTTAAAAATCAGTTGTAAAGCTTGATGGAGAGCTAAACTGTGAGGACCAAGGAACTATTTAGACTGATAGTTAAATTGAGCCTATTAAAAGACAAAAAATATTTTAATGCAAAATTATATATGAGGGCTGCTCTGAAAGTAATATCTCCTATTTTATTATGTTGACCTGCAAAGTCAGAGGCAGATGTTGGTGGCATTGCAGTAGAGGTTGAACCTTCCCACTGATATTCCACAACATTTTGTTGTCATGTGACAGATGGCAGCACAGGGACAGTCTGACAAAATGGCATCTGGCATGGAATTGTGTATGAAAACAAGGTATGGAATTGAATTCCTCCATGCGGAAAAAATGGCACCCATTGACATGGATTGATACTTGCTGAATGTTTATGGAGATGAAACAATGGATATGAGCACAGTAAGGTGGTGCGTGGTGCATTTCAGTGTTGGTGACAGCAACGGTGTCCTCCGCTGGTGCAGATTGTTATGAGCATGGCACGCAGCTCTTGTTCATTGTTGGTGAAAATGCATAACTAATGGTGGTGACTATGTTGAAAAGTGGTGTTTTGTAGCTGAGAATTTTCTCTATCAAACAGTATCATTGTGCTCTTTGTATCTGTGGTCATTTCCAGGGAAAAAAAAAAGAGCCACATACATGGTAACAAATAGATAACAGGTTAGATTCTCTGGCTACAGAATCAATCAAGCAGTGAGAAAATAGAACAATGGTTTCCCTTTTCTATCCTTCTGTAGGGCAGGCAACTGAAGTGCATTATCTATTTTGAAGGTCCAGCTTTTAACCACCATGGTGGAAAATAGGATTTCAGGAAGGCAAGACCTATAATTAACTTTACAGAACTACTCAACGCACAAAATTGCATTCTTTTAATTAAACAGATTGAAAACTTCTAATTACAGTGTGTTATTTCTTTCATAGGTAGAATGTCCCTAATGTCCCACATGACTTCTCTGCCTCCACATTGAAGAGTCATGGATTTGATGGATGGACCAGCTGTGGATAAGGGATTGGCTAGATGGTCTCACTTCAAAGAATTGTGGACAGTGGCTTCAAGCGGAGACCAGTGATGACTGGTGTTCCTCAGGGGTCTGTATTGGGACCAATATTATTTAATATTTTTGTCAGCAACATGGACAGTGGGAATGAATGTATCCTCAGCAAGTTTGTGGATGACACCAAGCAGCATGATGTAGTTGACATGCTGGAGGAAAGTAATGCCATCCAAAGGGACCTTGGCATGCTCCAGAGGCAGGCTCGTGTGAGCAACATGTGGTCCAACAAGGCCGAATGCACATGCGTAGGAGCAATACCAAACAAATACAGGTTATGTGACAAGCAGATAGCGAGCAGCCCTGTGGAGAAGGACTTTGGGATACTGGTGGATGAAAATCTCACCATGAGCTGGTAATGTGCATGTGCAGCCTAGAAAGTCAACTGTTTCTGAGCTGCATAAAAAGAAGTGTAACTAGCAGGTTGAGGGAGGTGATTTTTCCGCTCTATTCTGCTCTCAGGAGACCCTAAGCTGAAATAATGTGTTCAGCTCTGGGGCTCCCCGCACAAGAATGACATGGAATGAGCATCTTTTTTCTTATGTCTTGGTCTTGGTGTCGTGTGTCTTGGCGTCTGGATTCTTCCCTTTTTCAGAAATATAAGTCATTTGGTTTGTTCTTCCTCCTTTCTCTTGAATCTTAAGCTGCTCTGTTATGTGCTGCAGCATACTGTGCCTGATTGCATCAATCACATTGTGTTTCCTGAAGTAAATAATATATTGTCAAGTTATGCATTATTTATTCCAGAACAGAGCCTTCACATGTGAACACATAGGTACAAATTCACAATTTGCTGCAGTGCTGGAAGCTTTCTTTTGCCACAAGGTATGAAGGGAGAGATGAGTGAATTCATTTTGACTGATTATGAACATATTTGGATACTGACTGAAAAGTTCAAGTTGAACTCCATCATCCACTTAGGTGAGATTATGAAATGTTTGCAAACGCAATGTATTTTCTGCTATCTAAATACCCACGAATGCTCAAAAATAGACAAACAAACACTGAAAATTATATTAAGACCCTCAGCTCCCTGCCGTCCATCTAGCAATAATGAGGGTCAGGGGAAAGGCTGTGCATTATTCCTTTGCTTTAAAATGACAAATTCTAAAATGCTGAAGGCTTAATCCATATTTTACACTCCATTGAATCATATCATTGTAGTCATATAAACAACATTTTTGTTCCACAAGTTTATACACAATTAGATTACAGTACAGATCTTGTTATCTTATTTTCTCATATTTCAGTTTTGCTCCTAATACTTTGCACGTGCTACTTCTAGTCTCATTTATTTGGTGAAACCTAGGCCCCAGAAAGTTATTCATGGTGGTAGCCAAAGGTTTTCTGGGTTTTGGCTTTATTGTAAGTCTGAATATCACAAATGTATGAGGCAAAAATCTTGTTTTTGCAAAGAATCGTATACACTTAATGTTTCATGCTTTTTTTTTTCTTTTTTTTTTTTGTGTGCATGTATGTTCAGTTTGGTTTGTCGTTTCGTTCTGGTTTAGGTTAAAATCTATGTTCTGATCTTCTTGGTAATAAGTTTGCACCTATGACTGCTGGTTTCAGTTGTGTTATTCTTCACACCTCAGAATATCCAAATTTCAAGCCATGAAGATTGCCTTCTAACTTGATCAGAAACTTCAGTTATGTATGCACTGCAGTAATGACTAATGCGTAAGAAGCCATATTTGCAGATCCTAAAAATTTGTACTAGCTATAACATTCCTCAGAATGATGTTCAAACTAATGTCCTTGTCTTGGTGTTTTTCAGTCCAGCAGTACAAAAAAAAAAAAAAAAAAAAAAAAAAAAGAGGTTTCAGTGTCTCATTTGACAGTTTTTCTTCTTTCAGTCATCCTCAGAATTGAGCTGGGAAAGTGGATACATATGACCCCTACTCGTTGACACAGACAACTTGTGATAAGTCTGTGATAAGTGAGGGGACTTAGCTGTAGTGATTTATGCCAACTGTACCCTCACTACTGACAGAATCAATGTTACCACAGGGACAACAGGGCTAAAGTATTTTTTTCATAGATCAGTTAGTCTCTTAATTTTGATTTCAATACTATTATTTCAAAGTTAAAAAATCAGATTACAGATATATTGCATGATTCCACCAATAATCATTGCATGACCTTCCATTTGACTTCTGAAGGTATATTTACAGTCATTTGCGCAATACTTTTTGTAGAATATATTCAGTCTATCAATCAGCTGCCTGTAAACCATTCACTGAGTGCTTGTTATTTGGTGTGCTTTGTTTCTGTGACCACTGAATTAGTGTTGGTATTGATTTTGCAAGCAGGTAACAGATGTGTTTAACAAGAGTACTGTTAATGAATTCTAAATAATTCCTGTCAGAATTATAGCCACTGTTATGAATGCCCAGTGACTATCAAAATATTTACAAATTGTGAATCTGATTACTGAGTGCATAACCATTTAGAACAAATTAAATGTGGTGTTTAAGTTAGAAAAATAATGTTTTTGCTTAACCATACTACTGCCTTGAAGTGAAAAGCTAGTCCATCTGGTTTCAAATAACTTAATAACATAAATAGTACTTACTTTGGAGTAAACATAAGTGAATAAATATGTTGTTTTGCGATTAAGGACAATGGATTATGGTTTTGTATATGTTTCATGTGATAGATACAGATATTTTTCTGTGTTTGCTCTAGACTTCTTTTATGTCTGGAAGGATAGCTGTTATTTCCTTTGTATGTAGGTCTTCCAACTTGTAAAAGGGATTCCGGGATTTACTTGCAGATCTTTACGGACCTTTACTACAAACATGACTTTGTAGCCATTGAGTTAAACAGCAAAACTCTCACAGGTTGAATGAGGGCATAGTTAACCTAAATTGTTTTTATAGTAATAGACTGATTTGAAAGTCGCAGTTGAGCTGTAATGTTAAAAAGATAAAAAAAAAAAAAAAAAAAAAAACTCGGCAATTTACTCATAAAATTTCAACTTGGCAATCTGACAATATTAGTTGTTTGAGCATATTCACAGTTGATGATTAGAATAAGTTGATTGGGTGAGTTATGTATGTATTTGAGTTGTATGTATATGAGTTATGTCTGGTATTTAAGCACTGTAAAATATAAATACGTACCTGAGGAAAAAATAATCAGCAGGAGTCTCTACTGAAGAACTGTAAAAAAGTAGGAAAAAGTATTCCCCAAGGGAGAATTTTAAACATTGTTTCAAACCTGTGAAGCAAACATCATTCAGTTTCAGCCTTCACAGTAAAAAAATTAAACATTTGACTTTTACATATCAGTGAAATATTTGATTTTCTGTTCTTCACAAGCAAAATATCAAAAAAAAAACCCTTAAATTTTAATACTGACAATATCAATGTTGCAATTCCAAAGTTAAGCAATAAATTCCTCTAATCTGAGCTACTTTATCTAGTTGTATTTAAGTCCCATAGTATTTGTATACTGCTTATTTTAGTGATTATTATGACATTACAATTTTCTGCTTATGCATTCAAAACTAAAAAATACATATTTTTATTTGATCGCAAGCATTAATCAAATAGCATATCACAGTACATAAATGTTACACTACTATGATAACAAAGCATTGTAAGTTTAAGGTCACCTAATGCTACCTGATAATATTTTGGGTGAGAAGCATCTTTACTAAAACAGGTGCACTCACTGCCTTCAGCTCTGACCTGATCTTAAAAATATTACCATACCAAAGGTTCTAATATTTTTTGAAGTGATATTTCACAAATACAAAGAATTGCAAAACTGTATAGCTAAGCGTTTATTTATTAGACGGTAGTATCTCTCTGACTCAGTCAACTTTCTGCTACAGATCCTTTATAAATGTATTTTCAGAATGCAATGGTAAGGTCAGCTGAATGTATAATGTGATGTTGAACAGGTTATTTTGTTAAGCCATCATTAAATAAGCATGTGTGTGAGAGAAAAGTAAATGATTTAGTGTTATCAATTGATTTTATTATCCCATTCAGAATATATGAAATTATTTGACAAAACCATAAATCAGACAGGAGTAGATATTACTACTACCCTTTAAAACAGCGTATTAGTTTCTAGCTGAAACAGAAGTTACTTTTTCTCATAGTGTCTGGTATGAAGCTATGTTTTGGTTCTAGAAGAAAACAAGCTGATAANGTGATATACGGAAGGGGAGTTAGCTGGGGAGGGGCTGTTGCTCGGGAACTGGCTGGGCATTGGTTGGTGGGTGGTGAGCCCTTGTTTTGTGTATCATTTACTTTTATAAATATGTATATAATTACTGTTATTTCTTTGCTNCTAGCTGAAACAGAAGTTACTTTTTCTCATAGTGTCTCGTATGAAGCTATGTTTTGGTTCTAGAAGAAAACAAGCTGATAACATAGAGATTGTTTATACATGTTGCCAGGCAGTGTTGAACAAAGCCACAGACATTTCAGTCTCTCAGCTTCTTGTATTGCTCTGCCAGAGAAGGGGCTGGGGTGGGGGGTGGGGGGCAGGGAGCTAAGAGGCTACAGAAACAGGGCAGCTGACCCAAACTGACCAAAGGGATATTCCATTCCATATGACATGTGATATACGGAAGGGGAGTTAGCTGGGGAGGGGCTGTTGCTCGGGAACTGGCTGGGCATTGGTTGGTGGGTGGTGAGCCCTTGTTTTGTGTATCATTTACTTTTATAAATATGTATATAATTACTGTTATTTCTTTGCTGTCTTAGTAAATAGCTTTTATCCCAACCCACGACCATGAGTTCTGCTGTATTTTCTCCTAATTCTCTCCCCCATCTCACTTGGGAGTGGGGGGTGAGCGAACAACTGTGTGGGGCTTAGTTATCTGCCGGGTCAAACCACAACCATACCTTGGGAAAGGACATGAAGCTATTAAAGAAGTGCCCACTTTGTTTTTTTGGAAGAAAAATCAGAAGTGAAATGGGGTCCTGTACCCTCACCCACCTAACACCTCCTTTCCTTAAATAGTCTGTCTTCCTTCAAAAACTACATATGAAGAATTATGAAAACAATAGTCAGATCACATTTTAGCCCTGCTGAAAAGAAAAATAAAATCTTCCCATTGTTTCACATACAGGAATTGGTACATCCACCAGGCTTTTTGCCTCATTGTCTCTAAAGGACCTTGGTCTCTTCATGAATCTGGGTGGTATGTAGACTTCTGTAACCAGGAGTAAAAGAAGGAGGAACTTCACCAACATTAGGGGCTTTTGTTCAATATGTAGAAAAAATACTAGGGAGAAAATGTTACCAAACATTTACAGGAAGGTAAATTTTAAAAAGAGCATCTATGATCTTTTATATTCTATTATTTCTGTAAACACGTGGAGCTGGAGGATTTTATTTTCTAAAGAAGACAGCAAGAGCAAGTCTGAGGTTAATTTCAGATGTTCATCATGAACTTTCCTGGTCTTACTGTGTACCAAAACACTAGAAAAAGATCTCAACAGAGGATAGGAAGAAGCAAAGTTAATCTCCTATATCACATCTTGCAGGACTCCATGACAACTTATGCTTTATCACTACTCTCTATTAGATGTCTTGGATCAAACAGCTTTTATGCAGGTTAATGACGATCATCAGTTAAATGTTTACTCTATCCCTTCCCCCATCTCCCCTTTCATTTCTTTTCTTGAAACCAACTGCAATATAATACCTTGTGCTAAACAGAAATAGATATGAATGAGAATGCTTTGCTATTGCAATGTCAAATATCTAGGAAGAAGACCAAGACAGATGATATGAGACACTTTGACATGAGAGAGGATTATTCTGTCACTTTGAGAATACTTTGATATCAGAGAACAGCAATAAGTAAGATGCAAATTCATGACTGTAGATATTAAAGTGAATTAGAATTTATACTGACAAAAGCAAGAAAAAGGAACTTTGTGAGCTGTGAACATTTCATTTGTGTTCAGATTAGGATTTTGTGGGGAATTTGTGGAGTCACCTGCTGAAATTAATGACCAAAATAATTTCAAGTGATAGACAGAGAAAATGTTGTCTCCTTTGAAGACTTTCTGCAATCAGAGAGAATGCTCGCCAATTTTGCTGATGATACAAAGCTGGGAGGAGTGGTTGACACACCAAGAGGCTGTGCTGCCATTCAGTGAGACCTGGACAGGATGGACAGTTGGGCTGAGAGGAACCTGATGAGGTTCAACAAGGCCAAGTGTAAAGTCCTATACCTGGGGAGGAAAAACCACATGAATCAGTATGGATTGGGGGATGATCTGCTGGGAAGGAGCTCTGCAGAGAAGGACCGGGGTGTCCTGGTGGACAGCAGGTTGGTCATGAGCCCGCAGTGTGCCCTGGTGGCCAAGAAGGCCAATGCTATCCTGGGATACATTAAAAAGAGTGTGGCCAGCAGGTCAAGGGAGATGTTTCTCCCCCTCTACTCTGTCCTGGTGAGGCCACATCTGAAGTACCATGTCCACCCCTGGGCTCCCCAGTTCAAGAAAGATGGGGGACAGCTGCAGAGAGTCCAGCAGAGGGCCACAAAGATTATCAGAGTCATGGAGCATCTATCTTAGGAGGAAAGACTGAGAGACCTGGGGCAGTTCAGCCTGGAGAAGAAAAGACTGAGAGGGGATCTCATCAATGTTTGTAAAAATATCTAATGGGCTGGAGTCAAGTGGATGGGGTCAGGCTCTTTTTGGTGGTGCCCAGTGACAGAACAATCAGCAACAGGAACAAACTGAAATATAGGAAGTTAAATATGGACATAAGTAAAAACTTCTTTACTTTGAGGGTGACAGAGCACACGAACAGGCTGCCCAGAGAAGTTGTGGAGTCTCCTTCTCTGGAGATATTTAAAATCCACCTGGACACTTTCCTTCTCCAGGAAACCTGCTTTAGCAGGGGCATTGGACTAGATGACCTCCAGAGGTCCCTTCTAACACCTATGATTCTGTGATTCTGTGATAAGTGTAAATTACCTGTGACTGAATCATTCTGATATTTACTGTTTGCAAATGAAATGTTAAATTGCAAACATTCTGTTGAAATCTTAACCCTGGTAAACATGGTAAAGAATCTCCAAGACCACTGCAGTCCCTTCTACTTAAACTTTTAAAACAATTCTACAAAATGGATTTTAATTAATCTTTGAAGGTGGTTAATAATCAACAAATGTGGGAAGTATTACTTCAAGCAGATACAGCAGTTACCACCTGCAGGCAATTAATGCTTTAATTGACAAGAATGTCATGACCAATGAAGCAAAGAGTAATGTGACATGCTATTGTCCTCTAGTACCTCACAGGTACTACAAGAAACATCTTTGAATGTTCATCTCAAAAGTGATCATCTGAATACAAAGGACACTGCAATTGTCACATTGGATCAGATCAAATGACCATCTATACATCAGTGATGGCTCTAAAAGTAAAAGCAAGGTAAGAATGTATACATTTATTCATACATTGCTGCTTCCAAGAATATTCTCCAATATCAAATGTCCCGTGATTCTATTTAGTGGCTATGTAACAAAGATATTACACAGGTATATGTAATTATGAAGTCACATAACAAAATGTATAGAGGGATTAAAAGCTTGCATAATTTCTGTTTTTATGAAAGCTATGAAGCCACAGCTGTGTGTATGTTAATGGGCTACAACTTCTTTAATGGACTAATTAATGATAGAGGGGCGTGGGGCAATGACAAAAATAGAACTTTAATTTAGGCAGTGTCACAGTTTTTTGCCAGGTTCTTTGTCAAGGTTGTTATTTTCCCCTTTTTCAGTGAAACAGTATCAATCCTCAACCCAAGAGATTATACTGAGGCAGGTGGTGGCAGATTTATACCACCTGTCTCCATAATTTCTCTGAAGCAACCTCCTTGTGCATACAACCTGAGGAGCTGCTTCAAAATGTCTTCAACTTATATATTGCTATTTGTCTTAATGGAATATAAAACATTTTACAAACTACATACTTCGTTTGCATCCACAATACAGCTTCTTCTGAAGATGCAAAACAGTTTTTTTGGCAGTGAGTAGAAGAACTAGGTCAAAATTAGGGTCTCTATACAGTAAAAAATCAGAATGTCCCCTAGGATGTATATTTGGCCCTGATATTTAGAGTAATGTACTATTAATAATAAAAATGCCTTGAAATTTTCTTGGACCAAAGGGATAATAGCGTTTACTTACAAGTACTTTCCAGATATGCAGTAGTACAGTAACTTGATATTTTGTCTAAGCAATACAAGGGAGAATTTTTAAAAATGTTTTAAGTAGATTTAGGCTTCTGTCCCTTTTACGCTAGTTTTTAATAGTGTCTGGGTACCTACTCTCCATCTACCACGGCACACACCTGCCTATGCCCCACTTCTGCAGGCAGCTGGTTGAGGCAGTGCACAGCTTTTGTCTACCAGTTTTTCCATGGTGTAACTTACGGAGGAAAAGAACAAATCAGTTTTTGCAAAACAGGCCTATTTGCAGTGGACTGGAGAATCAGAATATTTCTTGTCTATGACAGATAAAGAAAGCTTTTTGATGGGTTAGAGTAACAAATCTGACTCTGGGGTTCAGATCCTGTTTAGATATTCTGAAGTGTCAAAAAAACAAAACAAAACAAAAACACAACAACAAAAAAACAGTGCTAATTTATGCCTGTTGAGTTCCTCTGAATATTCTTATGGTTGCCATTCTTAAGCTGTTAGAAACTTAAGTTTGAAGTTAACTTACATAGATATTTAAAAATAAGAATGTTAGGTATGAAGAACTTGAGAACCAATTTACATATACAGTCCCACTGAGCAATGTGTCATTACTGAATTCTCATAAAAATACATGCTGAGCTATTTACAGGATGAACTAAAGTAATTAGCTATATCTGTTGTAATTAGGAGTTAGTCAGTGTATCATCGGAGATAATTATATTGCAACACAGATAATTGTTTTGAATAGAAAATTCTACATGGAATTTTGTCTACTAGTAGAAAAGTGCTTCTCCAGATAAAAATTTTGGTAATGTCTAGAGAACTAATAATAGATATTGCAGTGACGGAAAGAATGGTGTGAGATTTATTTAAATCCAGTGTTGTTTCTATTAGTCATATGGTTATAATAATTCCACCTTTGTTTGATGTTTTTGATGCTTTTATAGAAAAGTAGTCTAACTCTTTAAGGAAGAATAATCAAATTCATCTCTTGGTAGCACTTTATTGGAGTCAACAATGGTGCTACTAGCTTGACTATTTTAAAATCTTCTTTCATGTATGTAATTCTGTATATAGTATCTTTATTGAAGGACTAAGAGAAATAACAGAATATCCATTCAGAAAATGCAGTTTACATAGCAATAAGCATTTAAAAGAACTCATGGATTCTTATTGGAAGACTTATTCATTTTTTGCGTGTGATCTAACTTTGATTAGATTTCTCTTTCAAGTAGAAGATTTTTTTTAACCACAAATTAGATAAATGATTGTCAAAGTCACAAGCATTTAATTTCAATATTTCCAGGCTTGCGCTCAGACTCAGACCAGTAGTAGGGCTCAGACTTGTAGACAGACAGGGGCTTGAGCTGCAGAGAGAATGCAGCTGGAAACGGGCCACATGAGGACGGGTGGGCGGCAAAAAGAATCTTCCCTTAATAAATTTCTCATCTGGAGAGTACCTTGTGATCTTTGACTCATGCTCAGCCAACTAAGGGGTTTTATCCAGAAATAGTCCTATTTCAATTTATTTGAGCTGTCATGCCTCTGACTGATGGATGCAGCTTAAATTGGAATATGGTTTATTTTCATGGAGGCTTTCCCAGGTATTGTGAATTAAGAGTTCCTGGTTCTGGAGCCAAAGGACTCTATTTTCCTGCCAGCACTCAATGCCTTAAATTAAGCAAGTCTGGGTCAGTTTCTGTCTAGTGAAGATAGACATCTGTGGTCTGAATTCAACATCTAAATATAATTCAGCAGGGTGCCAGAGACTGGCAGAATTAGATGCCTGTAGTCTGGGGCAAAAGTCAAGCACTTCTACAGGGCAATACAGGGAGCTTAAAGTGTACGCTGAAAGATGCCAAGATACACTGTTTACTGTTGTGAGTCCATTAATTACTAATTATGTCTGAACCACCAAGGTAAAAATTGCACACCCTTGTGATACTTCTGGATGTTGGGTGATAAGCTCTGAGACCAGGTGCCTAACAACTGAGGCAGCAATTTGTAACTCTTGTTTGGATGGTCAGGGAATGGCTGGCATATAGTTGCACATAATGGGAAACACTGTTTCTGAACTGGCCTCCAAATAAGAAAATGCGAATCTGCAGCCCAGCTGCTACATCCCAAGTAGGTAGTGTAACTATGAGGCTGTGATAGGGCACAAACATGCAAGAGTGCAAGAGCCAAAAGGATAGAAGCCAGACAAGGGAATGTACATCTCTACCTTTCTGGCAGGGCTTTCAACAAGGAAGTATATGGACTTTTGTTCTCTATTCATTTGCCTTTGCCTAATTTTATCCAGTTTCAATGTTATTTTAAATGTCCTCTCTGTATAGCCTAGTAACTGTGACACTCATGTATGATATGAGACGTCTGGATCCAAAGCCATATAAGCTTTCAACACCAAATAATTCTCCTTGAAAGCTATTGTGAAAAAGGTAAAAAACTTCTACGTTTTGTTAGTCATGCTTTGAGCAAAAAAAAAAAAAAAAGATTATATTGTGTTTCTTGGGAGAAATTAGTATTTAGGTGTGGTCCTGCATAAAATGGAATTGCAACAGTGTAAGCTACTGCTGAACATACCTAAACCCCACAATGTGCCCACTGAGTATAGTGCTGCCAGTGATATGAGGTTGGTTGTCCGCAAGGAGGAACTTGTTAAATATTAAAGGTCAAACTGACTTCAGAACTGAGAACTATCCAAAGTATGCAAGCATCAGCATCTATCTTCTAGAATGGAATTTTTGCAATGTAATGTTAATATACACATAGGCCTGCTTTTAGCTCTTCAACACCTTGTTGTGAGAGCATGGGGAAAACAAATTCTTTTCAACAAACACAGTAGGTTATAAAGCACATTGTAGCCTGACTGTATGTTTACCTAATTGACTTTATGAGTACACTGTTACCAGTTTGGTCTAAAAAGAGCTGATAACAGTATTTGGGGAGGAAAAAAAAACACAGCACACATGAAGCTTATACAACACTTATTGCTAAGTCTGAGAGATGGTTTGCAGTTATTCGACTGTGAGGGATGGTCCAAAAGTACTGCCTCCTATTTTATTATGTTGGTCCATGATGTCAGAGGCAGATTTTGGTGGTATGGCAGTAGAGGTTGAACTTTCCCACCAATATTCCACTACATTTTGTTGCTGTGTGACAGATAGCAGCAGAGGGGCAGTCTGACAAAATGGCATCTGACATGGAAGTGCGTGTGAAGCAAAGGTGTGGCACTGAATTCCTCCATGAAGATAAAAATGGCACCCATTGACATTCATCAGCACTTCCTGAAAGTTTATGGAGACCAAACAGTGGATGTGAGCACACTGAGGCAGTGGTGGTGCGTTTCAGCAGTGGTGACAGTGACAGTGGGGCAACTCCGCTGGTGCAGGTTGTTATGAGCATGGCATGCAGCTCTTGTTCATTACTGGTAAAAATGTATAGCTAATGGTGGTGACTGTGTTGAAAAACAGTGTTTTGTAGCTGAGAATTGTCACCATCAAATAGTGTTATTGTACTCTTTGTTGCCATTTCCATGGAAATAAATAGGAGACATTACTTTCAGAGCGACCTGACATGCTGACAGGAATGTTCTTGAATTTGCCACTATAGCATCCAGTCAAACAACCAGTTAGATCATGGCCTACTAGAGAGTAGCTTGACCTTTACCACATCATCTGTGCTTAAATGGGCTTTGGGGGAATTTACAAATGACCTTGTCTGGATTTCTTTTCAGCTCAATTTGTGACAAAATACATACTTGTTTAGGACTCTTACTAGGACCTGCACTATATACCTGTATTGTTTTCTTTTCATTACCTTTGAAGTGTGTTGCTTGATACTGATGGTCTCCCCTCTCTATCTGCAGGTGCATTTGCTAGGTCTTGTCTTTGATACCCAATGCCACTATCTGTCTTCTTATAATTTTATGTTACTCAGTTACTGTGTTATGCTCAAACCCTCTCATTATTTGTTTACCAACAGTTCTGATAAAATTTCTTTACCTGTTTGAAATGTGAAAATCTTTGTCAACTGTTTGGTCCATACTTATAGTGTGAAGAAAAATTTTGCCCATTAAGGTTTAAAGTTCTGTATAAGCATGCCTGGTGATGGAAGATGTCTGATTTTTACTTTTATTTTACCTCACTTCAAAGAGGCTGCAAGACAGAGTAACTCTTATTGGCTTTCCAAGCTTTTTTTCCCTCCTGCCTTCCTAACCTGTTTACACGCTAGCAGCCCAAACTAGCTGTCACTTCATTTTAATAACAAAGACACCCGAACAAAGTGTATTTTAACTGAGCTGTGCTTCCCTCCTTCCTCCAGCTTCTCGAGTCCCACAGCACGTACTTTCACTCAAGTATTCTGCCTCACAAGTCAGACTTTAATTGGCAAGTTGGATATACAGACACAGAATGGAAAAAAATTAGCTGACAACACAATAACGACTGTTTTTCTTGTTTCATACTACATAGTAGAGTCATTCTTGTTTTTAGCATAGTCTTAACAATAAGAAAATCTTAAATAAGTCAAAATAAATGATTTGTGGAAGAAGAAACTTGTGATAAAGCAAAGTGTGCTTTGCTTAACAATTGACTGATGTAGCTTTATTAAGAGTCTTCAGTGGTAAGTACTGTCATAAGAGAGGGAATACATTGAGGCTTTACTGAAGGATCAAGTAAGTCTCCCAGCCACTGCGAGGTAGAGGGGAAACCTGTACTGAAGGTGTCAAAATATCATGGTCTCTCCCATGTTTCAGTGTTTGAACTGTTCCATAAATGAGTGCATTTGAAGCAAAAGCTGCCACAGTTCAAGTAAAAATTATAAACACATTTCATAAAGACATTAAATGTGAAATTACCAATGACCATGTGGTCAACCTTCAAATAAATTGAGTTAATCAGGTTCCTTTTTTCAAAAGAATTTGAAAGCATGTTTTTACGAGTATCACTTAAATTCAGACTTGTCTCACATATTAGGAAATTGTTTAGCTTAGACTTTTATATCAAGTTCATGAATTTGATAATATTTGCCTTACCAAGATAACTAGAATAAACTATACAAAACTTATGTAGGGTTGATCAAATAAAAATTTCTATAACATTCATCTAGTCACATTCTAAAATATTTTCTTAAATAACCTTAAGTATTTGCTGAAAGAATATCTCTCTTTTCTCACATTTTATTATAAAAGTTAGCTTCTTAAATGATTAATTACTCATCCTTTTAATAACAAGATGTACCTTTCCCTTCCATTTCTATGATTTAGAATATTATATTAAGGCTCACATTAATAACAATCTCACATAAGAATGCTCACATACAAAATTTCTTGCTATTTATATTTCTTTCTAAGACTCTAGATAGACTCATAATCATTTTTTTTTACCACAATATCTAGGACTATGCTAACTTTTTGGCATTTGACAATTGTTCTTGTGTTTAAACAGAATATTTTGTGTTGCAGTTTAAGCACATTTTGTTCTTGTCCTCACTGAGGAGTCAGAATAATAGATGCCTCTCCTCTTATAACATCCTTATTGTTATCTTCTAACAATTTTGTCTTTCCTGAGTTACCTTTTTTTTTTTTTTATATCATTAGCTTCACTCTGTTGATCACTCTCTGTCATTCAAGGTTGTGACCTCCCTACTTTGTTCGTTCTCTTTTTGAAGTGTGACAAAAATTCTGAAGCCAGGCCCTTAATGGTGTGAAATAATGGGAAGTACACTAATCGCTCATTTTACACTTAACACTCCTAATAATGCCATTGAAGTCTGCTCATGCTTTCTTGCTATTTTGAATTATAATCTCTTATTGAAGGTGTCTGAATTGAGATAGTTATCCTGTTTTCTACTGTTTCTTCATTTCTGATTGTCTCTATTTAAATGCCTGCTATATATCTTCATTCAACTACATAATTGACACCAGTCTATTTTTTTTAATTTATCAAGCTGTTATCATTATTCCTTTTCTGAAATATACTTAATGCTTAATTTCCCAATCTTTAAATAATTCATAAATTTGATTATCTTACTGCTTTCTTTCAATTCTCCACTCTAAGACATTATTTGAAACCCAAGTATCCTTAACTAGGATTTTCAAAGCCCAATTCAAAATTCAATGTCCCAATATGACATAAGCCATTAATGATGTTTCACTTGGGCTGCTATTTTAACTGTCTGTAGTTTTCCACAAATTACCTTAACTAATTCCTGAGTTTTACATACTTCCAATGGCTGTTTCAGGTAATCAAAATAACTTCCTGAAAAGACAATATGAGATATACCACGATCTACCAGTGTTAGATCAGCTAAAAAGGCATAGCTAAATTGCTGGATATGGCCGGAAGAACACTATGGTCTAATAAGATTCTACAGGGCCTCCTTTGTCTGAAGACCATATGCTATTCATTTCCTGCTCAAAGACCTGGAGAAATACCTCTGAAGTAGTAAAGTCTCTATATTCTTACTCCTCATTCCTTGAGCCCCTGTGGCACTGAGTTGTGGACTTCATGGGTGATTGGGACTCAGAGCACATCAGCAACCCAGGAAGTTGTCTTTAGGAGAAGTAGACACTCTTTCATGTTTCTGTTTGTGGTTCCACACCAGCACTGTTTTAGACATTGCCGAACTGCAAATTCAAAGATTCTTGCTTCTGTCAATATTCATCCAAAATTTGGCTCAGTTGATCACTCTGGTTCTGCATCCTTTCCTATGAAGTCCCTGATTTGTATGGCAATATTTTAAAAAAGTGACAGGTTGTATTGGGCTTACTTGGCAAAGTTTTATTGAAAGAAGCTGCAGGCCTGTGAGCAGAGCTCAGGAGCTACCCCATCTCAGATCAGAGCCAGCTCCAGCTACTCTGAAAGGGGCCCACCACTGGCCAGAGTTGAACCATGAGTGACAGTGGCTGTACCTCTGCAAGAGCAGATTTAAGACAGGGAAAAACTGCTACCCCACAGCAGTTGGGAGACAGGGGTGAGAACATGAGAGAGAAGCTGCCCTGCAGCCACCAAAGTCAATGCAGAAGGAGGGCAGAAACTGCTTCAGGTACAGAACAGAAGTTCCCTGCAGCCTAGGAGAGGCTCATGGTGGAGCAGGCTGTCCTCTGCAGCCACACGGAGCAAATCTCCACATGCAGCCATGGAGGAGCCCATGGTGCAGGAGTGGATGTGGCCTAAAGGAAACCACAGCCTATTGGGGAGTCCACGCAGGAGCTGGTCCCAGGCTGCAGCTGCAGCCCATGGAAAGGAGCCCCTGGAGCAGTTCTCAGTGCTCTAGTCTGTTAGTAATAGGCAATCAACTGTATTTATCTCCCTATGCTCAGTCTGTTTTGCTCATAACAGTAGTGGGTGAGTGACCTCCCTGTCTTTATCTCAACCTTTGAGACATTTTTCAACATATTTTCTTGCCCTGTTCTCTTGTGGATGAGCAGCAGTACCTAGTGCAGTGTGATGGAGGTTAGCTACTTACTGGTGTTAAGCCACCACATACTTCTGATATTAGCCAATCTGTAGTTTCACTAATGGCATCATGACTATGTTGTAGCTGGCTGAGAAACTCAATTGAAGTTGATCTTACTTGTTCATTTTGTCTGATCTAGAAATGCTGGAGTGTGTGGTACTCTCTTAGACGCATTCATAATGACAAAAGCAAGCTGTTGGGACCATCATAATTGTGCAGTCATTTCAGCTAAGAGCTTTCCTTCACAATTTTTTTTCTGTAAATATTCAAGTAAGACAATTTTAGTCAGTAACAGGTTTCACAAAGCAGTGTTAATCGCTTTTTACTAAACCTAATAATAATGTTCATGTTTTCTGACATCTGGGTAACTCCTTTTTCATAGAAGCTTTCTTTTTCTTCCTATAAAACTGTGTGATTGGCAGTAGTTTATGTTTAAATCTATTTAATATTTGAAATTCAGGATATGCTTCATGTGTGTATTTGTGCAGTAAAACACACATGAAGCGATAGCTGGACCAGAGACTGGAATAGGTGGACCAGAAGGAGGTTGTGAAAGTTTTGATCTGAAATAACTACTTAGTATATGGATCCCTACAGTAAGTAACTGTTGTCTAAATTGAGACTCATCACCCTGGACTTCAAGAGAGCAGACTTTGACCTCTTCAGAGATCTGTTTGGCAGGGTGTCGTGGGACAAAGCCCTGGAGGGAAGAGGGGCCCAAGAAAGCTGGTTGGTATTCAAGGGTCATCTCCTCCAAGCCCAGGAGCAGTGCATCCCAAAAAAGAAGAAAGCAGGCAAGAATGTCAGGAGGCCTCTGTGGATGAATAAGGAGCTCCTGAGCTTTCTAGGGCACAAAAGGAAAGTCTACAGGGAGTGGAAACTAGAACAAGTCAGCTGGGAGGAATACAAAGAGGTGGTCCGAGCAGCCAGGGACCAGGTTAGGAAAGCTAAAGCCCAGGTAGAATTAAATCTAGCCAGGGACATAAAGGGGAACAAGAAGAATTTCTACAGATACATCAATGATAAAAGGAAGACTAGGGAAGATGTGGGCCCTCTCCAGAAGGAAACTGGAGACCTGGTCACGAGGGATGTGGAGAAGGCTGAGGTGCTCAATGACTTCTTTGCCTCAGTCTTCACTGGCAAAGGCTCT
>WBMW01003075.1:50142-61247 GCA_013396635.1 Penelope pileata
CTGTTGGAGCGGGTCCAGAGGAGGGCCACGAGGATGATCAGAGGGCTGGAGCACCTCCCCTACAAGGACAGGCTGAGAGTTAGGACTCTGCACCCTGGAGAAGAGAAGGCTGCAGGGGGACCTGATAGCAGCCTGCCAGTACCTGAAGGGGGCCTACAGGAAAGCTGGGGAGGGGCTTTTTACAAGGATAGATAATGACAGAACAAGGGGTAATGGTTATAAACTGGAAGAGGGAAGATTTAGACTACATATAAGGAAGAAATTCTTCACTGTGAGGGTGGTGAGACACTGGAACAGGTTGCCCAGAGAACTTGTGGATGCCCCCTCCCTTGAAGTATTCAAAGCCAGGCTGGATGGGGCTTTGGGCAACCTGGTCTAGTGGGAGGTGTCCTTGCCCATGGCAGGGGGGTTGGAACAAGATGCTCTCTAAGGTCCCTTCCAACCCAAACCATTCTATGATTCTATGAAATGGATTACTAACCTCTTCTGAAGCAGTACTTTGCTGTACCTCATAATTTTAAATGAAAGACCTAAGAAATTCTTAAGATTTCACATCCTGAAATAATCCTGAAATAGGGCTTAAGAGTCTTCAAATATTTAAGAATGTGTATGTGGAAAAGAAAACGCTGTACTACAGCAAAAATCACTGCAAGCAGAAATTCCTGGCTAGAGATATTTCTCACAATGGCCTAATTTTTACTGTGATAATTAAAAGTACTCATGAGATTCTTCTTCTTTTAACATTTAATTATTTACAATTAAGCAGATGCACTATTTAGCACATGTACCACAACTACACACACAGCTATAAATAACTGTATAAAAATATGCCATAAAACCCCAAAAGTTTGTTGAGCAGTTTATGTATAGGTTCTGCAATAAGAAATAAAGAATTGTGTGGTAAAGCTGTACACTTTCAATAACTACTGAATTTTCCATATATTGTATCAATCTCAGAAATTTATCCAGAAAAGAAAATAGGGATGTATATCACACGTCAGCTATCTAATATTGTTTTTTGTCCTACTAAGTACATATTCTAAAAATAATGATGTTCTAGCAATTCATGAATCTAAGCACTTCTCCCCAATCTGAAATCTTTGCTCAGTGGAAGGGAAAACACTGCCAAATTTTTGCGCAGATTTGTAAAGAATGAGGATTAACAAAGTGTCGATTAAGAAGGTTATATTGTACTTTGTGAGATGCTGTGAAATCAGAAAGGACCATCTACTATGCTTTGCGTAGCTACAAAATGGGTTTGGCCATTATCACCAAGATGACTGTTAAAAGTCCAATTACAATCATAGCCATCATTTCATTTCATCTCAGAAGAATGACTTTCACATAATAATGTCTCTTCACCATTTTTGCACAGCTGTATTTCTTTGTTTCAATGAAATTCTGGTTTAAACACCTACATTAATATTAACCATCATAGCAAAATCAGGGAAATATTCAAAAGCCATTGAAGAGATTAAAGTTACCTGTAATTATCTCTGTAACAATTAACCGCTTATTACCAAACAGAATAATGCTACCCTATGTACTACTGCTCAGATGAAAGAGATGTTTTCTGTGAATCAGAAAAAATGCTTTTTATTAACATTAACAAGGTTTTATTAATTTTGTTGTGAACACAGTGAATAGCAGAAAAAAATCCATGCAGTCCTTCAAGTTCCACATAGAAGTCCTATGCAATAAACAGTACCTTTTTTTTGGTTTTAAAGCTGAAAGCAGAATGGAGACTACAGGACATACTGTTCTATGTCACTATATTTACTTCAACAGTTCTGGCTGGATTAATGTCACAACCCTTTCATTTTTAGACAGCCCAATTGCAGTTTTCAAAGTTAATTCTCTCCTCTAATTAAATACAATATAATAATCGATTCTGTATTTTCTGCTTCATGAAGAATCTGTAAATATTTTCACCTTTTTTTTTTTTTTTTTTTTAAATTATCACACAACAATGAAATGGCTGAGATTGGAAGTCACCTCTGGCAAGCGTGAAGCCCAAACTGCTTGCTCAGAGGAGGGTCAGTAGAACAGGCTGCTCATGGCTATGTCCAGTCAGGTTTTGAATAACTATAAAGGTAGTGACCCCACAATCTTTCTTATAAACTTCTTCCAACACTTGAAATTACTCAACATGAAAAAAGTTTTTTTCTGAGGCTTGCATGGAATTTTCTGCATTTCAGTTTGTGCCCACTGCCTCTTTCCTTTTCAATGAAGACTAATAAGAACATGGCTCCATCTTCTTTACTCCCCACATCAGATCTTGGTACACATTGTCAAGATATCCCCTGAGCCTTCTCTCCTCCAGGCTGAGCTGTCCCAGCTTTCTCAGCTTATCCTCATATGACAGAAGCTCTAGTCCTTTAAAAATCTTTATGAACTTTCACTAGAATTCCTCCAGTATGCCAGTGTCTGTCTTGTACTTTGATAAAAAGTTGTTGGATAAGTTTCATGTTCTAGATTAATACACATAGTGAAGATCAAACTAGATAAAACACTTAAAAAAGTTCTTAAAGCAAAAAGTTCTTAACTAAATTAATTTACTTATTGGTAGAATCAAATCAAGGCATCATTGAAAACAAAAGCATTTGGGCAAAGAATTGATTATGCCTTCTTTTCAAAGCTTTCCTGTCAAGGGAACATTCAAGAAACCTTTTGTGTTATATTCCTATGAAGATGGTCGTATTAAACACACAAGTTTCCTGTTACAGAGACCTACATTTTTACCACCTATTTTAGAGGGTCTTTCCCAAATTTAGTTCAAGCAAGAGGAAAACAGTGAAATCAGTATGTAAGTACTATGAAATGCCTATTCCACAGACTTTTAATCTCTGTCATGATTATTTCTGTGCATTTGAAATGAAAAACTTGATATCTTGAATTCCGTCTTTGCTTTAGCTTCCTCTGTAGCCCATCCTTTGTCTAATGTCTGCATAAGCCTGCATGCAAAAATTGCACCAAGTGCATTATAAAACTGATAAACCTCTTCTTGAAACTGAATATTGTATTTCAGAAAAAAATATTAAATATTCAGGGGACTCGGTGATTTCACGAAACTGCTCAATCTGATTTACTCTATCTTGAGTACTATGTGAATTGTATTCGTGAAATAGCTGTACTTTTGTGACACTAGCAGGTCAGAATTTACTATGGAAAATAAAAAACTTATGACCTGTTGTACCTGCCACAGCAATTTACACAGCATTTCATTCCACAAACTTGCAGATTTAGCCAAGATTTTTTGAAATGTATCAGATAATATGTAAAAAAAAATACAAGTTGCCAAGAGCAAGACTTCTGCTTTGTCCAGAAAAAGCGACAGATTTCAGAAGACCCACATCTGTTGTCACCATGCTATGACATTCTCTCAAAATTTGTAATGTAGCTTACGGATTCTGTAGTTTAAACTTTGCATACTACAGTCTATATATGAACTGTGTATATTGGTTCACCTATATGGCCTGTCCATCTTTTTTTTGAATGATGCAATGAACTCAGTCAGACAAAAACATTGAATTAAAAGAGAAACTGCAGATGCATGACAGCACATACATTAAACTGATAGAAAAAAGAAAGAAAAAAAAGGAAGTTCCCGGACACAGCTTCACAGATAATTTGCTTTCCTTGCTTGCTTTTGTTTAGTCCTATCACCACTAACTGACAGGCTGGGAATATGAAAGACAAACAAATGAAAGCAAACAGATGAAGGATCAAGGTGCTTTTTTTTTTTTTTTTTGCTAGAATTAGATGTTTCCTTCAAAAACCACATTCCCTGCGTGAAATAAAGGTGTTGTCAGTGACTACAACTCTTTTATTCTGTCAGATGAATGAAAAAGGTATAAGATCCTAGATTGTGCTGGAATCCCATTACGTTCAAGTATAAACAAACCAGCATTTATTTTATTTTCTTTTTAAAGTAAAAATTAATGCATTCTGAAGCATCGATTAACATTGTACAAAGTCAGCCAGCCACTTTCAATTTATAACCTGCATTCTTTCCCACGTGTGGAAATGACCTTTGAAAAATGCTGTCTCTTCTTCAGTATCTCAGAGAACATACGAATTGGCAGGTGTTTTGATTCATGGCAGAAGTCACTATTATTTCTGCTTGAGACACAATTTTTACAAGCACCATTGAAGCTAAGAAAGCTGAAAAAATAGTCATTGCTGGCAACTAGGCACGCTCTCCTGGAGTCTTCTGAGTCAGCTGCAGTGCTGCCCATGTATCACCACTCCAATAGCCCCTGTGCTTCATGTGAAACCACCACCTCGTTTGGAGGGTGCCTGCAATGTAGTCACAGCCATATCTGCTCCTGTCAAAACGCTCTGGGTCAGCATAAATGCTGTCAACAGTATCTTTTTGGTTGGCTTTTGTTAAAACTGAGACTGTTTTTGTACAGTTGTACTACAAAGGAACTGTAAGAACTAAGCGTTCAAGCAGACCAGGAAGCTGGGCTGAGGAGACAATGGGCAACCCGAAGGAACTGTAACCATACACCTGACCATATCCTCTTCCAACTCTGAGAATATTTCAGCCCCATAAATCTTGCTCTTAAAAAAACCAACATGAACTGACTGAAGTAGTAGGAGTTTTAAAATCATATTTGAGTAGGAAAAAAAGTACCAAAAACCCTAAATTAGCATTGTATATATAAAGTTTGTCATTTTCTGCTGATTTCTCTATTTCTCTTTCCCTCCTCAAGCTTCCCACCCTCAATTTTTTTTCCCTTCTCTGTTGTTTTTAAGGGTTCAATGGCAAAATAGTAAGAAAACAAAAACAAAACAAAAAGCTTCATCATACCTTAGATATTGCACCAGTCAGAAGTATTTTTCCATCCTAGTGTCATTTTCTCATCAGGCAGATAAAGGAGTCTCTAATTTGGCCTGGGACTGGGCTAGATAAGAGATAATGAGCCTAATGAGGGTATAAAACTAGTGTTTCCTGGGGTAAATTCTATGTCTTAGAAATTCTTCCTTTTTGTGTATCCCTCTCATGACCCCTATTCATAAGTATCTGCTCTTTCCACATGCATGCACTAAGGGAAATTGGATGCTGTAAACTCTTTTTTTTCCCAAGTTCTGCTGCAAAAGATCAGTATGGCAATATTAAAATAGCCCATATGTAAATTGGCAATTACGTAGTTGTCAGATAAAGTGTACATAATGTACAAAACATAGTGCTTCCAAATGAAAATGGAATCATGACCTTGATTAAAGAGTCATTTCCCTATGATAAAATTTCATTGAGATTAAAAAAAGAAACTGAAAGACTTAATTCTGTAACCAGTTTCACAACTTTCTGCATCTACTTTATAAACGTTGCTTTTTAACTTGAAAATATAATTCTACAAAAGACCTTTTATAAAGCTGGTGCTGAGTTAGTTATAAAGGAACTTTTATTGTTTTTCAAGGTCATCTTTTTCATCTTTCATTTATATACAACTTGAATTCTTATATTATGAATTCATTTCCTTTAAATGTGTAGGTCGATTAAGAGTAAATACATTGTTGTTTTCTTCAGTTTGTTCTGGATAAATCTAAGTGTGCTATCAGCTAAATCTGATAAGAGACACATATCCTGAATTTTCAGTGAATATCTCAGCTGATTGCTGAATGACAAAAATTCATTTGATGCACTATAGCCTCAGTGGAATAAAATCTTCCTTGATAAATATATTATTCAAAGTCAAAACACAGCTTTCTAATTTCAGCTGAGGACACTCAATGTCTATGACAATGAGCAAAAAATTAATAAAATACCTGTTGCAAAGATTCACTTCTGTTTTCTGAATTTGGAGGTTGCTAGGTGATAAGAATAAGTTGATTGAATTGGTAGAAAATGCTTGTGGGGAACTATGAAATGGATTTCAGAATACTATTCTTTGAACATGAATTAGCATAGTTATGAAAAAGAATGCATTTTATAGAATTATGTCTGAAGACTTGATAAGAAATTTTCATGCTCCTGCCTTCTGATAGTAATGATTCTGGTGGTACTTAATGGCTAATAGTAAAAAGCAAAAAATAGCTGAGAATAGGAGAAAAGACGAAAGCCGGAGAAGATGTAAGAAATCCCAAAGCCTGTCTGATTTTTAGATCTAGAAAAACTGAAACCTTTTTTGACACAATTAAGGGAAAATGCTGTGGAAAACATGTGCTTATATACATACAGTCAAAAGCAAAATAGCAGGTCTACATCTCTTTGTTTAAAAAGCATAATCACCTTCCTTAGCTAATTAGAACATTTTTATAGTACTTTGCTTTTTTGAGAACAAGAATACAGTAGAAAGGGTAGATACTGATATAACATACCAAACTATCAGTAACACAAGTAGTACTTACTGTATTTCCTAGGAACTAGAACATGAAATTCTTAAAAACAAGCAAACAAAAAAAAAAAAAACACCATGCTTTATCTAATTTTACATATTTAAAAATCTAAATAGCTCAATGCAATAATAAAGCTGTACTTCTACAGTCTAAAGGTGTTAATGATATATTTATTTCCATCTTTCTAAAATAATACTGCCATGGATATATTGTTTTTATCTTAAAAGTTACAGTTCCTTAAAGCAAGGAATGGTGATGCAAAGGTGTTGAGGTGATCAAGGAAAATCAAGCTATGTGGGAGAGCACTGGTGAAAGCAGGACATGAGAATAAGTGGAAATGGAATGCAAAACTATTTATAGTAATTTAACTTTAACCTCGGGCAAAATTATAGGGACACCTTTGGGAACTAGAGGAAAGCAAGAAAACACAGAACTGAAAACAGTGGAAAAATCTAAATGCTACTTAGCAAGATCTGTCACAAAATGTAGTATGTATACAGAAAACTTCCCAGATGACAGTTATCAAATAACAAGCATTAAAGAAATAGACAACATTGGAACTCAACTACTGTGACAAACAAGATGAATAAGGAGGATTCTCATTTTCCACTTACTGGAACACTGTAGTTGTGGGAAATACTGTGGATATGAATTACCTGTAAAGTTTCTGACAATGAGACGGATCTCTCTTCAGTCCAGCTCAACTCCTTGTTAGTCTCTTAAAGAAAAATCTGGCCCACCAGCTTTTGTGTGCCTTTGCTCTGATAAGCTCTAGTGGGAATCTTGACTTTCTCTGGGTTTTCTTTATGCCATAGATAACTTTAGAGCAGCATTGGGACATATCCCAGGAATGTGCTTTTTCCTTTGTTAGCTCCTGAAGCCTTTGGCAGGTTTTCGGGCATACCAGTGGCTACTAGAAATATCAGAATGAAACAGCTTCTGCATTTCAGACATCCTTTTCTTTTTGTCTAGCTTCTTTCAGATTATTTGACCACGCTGTCAAAACAGTTTATGCCAAGACTTAAAATACTTGCCCTTGCAGTCATGACCATGTATTTGCTAGCCCTGGAGAAATTTCACACCAACATATGAGTGCAGTTCTTCTCCTCTGGCATTCGCAACATTGAGAGTTTAGCACAGTTAGGCTTTTTTGAGAGTACAGGTTGTGGCATAAAGCAAACAGGAAGCTGCATGACTACATTTTGCATGCCATCAAACCCAGACAAGCAGTCCCAGGGCTGAGATGTTAGGTTCTGCTTCTCTCCAGGACTTATTAGCCTGGAGCAAGCTCAGTGCTAAACTGCATCTACCTGGTTTCCAGAAAGCTTGCAAGAGAGAGCCTATAGCTTTCTGAAAAAATACCAGCTTTTTGAGAAATACCAGACAAATACTGCGTTGAATAAAGCCTGTCTTATAAGAGATGCCCCGGTTACCTCAGAGTTCCTAACACTGATCTTGCTTTTGGACATCCGACCATGATGGGGATTTCCTTGAAAAATTATTCTACTCTGAACACAGCTTAGAGCAGCTGTCTAAACAAACTTTCTCACAAAGACTAAACACATTGTGGAAATAGCAAAGGTGAGAAGGGGAAGGATTCCCAAGATCTCAGATCCTACAGAGAAGAGTTTTCTAGTTAGAGGAAGATAAGCAGCAATTTGCAGTAAAACAAGATGACAAAGTGAAACAGATCTGGTGTCCATGCAAACTTGAATTTTCATAACACCTGAAAACAACCATAGTGCTAATATTTCTGATTACAGATTGTGTGAGTTTCTAATGTCACATTAGTTTATGTGAAGCCTTGGACAATCAAAAAAAAAAAATTCTTCCAGACATTATTTTGCAACTTTTTATATTGTTCCAAATTCATTCCATACAGCTTATTAATGGTTAAACATCTAAAAAGTACAACACATTTCATGCATAGCAGGCAGCACAAGGAGATTAAACAGCCTTATTTTCAATGATTTACTCAAACTGAGTTAACCTCATCACTTCATTCTGAAACTAGAGCAACTCATTTGAAATCAGTGGAACCACTTATAGGAGAAAAAATGTGTTCATGGGAGAAGCACGTATGGTTTTTTCAGTTAACTCTTTGTTGTTGTTTTTCACCCAGGAAATTGGTGTACTTGGAGATCTTGGGAGAAGGGAATAATGAAATAATTGTACTGCTGCCCAGAATGTTTAGTCAGAGAACTTTTGCAGCTTGCTGAAATATCACAAAGAAGAGTTTTTAGGTCTGAGTGAGGTGCGCCACTTGACATCTATTACATTTCTAGAAGTAGTTCTTGCATAGTACACATAAATATGGCATTTATATACCTATATGAAATTACCTGATATTAGAAACTCAGTAAATAAAAATATACACAGTTCTGAAAAAGAGAAAAGTGTTACTAAGATTCTAATGAATTTAATGAGCCAAGTACAAACTACTTCTGATCCAAATTCAATACCACTTACTTCACTGGGCAACCAATATGATTCACATCCCAGTTTTGTCCTTTAATTGCTGCTTTCTTTCAGGGAAATCATTTCACTTCACTGGATCAAGTTCTTATAACCACTGCTTGCTTGTCTTTCTATATTAGAACTACAGAACACATTTTTGTGTGTAAGCATTATAAAGGTTAATCTGAGACAAAAGTTTAAACACTCAAAAGTAGGATTAAAATTGTTATTTTCTTTGGAAGTGGTAGATCAAGCCCCATAAATCACTTAAATAGATTTAAAATATATATTCCTGTTTCGGACTGAACTGCCATTTTAGAGTCTCTTAACATCAAGATAAAAGGTCCAAGGGAAAACATTGTAAAGTTGTTCTAGATAAAGCTTTCCCTTCAGACACAACATTTTGATGTCTGAAACTTTTAAGAGTTCAGATATTACTTTAAAATGCATAATTGTAGACTGAAAGGGTACATTACCTGATCGCCTCTTCATGCATTGAGATGTTTTATTGAAATAATACAACTACTCACAGGGTCGAAGTCAAATGTACAGGTAAGCCTTTGCAAGTTGACATCTGTAAATGAACAGAATATTTAATTTCATTACATCATTATTTATCTATATCCTGATTTTGACCGGGATAGAGTTACTTTTCTTCCCATTTCTTTTCACTAATTTCAAAATAGTTATTTCAGACCTGACCTCATTGACTAGTCATATGACACATCATTCAAATACAGTTATCAGACTTCTTTTCCCAATGAATAAAAACTGAACAAGTACATTTATGATTCAAATTGATTTTGCAAGAGCATATAAATTTATGACTTAAGTTTTATGTTTCAGTATAATTCCACTAGCCACTGGACAGGAAGAAAACAAATGCAATTAATCACAAAGGTGAGAGATTCAATGCCTCTATGCTGCTGTTACAGTTCTGCTAAGGAGCAGATGCTCTGTAGGGTGATGAGCTGTAGCTACAAATTAGTCATCAAGGCATGTTATCAGTGTAGTTACTGACTCACATTCTGGAATAGGACAGTCTGCCCAAGACATACGCAGACAGAAGTCTCCCACTAAGGTGCATCACAAAAACAAAAAATGTTTGATAACCTGGCGCTTATGTTATATTAACATGCCTACTATAAAGTACAAATCTATACCCACAAATTAACTGGTTAGAAAATTTAAATGTAATAGATTTTTAAAAAGTCAAAGACTTTGTATCAGACCCTATTCATAGAATGCACTATTACTTTGTCTCAAAGTAGACGGCAAGATTAAAAAAATTGTAGTAACTGAAACAATTTAAATATCTTTACCTTTTATATTGTCAACATAGCTTTAAAAGATACAGCTTATTATTTATCTGCTGAGAAGAGCATTTTGGATTGCATGTGTAGAACATATTCCTCTTGGAATTAAGTTACTCAGATTTACTAGGCTCCAGAGTTTGCTGAAATTATTTGATTAACTCCTTTTCAATGCTCTTATTCTCTCTTTCCCAAATGGGAATACAACACCTTTTCCTCTAGCAAAAGTCAAATAATAACTGTATGTTGGGGAACAGCAAGGATAAGCTGCTTCCAGAGGGAAGATGCCTCCAGCTGAGGCAGTGCCTCAC
This sequence comes from Penelope pileata, assembly GCA_013396635.1. Taxonomy (NCBI): domain Eukaryota; kingdom Metazoa; phylum Chordata; class Aves; order Galliformes; family Cracidae; genus Penelope; species Penelope pileata. The sequence continues at coordinate 60,569 of WBMW01003075.1, forward strand.
TGGCAGAACACAGCCTCCTGGACCTGCAAGCAGCAAGGCGCAGAGGCAGCCCCAGATGCTGAGAGGAGACAAGCAATAGCCAGGAGGAAAAAATAAATAAAATAAAGAAAAAAAGACAGAGAAGAGTCTGGAGACAAGGCAGCAACAGACATCTAAAGAGGGTATCCAGGAGAAAAGCTCCTGACAGCAAGATCTGAAGTCCTCCCAGAACAGGGGCTAAGCAGGCATAGAGCCCAGCTCTTACACCATAAGGCCTGGCCTTAAAAGGATCACCTGAGAAAAGGGTGTGAGCATCACCTGGGGCTGATTAGGGCTATTAGGGCCTATTAAGTGTCCTGACTATAAAGATTTGCTGGATTCAACTGCAAAGGAGTATGGGGGCTCCAATAAGCCTATATTAAAGCAGAGTATCTGATTAAAAACGAGAATAATCGCTCGGTCAGTCAGCGACTGCTGTAAGGGTCTGACGAGCAGCGCAAAATCCACCGCGGTCATGCATCTGCTCGCCCTCCTCCTGTATAATGCCTCCCGCAGCTCCTGTCCCCCCTTCCATTGCGCTGTCCCCGCGTGAGCGCGGTTCCCGCCCGCGGATGGCATTCCCGGTCCGCAGCCCCGCACCGCCCTGGGGCTGCCTCCGCCCGCGGGGTTCCGCCCCCCTCCCGCAGCTCCCGGCGGGGCC
>WBMW01003075.1:61621-106479 GCA_013396635.1 Penelope pileata
GTGCTCACACCCCCTCCATATAACACTCCCCTGTATAACGCCCACCCCCACCCGTATAACAGCCCGTCCCCATATGAAGCGCTGTACAGTGCTCACCCCCCAGGTAACACCCCTCTGTATAGTGCTGGGATCGGCAATGGATGGGAACCACCTCTGACGGGAAGGGGTTTATTGCAGACACTGGAGCACAGATAACTTGTGATCGGAACAAAGTCTGAGTACATACTCTGCCAAATAATGCCTGGGAGGCACAAGTATATATGTTGCAGGAATCATCAGAGATGAAGGGTACTGGAAATCAGGGAGAACAGACTGAAGCCCCCTCTGAAATCTTTTTGTGCCCTAAAACCCTCAGAGCCTGTATGTGATGACTCAGAATTTTACTGAGCCTGTGCTGCACATGTGACAAGAGGAGCTGGGAAGATGGCTATAAAGGCCCATTGAGGTCACTTGCTCTATGGACTGCCATTTCTCATCCCACAGCAGCGGGACTCATTTAATGAGATGTGGAAAAAATGTTGCGCTGATACAGGCAGTGTAATTGTCAATCTTATGAAATATGGTGATGGTGAAATAGTAGCTAAACTGGCATAATTCCAGTCCTCATATATTCACACCACAAACATTTACAACGCTTGCTTGCTATTTTTGCTTCCTCCTGCATTATGCTCAGAGCTAGAAAGTGGGTCTGAAATTGATTCCTGTCAAATTTTAGCATTTCTGGAAAAAAAAAAATTATATTAACACAAAATATTTATAAAATATTTACTGTTTACTTTGATTAACTGAATAATGCTTACTATTGAATCTACTGAATATGCATAGAAACAAAAGTGAATCTTCAGATATATTATCAAAATTCCAAGATACATTTTTTACATTTCTCTTATTCGCAGAAAAATATGAACTCGATGGTAATGTACCTTTGTTGCAGTAACAATGAGAAAATTAAAAAACCCTCGTGATTGCATGTTGCAATGGACAGAAAGGGAAGAAGCTTGTACAAGTCCTGTCTGTTCAACATCCTAACGGAGCTTTTCTCTCTATTTTCTCCTCTTCTTTATTTAAATAAAAGTATTTGTTATGTCCTTCCCCTTGAGTGGTTTCATTTACAATAGCACTAGGATCTACCTCTCTATTAACTTGATTCATAATCTGTTGACCTTGATGATATTATTGATTTGTGGGGGTTTTTTGCAAGTGCCTAATTTTGTGGAGCTAGTTGGCTGGAGCTTTGTAAACAGGCTTTTCACTTACTTATTTTCACTGTCCTTCTGTAATGATGCAAGATAGTTAAAGAAAAAAAAAGAAAAGAAAAGGAAAAAAGCAAATTACTGATCCCCAAAATAATTATATTGTAGACTTTTTTTTATTAATCTTGAAAATGAACATTCACATATGGGTTTGGGAACACTCTTTATCCTTTTAACATCTTCTCAGCAAATCTAACCCATTTAGAGGACTAGGTTTCAGATATTATTCATAAAGGCAATGCTTGGAAATTGGCCTGGAATATGAAAGTCATCATTCAGTTTTACAGGCTCAGGAGCCAAAGAGCTTTTGCCGTGGGAGATTAAAATAGCATCTCAGTACTTTGACTTCAACCTCTCTGAATTTCAGTAAGACTTGTATATCTAGTTCATTTACCCTGTTTGGTGAACCTCAGGCTCTATTAATTATATTAATGATTTAGGAATTAAAATAATATTTTCAAGAATTGCTTTGTCTGTTTATTGCTAACAGAAATAAAGTTTAAAATCTTCAGTCAAGTCAGCTGAATCTTGATACCAGAACCATGCAAAGATGCCATGTGATGAATAAGAAGCTGTTGTGTATTGGTTTGGTTTGGTTTGATTCATAGGCCCCAGTCACTGGAATTATTCATTGAAAATAACGCAAAAGGTGCTTCTGTGATATTTTCACTGAGTGAGAGACCAAGATAAACATATTTTCATCAAGTTTTATAAGAAACAGGAGTGAGGAATAGTGGCTGAGTCAATTCTGAATATATATATATATATATGTTTTTTTTTTTTCTGGGAGAATGGAGAAAACCTTTGACATCTCACCTAGTTAAAAATGATTTTTGATTAAAGTATCCCAAAGGAATAAAAACATACAATGTGTTTTCTGAGGCACTACTGGGTCTTCTCACTCTCATATGAGGTTGCACTATTTAACCCTATTTAACCCAAAGTTTATTTTAAACCTTCTTTCTTTACTTCTCCACGTTTGGATTCAGTGGGAGATGAAAAAATAAGAATGTAATTAACCCCATTCTGAGGCCAATAAAAGTATAGGTATCTTTCCCACTATGTGTGCCTTTGTTTGCGTTCCCATATTGTCATTTCAGCCCTAGAAGGTTTGCACTGTGAGTTCTTTCCACATACATATCTATTCACATAGTAAGCTTTTAAATTCTGTAAATACTGTGGGAAATGTCAGATGTAGAGAGAAGAAAATGGAAAGAAATGCTGTTCTGCAGAAAGTAAAATTTTAAGAAGGTGAGTTGTCTTACCACTGCAGTCTCTTCTGAACTTATCTGAATACCACAGTTAAAATTGCTGAAAGTTTCTCAAAAGCTCAATGCCAAAAATTGTTTTTAGCTAAAGCACCACCACGATTCAGAAAAATAAAACCTTTGGAAATATCAAAGGGAAATATTATCCAATGTATAAGTAGATGCCTTGTATCTCTTTCTCTTCTAGGGGCTTCCCTTTAATTACATGTACCACGACACACTGCAGTGTGGGAGTCCCACATGGTTCTGTCAAGGAGAGAATTCGACATTTGGGCTCTAAGGAGGAAGTTATGACATTGGCCACTGAAACAGGTGCTTTTGTGCTACTAGTAGGTTTAGTTATGCCTCACAGTTGAGTTATATAGTTTAGGACTGAACTTTTGGAGGCCTGATTTCTTGTTTTCAGTTTTGATTTTGTTTTTTTTTCTGACAATTGGATTTTCCAGCAAGCCCCAAAAGACTATTTCCTGCATCATTTTTCATCAAAAGCAAAAGTACCTGGTGTCTCATTAGAAGTTAAGTATCCCTAGAAGCTATGTGAATGCGGTTTTCGTCTGCATATCCTCAAAAGACAGGGAACTGCCAGCATAAAACTTAGTTTCTAAAACAAAAGTCTGTGCACCAAATTTTACATTTCATTTACAAAAATCAGAATTACATTTGTCTCAAACTTTGGTAGTTGTCAGCAAGGTAACTTACTTAAGGTCTCACAAGGGTGAGAATTGAATTCACTGAAATTCCAAATCATCTTGATAGCTTCTCCATTGCTGTTTGTCATTCCTGCAAAGCTCCTGCTATCCCTAGAGGAACGTCAAAATCCACTGAACATTGGAAAGGAGACAGTCCTGAATGCACATAGGATGTTTTTCTCAGGATGTAACTTTTTAGGCACTGAAGAAAAATTATAACGCAATGGATTCTGACAAAATAAAATAGAAAATATTAGAACAAATTAGCTTAGCATACTTATTTTTTTTAATCAAGACTTCTTTTTAAGAAAAGGTGTGGAAAATTCTTCTCTCCACCAGAATGAAAAAATATGGCAAGAATAAGAAAGTTGAGGCTTCTTTGGAATAGAAGGAAAAATGTACAGCCACTGAGAGAATAAAATAACAATGAAGAAACAAAATCCACAGCACATTTTGAAGTACTTCCATAACAGATGTTTTCCAGTTATTCAGCAAGTTATGACTGAGAAACTTCAATCTTGACTGCTGATCAGTGAAATAGCAGGTTTAGTTTTACAGAAGGCAGGCAACATTCATACTAGTGCATTTGACTCAGGACTAGTGGCCATATAAAAATTCTTAATATATTAATTATTATTCAGCCTCAGATTGTGAAACTTTGCACAGAGTTAATTATTATCTTGTTAATGAGTGATGTAATGATAAATACAGAGTGTGTAAGTTCACTTCCTGAGTGCATGTGAGGAGCTAAGTATTCATTATAGTGCTCAAATTGGAAGTGAATAACCGCTGCTTTCCCACAGTTCTTCTCATCCACACTGTTGTGATTGTATTGCACTGTGAATGTGAATAATTGCAAGCTGTTCATTAACAGATTTTAACTGTGGTTCTGTCCCATTTTGTGTTTAAGTGTCAGAGAGTAGAGCCATTATTGTCTCTCATTTCTGCACACAGATAGAATATGATTTTTTTTGGCTTAAATTTTTGTCTAAAAAATGAGAAGTGGAGTCCTCACAATTTCATGGCCTCCTTCACTCTTTTTATATTCACCACAGGAGAATGTTCACACCTAGGCAATATTGCAGCTGGAACACAGACATGCCTTCTTTCGATAGTTGTGGGCCTGCTGCTTTAATTAATCTTTTTAGTACCCAGCAGCCAGTTTGTAAGCACAGCTTGGCAGATTACAAACTGTAAAGCCTCAGTAATGAAAAGGTAAAGCACAACAGCATCAGAGTTTCATGACAAACAAAAGATAAACCTGGCTTTGTATTTGTAAACCAAGTTTCGAACACTATGATGGATAAGCAAGACCATGTGGCACAAGTCCAGACAGACAATAATGTGCCTCCAGTTTTTTGGATAAAGGTTATAGCTGTGACAGCTGGGAGAGAGACAGAGGTGAGAGAGGCCCACCAGGAGTGGTCACCTGGGCTGTCAGAGGAAGGGGTGCACTGCATAAAGATTGCTCCCCTGAAAACATCTTAATTTGGAACGCGGGGGGCGGTGCTCGAGTAATTGCATGTCACAATTCAGTGTAGCCCCAGTCTGAGGTTATTGGCGCAGAAACATGGCAAGCAGCTAGAAACTAAGTACAGTACAATGTGATGTCACTATCAATAAACCCTTTTAGGGAAAATGTATTTTCTTTCTATTTATAGAAATATAATAATAATATATCTATTTATTTTATTTCTATTTATAGGGAAAATTTAGGGAAAATTTATTTTCTTTAAATATCATTCTAAAAACTGCCCCATACCTAAAAAAAAAAAATCAGAGTAGATTTATCTTGCACAACACACTGTCCCACTGCCTAGACTACTAAAGCAGTAAGAAAGATGTCTTCGTTTCTTACATCATTACTCTCAACAGTAAATCTGCAAGATGTTTTTTAATTAGAAGTAATACCTTTTAGATAGATATTTGGAAAACATTTAAGTCTTTCATTATACATGTGCAAGAAGTTGCCTTTTTTTGTCAACAATGATAAGTCATTCTGCTTACACTGAAGCAGCATGGTGACAGCATAGAATTCTGCAGTACATTTTGCTGCAAGGAAACAGAACACTTTATGGGAAAATAATGGGACTATTTGCAAGAAAAAGACTTGGTGTGAAAAGTCATGTTCTCTGAAGGAATACTCTGTGTGTGTGTCTGTGCCTGGGCACACACCCATGTACAAGTGCTAGAGTTTTTAAATAGACTATTTCTGTCTTTCAGAATAAGCTAAATACACTTCAGTTCATCATGAGTTTCTGGACTTAATGGGGAAATGCTGTGCAGGATATTCTTTCTCTTTAAAAATAATAAATAAAATATCTCTTCCTCCATGATGAATGGAACTCTAATATGAAGAAGTTCTTAACATTTGTTTATCAGATTACATTATTTCTATTACTATTTCTGTTTGACTCCTTCCTCACTGGATTTACCTCTTTCTCAGCTATTTGATCCACAAGATCTTACAGACAGGGGCTTGAAAGTCTTTATTAGACTTTCTGCTATCAAAACCAGTGAAACTCTGTGCTCTTAAAAGGTTACAGCTAGACAAAAAATAGTGTCACCTCTAACTATCAGGTGCTCTGTTTTAATCCAAAATGCGTTGTCACAAGCATTACTCTATTTTCATCATCTTAGACCAGATATCAACTATTTTAACTTAGCTGTTCACATATTTTCAAACAACTGCTTGCTTAATCAACCAGTTTTAGCGTGTTGCATGGAATGAAGTCAGTCACCTACATGTTTGGTAAAAGGAAAATTTGTTCTTCATTTCATTAAAGTAATTAAGTTTGGATCAGCACCATGATAACTCTGATCAGCTTGACATACTTAGTTGTCAAGGGCATTGTGCATTTCAGGACAGGCTATTACAATTCAAAAGCAACACAGCAAGAACCATTTAGTTTACTTGGCATTTTACCAGTTGTTAGCATCAATTTTCATGCATCAGAGGCCAGTTGAAATTGCTGATGTAAGAAGTGATAATTTTCTTGATGTGAGATGAATAGGACATTTTAAATTTAATACTAAAGTAGAGAATATCTTAGTCTAAATTTTTGAAGAACATGCTAAAATAAAAAAAATAATGCAGAATTAACTTGTCAGACTTGTAAATGTCTATGGATTGTGGAAAGAGAATATAGATGATTAATATCAATTAGTATCAAACTTCATGGTGCAGTTGAATAAATGGAGAAAATGACATCACTGCAAAGGCCTGTAGCAAACTTACAAAATAATCCTCTTCCTTTCTGGTGTATTTGCCTAGGTATTTTTTGCATTTTTCTTCTCAGTTTGGTAGTACTTATCCTGAATTTTGAAATAACAATCAAAACACACCCATTGCCTGAGTTTGTTTATGTATCTCTCTCTGTCTATCCAAATCTGAAGGAATCAGGACCAAGTGATAGCTTCTGCAGGGAGTTGTTGTTACACTGTCATCTCATTTAACTATCATCTTGCGTTGCCCTAGCACCAGAGCTCTGCTTCACGTTTCTTTTCCCACTTAAAACCACTCCTGCAAGTAATGTTCTCCTAATTTAATTTTGTTGCTAATGCATGAGAGACATCGTTTGAGTTTCTTCCTGCGACATTGGTATTTATGGTTCTGCTGAGCACCTTTCCTACTGATGACAACATGAGGTCACATAGCAGGTGCATTGCCTATCCTGTCCGCATTTTCTCCTGATTGCAGGCACTCTGCAAAACTCATGCTGTGGGACTTGCTTTTTTACTACCTTCTCTTTTCTCAATAACTCCCTCAAGGATCAAAGTTCCTTCTCAATATTACCTCTTCCTTCCCGAAATATTGCCATATGTCATTCAAACTACAGCATGTGATTTTGGGTGTAGCAACTTTAATCTTTAATGTTTTTAAATTCTATATATGCAAAATCATTCCTATTTACCTAAATGCAGTTTATAGAGAAGTATACATGCAAACTGCACCCAGAGCGTTAAAACAAGTATTTCTATACAAATTGTCCATAAATAAGAAGGCTTCAATTGTTTTCTAGCTCTTCTGTGGCAAGGGAGAGTGCTTTTCTTCATTTGGTTATGCTCTTGGGCTGTCTTCAAACTTGATTTGCCAAGCTATTTAGTATTTCTGCTTATGTGACATTTATCTCTCCTGAGTTGCATTCCTGTTGGCCAGGCAATAGATTAATACCTGAACCCTTTTAATACTTTTATTGAGTTATACATTTTATTTTGGGGAAGGAGGAATGAAGAATTTTAAGTTCAAATGCATATTTATTTAACTTATTTCCAGGCAGAAGGATCAACACAACAGTCCATATCATGTGGTGTGTGATTGTCTACCTTGGAACTCTTCCAGTCAGAGGTAACCTTGACTTACGAATTTTCAGGGTATAAGCCAGACTCTGCAGTTTGACATCAGATGACAATGTACACTCTTCAATATTTATCACTAGCAGTTGCAGCTGCTTTTGAAAGCATGCAAAATGACCTCTTAGTAGAGTTCTTTCTCTGAACTCTCACTGTTCAAATAAATAAGAAGAAAACATGACAGAATATTTCAGTTTGCTGCGTAGTGACTGGGATAGATTGCTCACATCTACTACTTAAAACTGAATTCTCAAGCTATTTTTGGCAGATCGGATAAACTCTCTGTGCCTAAGTTTCCCCATCTAGAAAAACAGCACATACCTTTCTCACTGGGGAACAGTGCACTTTAATTAATCAACAATTGTAGATTGCTATATAGAGCAGAGCAAACAATCTGGCGTGAGCAGTTTATTCAATGAATTTAGTCCGCTTGCAGAAAATCCTTGAGCAGATGGTGGTGTTATCAACTGCAGAGAAAAGGAGTTAAAATCACCCCAGCTTGAATATTTCTGCTTTGTTTTATTTCACTTACAGAATCTTCAGCCCCAAGGAAGTATTTCTCAGGGATAAGGAACCCTTTTTTTTACAGCAATCTGAGAACTACCTTCAAAAAGCAAAGCCCACGGGACTGCTGGAGCTTTCTCTGTCTGATTCCCAAGGAGACAGGTGGAGGAGGATTCCATATGCAGTTTGACTGATCCAAGCCCATTGGGATCTGTCCATATCTCAGGAAGATTTTACCTTAACCAGAAAGCCTTTTTTTAACCATCTTGTCTTGGCTTCTGATGATGGATAGCCTTTCTTTGACTTCAGGAAACAAAACACTGCTTTGAAGGATAACAGAAAGATAGCCAAGCCAGAATGAGTTTTATTTTGGAATATTAAAAAATTCTATCTATCATTCAATGTAACAATTATGTACCACATAAATTCACTGCTTTCTATTCAAGAGAAAAACAGTTTTGTTATCATTGAGTTTAACTTATTTCAAAGCATTGTACCTCATTTTATTCCATTTTTTCATTTGTATTCCCCTGAAGATTAACTTAAGGTTTATATGAATTTTCAGAAAGAAATTTTATAAACCATAATGTTATGCTAGTCATTGCCTCGCAGCCTGGACATCAAAACAATGACTGTAACAGGCTATATGGATTATATTTCGAACTGCAATTATAAGCCGTGCAATTGCCCAGTCACATAATGTTTGACAGCTAGTGGTTGGTGTGATGATGACAGCTTTTGCAGACTAGCATTCAACCTCTGCTCTGATACAGAAAATGGGCAAGAGCTAGATGATATAAAGATTTTGCTGCTGAGTTAGGACTTTGTCTTTAGTTTCTTAAGTCTGAAATTGGATTACCTTTGTCTTCCTTTCTTTCTTCTGTCTGCAGTGAACCATCTAACCCTGGAAGCACCTAAAACCCATGGAAGTCATTAGTATTGCAGACTGTGTGAAAGTTTTAATGCCCTTGGGAGAAACAGTTTGGGTGTCTGCTTTTCTGTTTGAATGTGCTGTGGTGACCAACTGATCCTGTGTCCCAGGGTAGGTTGGAGTCCTTGGAAAACAGGGTATTTGCTCAGCAAATTGTTCAGTCTTGGATACCGCAGTGCTTGGAATATGGGTTCCTCGGGTCACCTCTGGAAGGAGCTTTCTTTATCCAGGATACACCGGCAACTGTCATCTTCAGGTCCTGGTTTTCCCTCAGCAGCGTGGAACTCTGAATGTTTCATCCCAAATCTTTTTCAAGGTAAGTCTTTAGCTTCTATCTTGTCTGTCCCTGACAGGAAATATAGAATTATTTCCTTTACTGAAAGGTGATATGAAGTTATGCTCTCCCAGCTGCTGTTGCGCAGCAGTTTTTCCTTGTCTTAAATCTGCTCTCTCAGAGCACACTCGGTGTTGTTCATGGCTCAGCTCTGCTCAGCAGCAGGTCCCTTTTGGAGCAGCTGGAGTTGGCTCTGATCTGACGGGGCAGCTGCTGGGCTCTGTCACAGAGGAGTGAGCAACCCCCAACTCCACTACAAAAACCTTGCCATGGAAGCCCAATACAGACAGCTTAAAATCAAGTGGTTTAAATTACGAAATTGTTTTTTCTAACTTCTCATATTTATCTGGGTTTTGATGAATTGAATTGTTTGTATTAAAAGGTTTTCTTTCAAAATTCATACTGAACTTCTCTGAAATGCTTCTCATAGGCTTTGAAAGTAAGAACACCTGAGAAGCTTAGCAAAGATGCCTGTGTTTGTATCTACATCTGAGGTTTCATCATTTTCCTAATTTAAACTGGAGACGATGCTAAACATAGTGGATATAAAGGTGAAAGTTGATTTACAGGAAATTCGGCACAACTTAAATTTATTAGTTCCTATCTGTAAGAAACAGAGAAAATAACCTTTGATTCGGCCTTCCAGCATGACCTGTAGTGAACAAAGTACTGCTTTTCTAAAAAAAAAAAAAGTCATGACACTTTCAAGCTGACAACAGTCATCAATGAGATTCTTCACCAAGGTGCAGTTCATTTTTTTCTTTCTCCCTGTGCCTCCTATTTATCCGTTTTTTTGTTATAGAGGTTAACAAGACATAACTTTCATCTTTATTCAGTTTTAGAACATATTATTTGCATTTTAAAAAACTAAGTGAAAATAAAAGTTATCACAATGGGAAAAGCTAAGGAATGTATCGGGGACATTCTTCTGCTAATGAAAACAACATTTTTGAAATTGCCAAATGCAAAAATACTAAGTAGACAAAGACTCTACATACATCTTAATTAAGATAATTATTCCCTGGATTCCAGATGTTTAAAAAAGACTCAAGGCAAAATTGTAGTTTTCTGTAACATTGGAAGAACATTAAAGCATTGTTTAAATCAATGATTTAGTCATATTTACATAACTAGATCTAATTGCAGAAGCCCTTCTGTCATTCTTTGGCAGCATATACCATGTTAGACAAGTTGGACGTAGGAATAGAATATGTGTCCCATGCTAAGGAAAGGCATACATATATGATTTTTCTAATAATTTTATCTGGTTGATTCTCTTTAAAAATAAAGCAAAGTTTTAGCAAGGTAAAACGTAGTGTTAACTAAGTCATAATTTAAGGTCTGAATTAAAATTAAAAAAAACGTTGAAGAGTTGGATAGCACGAGTCAATCTAAATAGCAGTTTAAAATCAAAAGTAACTTTCCTCAAAATATCTTTTAAATCTCATTCAGTTCTGAAAATATAAGAACTAATACATCTATCTGGCAGATTTTGAAGTAGTGTTGTTTTAGGTGAGTTGTCGTAGGTGATGGAAGAAGTGCGGTGCAATTAACTAGCACAAGATTTCCTGGCTCATGCAGTGGCATGCCTTGATTTTCAGTGGCAGCCATCAATGCTCACCATGACAGATTAATTTCCTCTATGAGTTTATCTTCTGTTTGCTGCAAAGGGCGCAGCAATGGTGTGGTCTAATCTGACAGTGGCTGCAAGCACAAGACAATTTTAGAATAAGTCAATTTATGCAGGATTATTTTTTCACAACGACGTGATGTTGTCTGTTTAACATAGACCAAAGTTTGGAAGCACACCTGCTTGCATTACTACCTTGTCCTCCTTCTCTCTCTCTATTTTTTATTAGTCTATTGACCTGTTCATCCGATAGATTGAATAGGCGCTGAAAAGTCTTAGTCTTGCACATCCATGTAAGGCCCTGTAACTGAATTCTTTCCTGGAGTACTCTGAAGTTGCAATAACACTACTTCAATTTTTTTTAGATTGATATAGATAGTTAATGTAGATAATAAATAAATGCATAACAATGGCATAAAAATTGACTTGCTCAGAATTTGACTTTTGTGTAGTTGACTTTTAGCAAAAAGGAAGAAACAAGATAGCTTTTGTAATTTTCTGTTATTTTGTCACTGGTCCACTTTTGTAGGAAATTTTGAAATAATTTCGAGTATGCCAAACAATCAAACAACAACAAAAACAATAACAAAAAATAACAAACCAAAATAACTCTCTGCATACAAAGTCCTCTGTTTAATGTCTTTAAATTCAGACCTAAATTTATGTGACCAAACAATGAGATTATTTCCTGTGAGGGGATTTCTAAAGGACAGCCCAGGAGGTCAGTGCTATATGCATCTGGATCCTAGATCCACAATGGTACATCAAAGCAATCGTACAACAAGTAGTAAATAATAAATGGAAATCTCTATTGGCCTTACAACCTGTAAATTTAAAACAAACAAATATATATTAAAAACAACAAGTTTGTGCAGCATTTCAAATGTTTGTTGAGTGGCTGTGTAGTTTTACTGATATAATACATTACAGCTTAGGTTATATGATATTCACAGGATATGTTATATATATTTTTTTTCTTTTCAATATTTGTCTACTAGCTTATACTCCTGTCTTGAGCATCACTGGAATGATAAAATAAAGCAAGTTGCACTACTCTAAATGGGGCCAACTTGACTTATACACCCTTGCTGGTTTATACAGCTCTGGAGATGAAAAGCAGCCTTTAGGCTGGGATTGTGCAATCAATCTGGTATAGGGGAGACATGCAGAATAAATGTAAGCTGAATCTAAATGAAAGCTCACATAGGTAAATTACATCACCAGGTAAGTCAGAGCTAAATGTTCCCCAAAGCTTCATATGGAATAAATATATAGAGATGTCAGTTTACTGTGTTAACTTTCTCTGGGGTTAAAAATTGTATTTCTATGTTCAGGGTTTCAACCAACCTTACATGACCGTCAGTGCATTATCTTCAGTGGAGTTATATCTATTTTAACTGACTAAACTAAAAAAATTGGAACTTGAGACTTTGTAGAGATACTACCTTCTTCACCAAGACTTAAAGCAACACGCAATAACTAATTTAAAACTCTTTGTTTCTCTGTAAACTTTTATTATAGATTTTCTGGTTTCTAGGGATCTGACTGTGGAATAACTTCTAACTTCTTTTTCCAGAAACACCAGCACTGCATAACTTTGTTGCCAGAATCTTCTCCTTAGATTTCATTAAAAATCAGTCAAATAGCTTCCTCTAGGCATTCTCAGTTCTCGTGTACCGTGCTGTGTATTTAAGGGATTGCATGTGTTCCTATACTTTCCAACATCTAAAAATTTTGTTCCTCACTATGACTTCTGATCCATCTGCTGAGAAATTTTGTAGTATCTCTGTGAAGGACTTTTGTGTATTATATGTTTTTGAAAAAGTAGAACTTGATCTTCATACAAGCCTTGTGGCATTAATGGATGTGGATAAATGGGAATCTGTGAAATCATAACTGCAGTAAAGCAAGCACAAATTATAAAACCATTAGCACAATCTGCAGCATGCATTCAAAGGCTACCCAGGAAAGGCCTGGACAGAGATGAGATCTGGTCATAAAGCATGACACTCAGGCAGTAGGAACAATTTACAGTGGTGGAGACCCAGAGAGTGCAGTAAACTCGCAGCATATTTAATCAAGAGATTAACTTTCCTGGTTGATGTACTTGGAAACAAAATAATATTTTAGATATTTACTATTTAGGTAAGTGATTAAATTCTGTGATTATTTCTGTGCCAAATCTTCCTTCATTTGGAAGTTTACTTCTATCAGTAAGATTCTGTGGAGCTTTTTAAGAAAGTTACTATCATTTTATATTGAAAATTGTGATACATTAGGTCACAGCAGCCCAAACTCAGACCCTTTTCTGCAGAAACGCTTACAGTACTCGCCAGATTCCAGATTACTGTGAAGCCATTGAGCTGCTTTTTTCCTGTGAAGATGAAACACTTGCAAATGCAAAATATCATTCACTACAAAATTTTAGGGATATTTTTAAAATTCAACATGTGTGTAAACTATGTTTAGTTGAGGTCTATGGAGTATAGAAGGGCTTATTCAACACACATTTGTATGTGAGAGAACGGGAAACAGCTAATTTGGAAAATATTTGCTCCTAGCAGTCATCTTTGACTTTAATTTTGATTTTTACCTTTTAAAATAGTATTAAAACATTATTTTAAATATTAGCATATTTAAAGATCATATTTTAAAATATTATTATTATTCAAATATTACTATGTGCTTTCAAGTGTGAAGTTTTAAGGCAGTATAAAATATCTGTCTGTAGGTTTCTGCTGGGTACCATTGACATAACTTTAATACATAAGTAAGGATGGAGAAGGTACATTTTGCAAAGTATGTTCTATTATGTGTTCTTATGGCATGTGTCAAAACATATATATAATACTTTTATGTTGTATGTAGTTTTGTCTGGTTTAGGATAATCTAATGAACCCTCTTTTGTTTAGTTTTCTTTAAATCGATAAATGAAAACAAATAGACACATTCACATGATATTTTTGGAACAGTTCTAATTAAGAACCTGATGCCGCATATTTGGAGTTTAAATAGTTAATTCTGGTAAACTGAGTGATCAAAAACTTGGGTCTAAAGTAAAAATTTGTGAAGACCCTTCTCCACAAAATAATCTCAACAACTTTTATTTGCAGAAGAAATTGCCTTTTTTTTTTTTTACACCCAGATATTCATACACATTTAGTGTGAAGAGAATTTAAGGATCTATGATAGGAGATGGGAAATAGCAGTCAATAATTTTCTCATGAGGACTTTAGGAAAGTTATTGGAAAGACATATAGTTGCAATTGTGATTCATGCAGGATTATTGTCATGGGAAAGTATTTAACCTTACAGTTTTCACAGTTTCAGGCAAGCATTCTGAAACAAAAAAACAGCAGAATTTAAGACATGAAGAAAATTGTTGAGGAAATATGTTTATCAGTAATCTATGGTATTTACTTTGTCCTCAGATTTGAAGGGATCAGGGCTATTGTTCAAACAATGCCCAGAAATCTTGTTCCAATTTCAATTCTTCAGTTCTTATTCTGCAATAACTCAGCTTCTCAAGACAGCTACAGGCTATCAGTTTCAGCAACACAAAATACTGGACTTTTATCCGTAATTAAAAGGGGCAACAGAATATATCCTGATAGATTTTGGTTTGCTTATCAGCAAAAGACAAAACCATATCTATATCACTTGAGGCAACTGGCACGAGAATTGTTGATTTAGTACTGTCAAAGAGTTTCTGGTAGGACTATGTTTTCTGCAAGCATTTCACATGTTCCTTATATAAATATATATATAAAGAGGCATGAAAGAACAGCTCATTCCTGAAGGAAAAGGGAAGGACTTTGCCTTTGTCTCACCAGGGCTGCTTGAGAACGATGTGAGCCTGCCTTCATAACTTTCAGTACAATCTAAAGAACTGCCTAAAACAAGTTAAGTTTACTTTTCTTAAATGTCTCTATTGTACATGAACAGATTAAGACCATGCAAATATGTTCTTGCTTTATAAATAATGTCCTTCAAGTACTTTTGGTGCAATTTAAACTTTGATTTTTTCATTTTGCATCTACTACTTGTAACTAAAGATAATACAGACATGTGGTACACAAACAAGTGTCAAACCATACTGAAGAGCATGTCAAGAGCTGTCATTAAAATCTCCCTACTTCATAAATCGCTTCAGTTTATCTTCTGAGAGAAGTAGTATCTGTTATAAACAAATCTGTATGAAACCCAACATTAGCAGAGCCGTACGTTCAATCACTTCAACATAATCTCATGTAAGCACCCCCTCATAGTAAGAACAATTTCCTTCTGTATTTGTCTCCATCATTTTTATATTTTTAGTGTTTATATGAGTGTTACTTGCAAATACTTGTGTATAAGATTTGCTCCTTTGATAACCATGCCCGTGCATCTGAAAATAACATCTTTAAAAAGACAATGCCCATTTAGACTCATGGCTGTGCTAAAAAAATCATATTACTCTCAAAGTTTTCCAAAATTCCTATCAGCAAAGATTTTGCAGTAAATACATACAAAGACATTTTCAGACATTTAGAAAAAGACATGCACAAAGGCCAAAGAAAGACATTGCAAAGATCAGCAGGGTGCACTGAGCATTAATAGCATATATGAGGAGTGGAAAACCCTCAGGAGAAGTAACAGAACACTTAGATGCAGATAAAAGAGATGTCAGTTCATTTTTAGTTGGGCAGGAGTAAGTGAAAGAAATGTTATGTTAGAAACAGCAAAATTAGCACCAAAATCATGCCCCAAATTGTATCAGCTGTCAAGTTCATTTTTTTCTGTTGTTTTCTGGGTTATTTTTCTGATAAGCACTCATACATACTGAGGATATACTTAAAACAGTTACCTATTGTATTATTTCTCACATAAATATTAAACAAAATTCTGTGTTCTCTGTATGTTCTGCTCCAACTTTGGCATTTTCAATTCTCAGAATGGAAGTTACGCCAATGAAAGTTCTGCTACACTTCAGTGACAAGGGGTTGTAATAGAAGCACAATCTGCTTCTTCTCTTAGAATCGTTCTTCCGGCACTTCTTGTGAGGAAATCTTCTGTGCTTCCAAATGCAAGCTAGCATGGGAATTCATCACAAGACTTTTAAAAAAGAGATTAAAATAAAATGCCCTCCCAAGACAGGTTACTATTCTGCCCCCAACTGCCATGGTTCTGGCATAGATAATTAACAGCACAAATTACATGCTAACACATGGCTGTGTCCCTTGCAGTGAATCACAGTGAATGCTCATGGAGAAAGAATCAGAAGAAGATTCTTCCCAACAATTTCTAAGCAGGAGCCCATGTGTAACATCTCAGCCAGCTCTGATAGGCTTGGTGTAAAATTGAGTTATATTGACAGTACACACTGCCATGTGTTTGGCACTTGCCAATCATACTGCTAGAAGACTTGTAGTACTGGATCTTCTATTTCAGTACCTTTCAAAAGCCTTACATTCACCAAATAAATAAATAAATAAATAAATAAAATTAAATATCCCCTGAGAGGCCTCTTGTAGAAATTGAGAGACAGAGGCATTAATGTTTTGGTAAGCAGTAGATGAGATGAACCTGTGTATCTGATTACTAAAAGCAAACTGGGAAATTGAAAAGTGATCAGCACAGAGGTGAGAGATGATGATACTAAAAGCTAAACTGAAGGAGGATTAAGCAGTTTGCGTACCAGTGAACACTGAATATCTAAAAGCATGCACAGAAGTTAGAAAAGTAGAGTGAGAAGGCATATGGGACTCAGCAACAGGGGTAAAAGGAGACTTAGGGCTAGATTCTGGCTTTATGTTCAATTACATACATACTAAATGGAATCGCTCTTCAAGTCCAACCTAAGAAGGATATTGTCTCTAAGAGGACTAGTGAGTAACATTTATAGTTTGCCCATTGGATCAGTTACATAAAGGATTCTGTCGCTTACTGACACTGGCATTTACTTGAGGCACAGGAATTAATCAGCTTGATGGCTAATGATGCCAATTAACTTTTGGACCAAACCCCAATAAAGTCAACACCACTTCCATTGAAGTAAATGCCAAAATTGCCATTGATTTCAGTGGTGACAGGTGTTTCTCTTAGCAGGCATCTCTGTGCTGCAGAGGGATTGTGCTGGACTGCCTGTACTGAGGAAAATGTCTCCTTATGTCCTCCATTCCTTTTATATGAAAGGGAGCAACGTGGGAGAGTTTCATCCATTCACTTAATTAATAAAAGAGGGTGCACAGTCCAGACTCCTAAAAGTGAAGACAGATAATGAAAGATCATGGCTAACTTAGAAAAATGACAGAGCTCAGGAGGACCCACGCCCTGCTTTCATCTGTTGCCTCCTCTTCCTTTGCCTCTGAGCATAGTGGCTTTTGGTCATGCCAAGCTATCTGAAGTCCCTTCACTTCTCTCAGATACTGTCAGTTTTTCTTGTTAAATCCAACCATAAAATCATCATTTTCTATGTATCTTGCTGACTCCAATATTTTTCGTAAAACCATATATGAAGGCTTCTATGTAGAAACAAACTGCATGGCACTAGTAGCTCAGTATTGTGGGGATTATGGAGGAAAAGATTGAAGAAAATGGAGAAGGCACTTGAATACTTTCAGGCTCATCAAAGATCTTAAATAATAATGTTTGAAAGGGACGTCAACTCAAATATTTTAAAAATCTCACATATATACAATTTTTTGCTGATTGGAATTAATCAGCAGAGAATGCATATGCTTTCCAAAGGGGTTGCATTATCCTGCAAGGTAGTAGCAGAATCATGGGCAAGACAATGAATCTGAGAGAAGAGCAGTCTTGAGCGTGTCCCTTATGAAGATGCTATGGTGGCATTCTCACAATATAGCACACAAGAAATTGGACAACACATGGAAAAAGACTCAGAAGAATGCAAATATTACAGTCACTTACCGTAAGAAAATTTCAACATTTCTTTTTGTTCTTTCATTCCAACATTGTTTGAGACAATCTGGAGTGACCAAGACAAGAACAGAATCACAGAATATTCCAAGTTGGAAGGGACGTACAAGGATCATCAAGCCCAGCTCCTGGTTCCACACAGTGCCACCCAAAATCCAAGCCCTATATTTGACAGCATTGTCCAAACACTCCTTGAACTCTGGCAGCTTGGGGCTGTGACCACTGCCCTGGGGTGCCTGTTCCCTACTCACCACCCTCTGGTGAAGAACATTTTCCTAATACCCAACTCGACTCTCCCCTGATGCAGTTCCATGCCATTCCCTCGAGTCCTGTCGTTGTCAGCAGAGAGCAAAAATCAGCGCCTGCACCTCTACTCCCCTCATGAGAAAGCTGTAGGCTGCCATGAGGCTTCCCCTCAGCCTTCTCTTCTCTGAGCTGAAAAAACCAAGGGCCCTCAGCTGCTCCTCATACATCTTGCCCTCTAGACCCCTCACCATCTTTGTTGCCCTCTTTTGGATGCTCTGTAATACATTCATGTCTGTTTTACATTATGGTGTCCAAGCCTGCATACAGTTCTCAAGGTGAGGCTGCACTAGCACAAAGCAGAGTGGGACAATCCCTTCCCTCTCCTGGCTGGCAGTGCTGGGCCTGGTGCACCCCAGGGTATGGCTGGCCCTTTTGGCTGCCAGTGCACACTGCTGGCTCAGATTCAATTTGCTGTCAGCCAGAGCCCCCAGATCCCTTTCCACAAGGCTACTCTCCAGCATCTCATCTTCTACTTCAAATAAATTATTTTCCTGTGAAAGGAAGTTTTATTTGAAAAAAAGAAGCAAATACTATTCTGTAGAAATTTAAATTACTTATAGCAATATGAAGATCAGCAAAAACAAAACAAAACAAAACAAGAGAAAGTAATGGTAGTTACTTGTATGTCTAATGTGAAAAAAATAAGAGAAATCAGAAAAATCAAGTCCATATGAAAACTCATTAATTAAGTTGTAAGATAGCATTTGGAAATGAGCATAACTTAATTAATGTCAACCACTGTAGTAAGGAGAAGGAAAAAAAATAATTTTGCAATTAAATACTATAGAAGTAAAAACAAGCAAAACCCCTACCTTCTTTGCCTTTTAGAATTTGGATCTTCTAAAATTTAATTCAGATTCTGTCTGATTTATATTCTGGAATAGTTGTTAATGAGACAAAGCTGTTCTGCTTTCTATGAGAGCTGAAAAGAGGGCCTGGGTGTCCCTCGTGGATACTCAAACTACAGAATCATTTTCATTTTCTGTCTGACTCTCCAAATATTTGAACAACTTGAGCAAGAATGGCAGAGGGATGCACCCTCGAATACTAATCGCCTCTTGGCACTCACTGCAAATTGTCCAGTTCTTTGGGAATTCATTTAGAAAGTATGAAACATGGATGTTTAAGTCATTAGTTATTAAGCAAGGTGAGAAAGGAAGCTGGCTTCCACATTAGAGAGGGTTACCTATCTTATTACTTGTGACAGTCTAAAAACCCAAAGTTGTACCTAAATGCTGAACTTAGTGAACATAACCTAACAAGGCATTTAGGAACATGCAAACTGCAAGACAGGACACCTTGTACAATAAAAAAGAATTAAATTATATGTGGATGCTGGTATTTATGAAGAAACATGTGCGTCCCATATATTCACACGTGCAAACATGCAATAAGAAAATATGCCCATATTTCTGATCTGAATGCAGCAGAAATCAGCAGCAGAGAACTATTCCTTAGTCACACTATTTTAAGTACATTTTTATTCAGAAAATTAAGGCCATATAAAATAGATGCAAGGGCTAAATTAAATAAGAGGAAAAACAAAAAGCTGTACTGATTTCAGTGGAAGGAGAAAGTTTTAAGATACTCAAATAATAAAAGTCTCAATTTGTCATTGGTCTGTACAGTCTTAGAATTCTTTTCCAGCTCAATTCATTTTTGAAGATGATAACATTAGAACTTTAGTCTTAAGGTCCCATTGCAGTGCTCAATGTAGATTAGTAGCTCTGTCCATATTCTAATCCAGCCCAAAAAATGTTTTAAATTTTCTTTTTATTATTATCAGTCTTTTTATTATTATCAGTCTTTTACATTTTCAGACTTTCCTAATGCTCCAGCTGCTAAAGCCATTGTAAGAAAGTGTGGCTTTCATAAAGCAGTAAGTTTTGTGTTTGTGGTCTTGAAGGAAAGAATTAAAAATTTGACCAAGGAGTATGTTGAAACAAGAAGTTGGAGGGATTTCTTTGTTGCAGCTAATATTTATAGTGGTTTGAAGTGATGGCTTTTGAATCACGGAATCACAGAATGGTTTGAATTGGAAGGGACAACTTCCACTAGACCAAGTTGCTCTAAGTCCCATCCAACCTGGACTTATGGGGATGAGGCATACACAGCTTCTCTGGGCAACCTGGTCCAGTGCCTCACCATCCTCTGAGTAAAGAATCTCTTCCTAACGTCTAATCTAAATCTACCCTCTTTCAGTTTAAAATCATTACCCCTTGTACTATTGCTACACTCACCGATAAAGAGTGATGACAACTTCTTTTTTTTTTTAATCCAATATCAGCATTTCTAATTCTGGTCTGTTTAGCCATTACTAAATTTCTCTTCCCTAGTGCTTCTCAGAAAAAAATAAACTGATATAGCACTGATGAAAATGGAGTTAATTCAGTCCTAACAAGCTAGAAAAAGGTATGAGTACTTATCCTGGTTGCACAGTAATTCAGAGGTCTTCTCTGTGCCCCCAGTGAATAAGCTTTGTATTGATACAGGTTTAGGCAGCTGGTGTAGGTACTTTATCTTCTGAGCACTATGAGATTTGAACACCTGGTGAGTCCCAGTGCACCACTTAAAATTGCCTGCAGCAGCCTGCTTCTGTCAGAGGTTGGAAGCCCTGCCAACATGACCAGATTTCCTCTGTTTTCTTTCCATCAGCCCCAGGACTTCCCTGCCAGAATCCAGAACATTTCCAAGTAATAGGAGAAGAGCAGCAGGAGATCATTTCATCAGCTACCGCACAGATTTCAGGATGATCAATGGCATGTTCTGGACTCTCAAGTAAAAAGGATAAGAAAATATTAACCACACAAAAAACTTAATGGAAATTATAGCCTTGTTACTGAGAGTTTAGTATGTAGCCATCTGTATTCCATTTTCACATTTTATGTGTAGAACAATATTGTCCTTTAAAAATTTATTTCTGTCGAAGTTGAGAAGATTCTTTTACCTTGCATCTTGCTCATTGTGGGATAAGAATTAAAAGGGATCACACGTTGTAATAGATTTTCCACTGAATATTGAATATTGCTGTCCTTCTAATATTTTTGTTATGTATTACAGTCAAACCAATTTTGCCCAATCGTTTTATTTATGGATAAGGTTGCATTGGACTGGGGAAAAAAAAAAAGACTTTCTAGTTTTTTAAAACAGAAAATGAGAAATCTTGGCTTTATATAATTAAAACTTATCTGTCAAAGTAGCTGAAAGCAAATAAGAAGAACTATATTTTGCTATCTCATTTCAAATGCATTGGTAAAAGCTATGCATTTACTGGATGGGAAGGCTGGAATCAGAAAACTGAGATAGCTAAGTGCATTTTCCTTGTTCTATAAAACCGTACTGCCCAGACAGAAACAGGGCATCATCTGCAAAAATATTATTAACAGAATGAATGGCATGAAAACTCATTGTTTTATTTAGACTACTCTAGTATGATCTACTCTCATGAACAATGATCACTTCACTGATTGGTTTCTTTCTCATCTAGCTGTGAAAGAAATCTGTGCTAAAATCACATTGATTATAATGGTGGTTGATGGTGCAGATATTCATAAAAAGACAAAAGGATATATATATAAAAACCAAGTTTTTGTCCAGAATTTCATATACGAATATAACCTTCCTGAACTTCTTTTCAACAACAGCTTTCTCTTGAAGGCTTGCAACAAACAGTGAGTCTGAGACACTTCTGTAAATCATGGCATAATCCTGCCTGAGGAATTTAAACCACGTAAAGCACACAAACCAAGGGAACTATTGCTGCGCTGTTAGCCCACGACTTCACATTTTGAAAAAGATCGGTATCATGACAATTCCCTTACTGGAATGTGATTTTTCTTGTACTTCTAACTTTTGGTGTATGGGAGTTGACAGGAGGAAAGTCTAAGGGTTTAAAAGACAAAGGAAAATAAAATAGAAATATGTTTAACATCAGTACCTAAAAACAAAAATGGTTACTTTTACGTCTCTAGAACTAAATGATCACTTCTACAATACAATGAAATCCAGAATATGTATTAAAAAAATGGAGAAGGAATTAGCTGCGAATGCAGTGAAGGCTGAAGAAGATGCCTTGAACACCTTAGCAAACAAATAGTTTCCTTTGCTTAATGAAGGAAACATGGATTTATTTTTAGTTCTCTTACTCTCTTGCATTAAATAATAATAACAAAATAGCCATGGACTGTATTTAGTTGTCAATTAATCACAAACTTTATTTGCTTTAGATTTATTAACTCACATTAAATCCCACATCCATCTCTTCTTCCATAATACTGGTAGTTGTATTTTGACATTAGGCTATGCTAAGTTTATGCAGTATTGCACATAGGCTTATTTAAGTTTTGCATTCCTTGCTGTTGGGAGAAATATTCATGCAAAGTCTTGTCTCAGAGATAAGCTTGATTTTCCCTACAATCAGGTTCACTTTTTACTGAAGTGGTTCAAATGCCTCTACATGAAGAATCCTGGACAACTGGCTTCCTATGTATGTAATTTCATTCATGGACAATGGATATGTCATGACACTGATATTGAGAACGAATTACGACCTGGACAGATTGGACTTTGTTTGAAGCAGGCTCTTCTTTAATGTATTTAGATGGTATGTGCACAACATGAAATGGAAGCCATTATTTTTTGCTTATTATATTTCAGTCTTTTCAGGTGTCTAACAGTAACCTAGTCAACAGTCTCATAACTTAGATGTTTTCAATATTAGTTATACAAAAGTATTTAGTGCATGTTCTATTTTTTTCCCCAGGATTGCATGAAGTACTATCACCTTGATGGGGTATTATTCTTTCAGACACAGACAAAATGTTTACCTTTAAGCTGTATACCGTGCTTTTTATTTTTTATTTTATTTTTTTTCTGGAAGAGAAAAATGAACTGAGATCAAGTCATTGAGAGAGAAAATCAATTTACTGGAATTTAACAAAAAAAATTCATCACAAAAAAATATTTTAGGAAAACAACATTAATTAACTCAGAATTCATCTTGTAATGACCAAAGAATATCACCAGATGAGACTGAAACATTGTTTTGCAAATAATCTTTAAGTTTTTAAATCCAATACTTTTAAATACTTATAATGCTTTGTGATACCTTGGCTAAGTATTCATAAACTAGATTTTTGTAACAGGATGATTTATCCTGCAAGGACTATGACAGTCTTCTACATATGGGATAAATAATGGATCTTGAATATTGTTCACACTTGCTATTTTCAACTAGAAGTTCAGACTTTTCCCAACATCTTTAGGGATATAGATACACATGAACAGGATTCTCTGCAGAAAACACACTAATTCAAATCCCTATTTTAGTTTTTCACAAACATAGGTCACTGTTCTTTCCTAGAGTTTTCCCGATTTCTGTCGTCTATTTGCTACCAAAGGGTGTTAGAGATGCACAAATCCAAACTCTATTACCTGAGTTTCATGGATGGTGGGGGCTTTTTTTGTTTGATTTGATTTATTTATTTATTTTTAATGAGAAGGGTTGTTAACTTTGTTCTGTTTTGTACTCATTGTGTAATCCTAACGCTCTAATCCTCTAACAGCTCTTCTCTCTGAGCATCGAAAAGTGCAATTTAGTCTCTTTCTCTGTCCTCCCTCCCTTCACACATGGACACACACATGCACGCACACACACTTTAAACTATTTTATTAAAGCTTATAACTGCCTGAGTTGACAGTTTTGGCAGAAGTGCACAGCTGGCAATCAGTTTGATAAGCAATGAGTTGTGATTGCAGCAACAGCAGTGGCATGTGAAGGCAGTGACAGCTCTGAAGTCTGAAGTATTGACTGAAAATACACATTTAAAAGATGCAAATTTCCAAAAGAAGTGATCGTTGCTATGTTGAAAGCAATTGATACAGCACTCCACTTATCGTTAGAACTGGTTAAACAGCAGAATTTCCAGTTCATTAGAAATTTAATTTTTTTCCAAGCTCGTCAGTAAATAGCCTTTTCTTTCAGTTGGCAACATGGAGCATTTGTCCTTTTCATTGCTAAGAGCAGTAGCAAAAAATATTTAAAAGGTTTCCTGAAGCTTGCCAGGGACTGTTGTGGTGGTTTGAGACATAGAGCCTCCTTCAGACCCTAGCTATCCGAGCAATCTTCTGTAGAAAGTGCTCCTTGATAGCAACTGGCAGGCTGATAGCCAAAAAAGAACAATTTCCTGCTCCTCACCTTACTCTCTTCTGTAACACTTCTCTTCCTGACCCTCTTCTCCCTTTGCATTTCCCTATGACAGCTTTCCCCAAAGTAGAAGCTTGTTACTGAAGCTATACACTACTGCAAGCATCTAGGGACTGTTCAGTATCTCTCTGAACAATCAAGCTTCAAGTTTAGGTCCTCCAGTTTTTCAATGGCCCAAACTGGTGCATTCCACAGTTCTGGCACCCAGACATAGCAAAGTACCAAATATCAAGCTTTTTTCTCACCTCTTTTCCCTGAATCATTCTTCCCATCAGAGGGTCTGTCATGTGCAGGCCATGGAGATAGACCTGTCACTTCTGTCACTCTTCTGATGCTGGAGATCTTCCTAGGTAGCATCTTGCATTGGCATAGGAGCTTTTCACACTGCACTTAGGCCCAGCAATGGGTCTTGCTCTTCCTAATTGAGGTATTTGTGTTTCCTTACAATGTTTTCACTGTATAAGCCTTGAAAACAAGTGCCACTGAAAATCATTGCTGGACATTTCATGACGTGTGAAATCAGCTGTAGTGCTGAAGATGGCTAAAAGGCCATCTTTTAAACCCAACTAGAAAGCACTTAAAGCACTTGGAAAGTTTGCTAGACCCTCCATGTAAGATATGCTTTCTTATATCTTGTTGTGCAGTAAATGTTGGGTTTGGAATGGCAGCTGCTTCCATTTGTCTTTTTACTTATATGTCTTCTGCTGACTTCTGATCAAGTTGTGATTTCTTATTCCCAATGCATCAAAGAGCCACTCATCTGTCAGCAGTAGTTGTCAGCACTGGAATTTGTATGCATGTAGCAATAGTAGAGAATGGAAGTTACAAGACCTACTTTCTTGCCATCAAAAACCACAGTTGATGTGTCACTTGCACACTGTGGCTGGTTTCTCATGGCCTGGTAAGGCCGTGTCACAGCTGTCATTAGCATGTTGGACAACAAGCAGAGTTCACATAAGCGTTCTGACAAGCTGCCCTTTCTGGAAATGCCAATCAATTGCTTTCCCCATTGTACTTCAGATTCCTCCAGCTGATTTACCGTGATAAAAATAAGTAGTTGTTGGTATAAGACACATTCTCAGGTACTCTCTGCAGCCATGTCAGAGAAACTAACCATACAGATGTAATGTCTCCTTCTGTCCATCACGCCTGATAAAGTTAACGTAATACTGAACCTGAATTGGAGGTGTGTGTCAATTTATCCTTAGAAAAAACATGAAAAGAGAGATGTTAGTAATATTTCACCATAAGTTGTCTAAAATACCAAGAAGTATCTAAGTTAAAATACATTCTTAATAGTCAACATCCAGCTATGTTTATATATTTTGTTTAGTCTCAAAATTATTTTATTTGTATAAAGCAGCTGCACTGTGTATTTGATTCAAACTACTAGCTAGGCTTTAAACAAGAACATCATTAAATACAGGATCTGAAATCTTCCTGCATGCATTTCATGCTTCTGAGTTATTGTCTCACCTTGCGCATCATCATTATCATAGTAAATATGCAAAAGAAGTTGTCATATAAAATTATATATGGAGGCTAAGGAAAGAAAACAGTGCCTGCAGAGATGTTCTTTGCAAAGATTTAAATTATCTAGAACAAGGCTGACATACAGAATTTAACTCTGTAATAAGAAGGATTTATATATTATTCCCTCTGTCAAATACTGTATTTTTCAAAAGAACCACAGTTCAAACTTAATGGGGGAGGAGAGAGAGAAGAAAAAGAAAAGAAGCTTAAATTAATTAAATTGTTGTTATTATGAAATTGAGGTGTTATTATGAAAATGTTTGTAGTAGATAGAGCTAATATGCATGATAAAGCCATATTAGGTATTTCAGAACTCAGTGAGCCATGCTAATTTGAACCCTTTTTAAAAACAATTTCATTGGGTTGTTGAAATTTTCTGAATGAGTGGGAATTTGGGAGTCACAGATAGTGTGCAGAAATATGAATGAAATGTGATAAAATAGACATATATATATAAAATACTTATATACTTATATATGCACAAATATCAAGACTATCAATACTTATATATCAATACTTAGCACCTTTATTTTCTGTATCATATACAATCACTATAAAATCATGTTAAACATTTAAACCAATAAAATTATTGTCTAGTATATTTTGTTTATCTTGACACTAGTTCAAATGAGTCTAAAAATCAAAGGATTCCTTATTTAGAAGAAAATATTTATGGTTAGCTCTTCCATCTACAATGTGGAGAATGGGAATATTTGGCGGCAAGCATATGACTTGTAATAGGGATTATAATGAGAAAAGATAATAACTTGTTAGAATACTAAGCAACTGTATGGATAATATGACCACCAAACAGGTGCTTCTGTACATGCAAAG
Organism: Penelope pileata; assembly: GCA_013396635.1. Lineage (NCBI taxonomy): Eukaryota > Metazoa > Chordata > Aves > Galliformes > Cracidae > Penelope > Penelope pileata. Next base: position 88,383 of record WBMW01003075.1, read on the forward strand.
TATCTCTATGGGAGGAAAAATCCAGTACCGTGAGTATCAGGACCGTAACGGAGAAAAGTAAAATTAAAAAAAGAATCTCTAATCAGCAGGTTCAAGAGGTCAGTGTGAAGGGCTCCGAATGGGATCAGGACAGGCTGGCAGGCAGAAGTAAGAGGACAAATGAGCAGAGACCAGGTCTGAGCCACAGTGCAAAGAGGTACTCTGAACTGAGCAGCAGTGTTAATTGAATTTCTTGTAAAAAAGTTATTGTTGGGCTTCGTCAAGCGCTTAAAGTCATCTTCATAATCATAAAATGATGATACAAATGCCTTTTCCCTATGCAGTATACATCATACTGTATTATCATTCTTCTAGTTATTGAATTTATTAAAATCCAGTGGTTCTGTCACCATGGTTCAAGCAGCTCTTCTGTCATACCAATGACACATCCATCCAACTTGGAAGAGTAGACCTTCTTCTTAATTTTTGGAATTTATGAGTAAATAAACCAAAAATAGCAAGCCTATTTCTTTATCAGTGCAAAAGCTAGGAATCATTTTTGTTGTGTCCTGACATCCTAATATTTACAAAAAAAAACCTCCATGATGGGAATTATGATGGCAAACACAAGTAGAAATCAATCAGACAATGAAACTTAAAGCATAAGATCATAATAATACTTATTGTAGTTGCAGGTTGAAAGCAGATCATTCTCAGAAAAATGAAATCCCAAATCCAAAATATGAAAGTTGTGTAAGAATCTATCTTTTTTCATTTCTACATGAGCCAAATTTCACCATAATGTGCAATTCCAACCAGCAGGACTATTTACATGTTCGAATGTAAATTTGCTGAATAAAATAAGCATGTAAGAGGAAAAGATGTGCATCACAGTTGAATTGAACACATATGCACACATAGTATGAGTTGTGTGTAACATACACGTATTGAAATAGGGTTGCCTCCTTTACTTAGATTGTTACTATCATCATATATGTGTATATGAATTGAACTTAATCCAAAAACTATTCAATACGGTTCAAAATATTATTACCACTTCTTTGCATTAGTATTAACAGCTGTATGCTAACTGTGTAAATCTATAGTTGGTTCGTTGGGACCTGTAGTAATGTAAGCTGCTTCCTTCATCAGTGAAAAGCACTTTGAATTTTGTCATTTAATGGAGTCCCACAGACTAAACAATACACATTTGTTCTTTGTATTGAAGAGGCATTGGACTTCTATACTCAGATTCCAAAAGCATAGAATTCAGATTTAGTCACAGGAAGAGTCTCAGGCTATGCTGCAGATGTCCTTAGAAAACTCTGGGTAACAATGCAGACTCTGTCTGTAACTTCCAAGCCAAACTCTGTTCTCATTTACATGCATATGTGCACTTGCAAAGAACAACAGGCCAGTATTTTCACAAGTGAATTTATAGATAACATTGTTTCCCAAAGGATAAAATTTTCAGTGGTTCTTTTAAAACAACGTGTATTGCCTGTGAGCAAAAGGGAGAATTCACCCTATGGAAACAAATTGTCTCTTTTTTCTTCTTTTTCATAGTTTATTTACTAGGCAGTTTCAGGATGTAATCACAGCTTTATGGTAGACACCACACAAATAATTTCAGCTGCATAATCATAACTTCCTCTTAATTTTGCAAAAATATATTGTTTAAAGAATATATCTTACAATATACTGCAGACTTCTATGCCAGATTCAGTACAATGTACTGAAATCTGCAACACATTGATGAAAACATAGCTGTTGTCAAATGCTGTTCTTCAATATGAATAGGTATATAATTCCATATCTAGTTTATCGGAAACTACGCATAACCTCATCCTTATGCAGAGACATAAAGAAGAAATGGGGCTCACACAAGCAAACCATGTTCTATTCTGAAGATCTCATTTGTAGTTATATTTTTAAAGTGCCTTGTGCACCTCCAAAATAGGCCTTGATAGAGGTTACTATCCATGTATTCATATATATTCTAAGATGTATATGCTTGCACAGGTATGTTAAAAGTGCAGTTCAAAGTCGAAAGTATAAGGGCTTGTTAAAGTCATAAGTATTTACTTGCTCAAACATACGAACACGAATACCTACTCCTATAGGAAATTTCAAATTGAGTGCATATATAAGACAAGTAGATACAAGTTTCTTCAATTGATTAATATATGATTTTAATATCTACTGATTAATATCTGTTAATTTCTAGTGTTAATAAATCAGAAATGAGATCGACTGGTCTACTGAGCAAATTCTGTTGAAACTGCCTATAATTTCTTTTCATGTTTAACATAATAAGCAATGGGCAATGATGAAGTGTAGGCAGTACACTTATAAAGGATAGAACCAGTGGGAAGTTTTTTTGATAAAACAGTTTTCTTCCGAAAAATACAGATTTGACTAAATCATGTTTTGCAGAAACATATTGCCTTCAGTGCAATTTAATAAAATTGTCAAAACTTAATTTCAATTGAGTTGAAAATTTCATTTTTACTGCAGATAGATATAAAACTTTTCAAGTGAGTTAACATGGATTTCTACATCCACCTGTGCAGCCCTAATGTCTCAAGAGAACACTGTCTCCTTACAATTCAAGTTCAGGCCAGAATCTGTTTAAATGAGAGGCAGACCCTACTGCAGTCACCAAACTCCCCAAGTGCTATGACGTATCTTTGTATAGGCCACCACATGACATGAGAAATATATCTTTCTAGAAGCCTAGCTTAAGAAAGAATATAACTAACTATTACGGTTTACCTGAATCAATATTCAATACTTCACTTCTCCTTGTCATCCAAAAATAAAGTCTTTGAAATCACAAACACTGAAGCACCACATACAGAAGGGCATTCCAGTACACCTGAAACATCTCCTTAAAAAAACCTAGGGGAGAGAAACAGAGGTTCCTAAACATGGCAAAAGCCATTTCTGATTTCCCTCTAACTCTTAATGCAAGTCCAGGTAATACTGATTTAAAATTGATAGATCTAATGTTAACTTTCTTCTTGCAATCATGAGCTCCTCACTGTAAAGAGTAAAATTTTGCTAAGTGTTGTGCTGGCTTCACTTGTAGGCTTTCTCACAGACATGATTGTTGTTAATTGCTTAAACACGTTTGTAACTTAAAGGTTGAAATCACAAAACTGCAAGTTTTAACCTTTAAAATTGTTATAAGCATACTTGTGTTTTATAAAATAGAATATGTTGGTGAAGACTGGATATAGACTATTAGTATATCCACATACGTAGATCTGTCTAACTGCTGTTACACATACAGCCTCCATGTAGATTAAATAAAAACAGGAGCAAATATATTCCTCAAACATGAAATTATTTATGTTTTATAGAGGCAATATACTTTTTCTTTTATCAGTTATTAAGAAACAACCATACTGACCTATTGTGCAGCAGTCAGTCTGTGTCTAGCCTCTGTTCATCATCATTAAACTAAATGTTCTACCTTCTACGTATTATTGGTAATGGAGACTGTAATACATGCATCAGTATTTAGGCAGTTTCTGCAGTGGAGACTTTTCATCCCGATGCATTTTATAAGTGGATTTATCTATAATAAATCTATGAAACAAATGCATGCAGAAACACATTTCTGAATTTATTACTTCATTAAGTAAAGCTTCAGTAAGGTTGCTGAGGTAAAGCTAATATCTGCTCGTGCCATATTGTACAGGCTTTCTAGATTTTTCTCAGCAATAAAAATAAATCATAGAAACATTTCTTGCTGTGCTGTCGAGGCTTATGGGTAATTACCAATGTGGCCATTCTCCCAAACTCCAGTGTTTTAGGATTACTTCTATATTTCATTTTTCAGCACTAACGGGCAGAAGCAATAAAAATGTAGAATCCAAAGAAAAATCAGATAGCCCATAAAAAGAAATTGACGTTATCCGTATTATTTGTGAAGCAGTCATATTTATTTATATTTTTTCATTTCTAAACCTGCTTTTTTGTTTGTTTTTTTAATTTCTAGGCATTATAGAGATGGACCCAACCCGCAAGCTCTTTAACCTTCAGAGATCTTCTCACAGGAGAGTGATTTGGGATCCAAATATACAAAAAAAAGTCATAAATCCTAGATATAAACCTCATTCCTACTAATATCCTAGAAAAAATTGAGATACCTCTATCTCATTGTCTTGACCCGGTACCCTTAAAGAAGCAGACACTCTCCTTCTACATACCCATATAGAATCCTGTAATTTTTACTCTTTTTACTCCTTTTCAGATAAAATACAAGGAATTTTCAAAGATTTTCATAAGATGTCAAATTATGGAGTCTTACAACATGATAAACTCAATTCAAGTTTTAAATATTGTTTGGAAACATTTGACAATTGAAGATTTTAGTTCACTGTTAGAGGTTATCTTCATTTTTAATGCTAGATTTATTTCAAGATCAGTTATTCAGTTTTTGTTTGTATGCTGCTAAACACTTATCATAATATGTAGTTGCATTTTTAAGATTAAGAAGATTATAACTGTTTAAGGATAGCCTATTTATCTTGGTGCCTTTGGAGACAAAGTTATCAGAAGTTACGAATGTTTGTGAATTATCAAAAGATAAATGACTGTAATGAGAGTTACAGAAAAGGCATATAATGACTAAGGAAAAGCAATTTAAATTCAATAGAATAAAATTAGATTCCATAATGAAAGATGCTGTCATATTATATGATAATATTTTATCATACAATGACAATACGTTTTCATTGTAACAGTGATCTGGACTTTGTAGAAATGGAAAATATTTAAAGAAAAGTACTGTGTGAATATGATGACTCATCATAATTCTTTTTGGATAAAGGCATACTTCAGACCTTTCAGTAAAAACTGATGATTCTCTGCTATTCTTTCAGGGGGAGTTTTGGATAAGCTAGTTATAAATTTATTAATTTTAAAATCTAGTCTCTTTTTAAAAATTGAAAGGATTGTTATTAAGAACCGCTTATTAATCTGAGAGATATTGCTGCAACAAGAAATAATTTTGTGTACTCATTTGTTTTGCATCCTGCACTATTACTCGTCTGCTTCTAAAGGAATACATCATTAGGAAAGCAATCTATGCATATTGTTTGCACAGTATCTCAGCACAAAGTGTTGCTTTTGTGGAGTATTTATTTATGAGCATGACATTTGTGTGTATGTGTCTCATCACTGAACCCTGAAAAGTTACATAAAGGTGAGAACCGGAAATCAGAAGACTGAGAGTAAGTCCGTGGTGATGCATTGATGGTTGGACTAGATGGTCTTAGATGTCTTGTCCAACCTTAATGATTCCATTATTCTATGAATTTGAATGTTTATAAAAAGGTTTACTTCTACTAGGTGCCAAGGGCACAGAACAAGGCCAATGTTAAATATATGGTTCAAATCCAACTGAAAACACCATCTTAGAAACTCAGGAATCTATTGCTCAATATGAGCCACATTTTACTAGAGTAAATTCACTGTCTGTAAAAAATTAATGATTTGGGCAAAGGACAATTTTTTTGATAACTCAAGTTACTTCTGTTTAAACAAATTGTTCTTAAAGAGCTGTTCAAATAAATGTTTTATTAGGGCAAGCAAGGATCAAAGAATTTATTCATTTTATCTCATATTTATTTTATCTCATAGCATCTACATTCTAGCTGTTTGGGCCAAAAAGAAATCTATGGCTCTTTAGAGAGAATTCTTGTAATGTGTATTATGTGTTTTCCAAAGCAATGTTCACTCAGCAAGAAATTCCCAGAGGCAACTCATCACTATACCTTGAAGTCTAGGCAATTCCTGATTATATTACCATACTGCTCTTAGCTCAAGCTGATGAAAACCACACATACACTTAAATGCATGACAAAAATGTAATATTTAAAACTAATTAGATTAGAAAAGTTTGTGTGTGAGCAGGCTAAGGAGAAAGCTAAGACCTTATAGGCTCCTCAGCTCTGATAGTGCACCAAATGACTCTATGGAACAGTTTGGAGTTGAAAAGGGGGAAGGAGAGCCAAGTACAAAAAAAAAATTCAGTTGCTGAGGGACATTCTAATTAGTGTAGATGTAGTGCCTTGTGATTCAATGACAAAATAGCTCCTTCACAATATGGTTGTGTTTATTTGTACTTCTTTTCCTCTCTACCTTCTCTCAGGGCAGTAGATAAACTAAGCCTAAAGAAGAAGAAGAAAGACCACAATTGCAAGAGAATGATTTAATTTTATCACTATGGTAGTTCTATTTTAAATCTTCATCACATTAACTGATATTCTGGACATGTTTTATAAGGGTTGCTCCAAAAGTAATGCCTCCTGTTTTATTATATTGGCCCACAGTGTCAGAGGCGGATGTTGGTGGTATGGCAACAGAGGCTGAACCTTCCCACCAATATTCCACCCCATTTTGTTGCTGTGTGACAGATGGTAGCAGAGGGGCAGTCTGACAAAATGGCGTCTGACATGGAACTGTAGATGAAGCAAAGGAGTGGAACTAATTCCTCCATGTGGAAAAAATGGCACCCACTGACTTTCATCAATGTTTGCTGAACATTTCTGGAGACCAAATAGTGGTTGTGAGCACAGTGAGCTGGTGGATAGTGCATTTCAGCAGTTTTGACAATTACATGAACGACAAGCCACATTCTGGATGGCCATGCAGATATTTACGAGTATGGCTTGCAGATTCTTATTCATTGCTGGCAAAAATGCATGGCTAATGGTGGCAACTATGTTGCAAAGTAATATTTTGTAGCCGAGAATTTTCTCTATCAACTAGTGTTATTGTGCTTTCTGTACTTCTTGTAGTTTCCATAGAATAAATTGGAGGCATTACTTCCAGAGCAACCAATGTAGAACATTAATAATACTGACAAGAAAAATATCAGTATACTGCAGTCTTCCTAAAGCAATTGGGACTGCTAACAGCATTGCAATGTGAAATGTTTTGGCCTGCGTCATGCAGGAGGAGCTCTGACTTGAAAATCAGCGTAAGCCTGCAGCCTTAAAAAACAAGAGGTTTATAAATAAACAAGCTATTTTGTTGCTAATCACCTGTCTCAGTGATCTGCAAATGAAAACTGCAGTTTGATCACAGATGTTGCTGGCAATGTTGAAGTACCAACTTGCTGAGTTTACAGAAACAGTTAACGCGGTTTTGTTTGCTAAGCAAAATAGTCAGCAAATAAATAATTTGAGCCCTACCTCTAAATTTAAGTAGAAGAAGTCTGAGCTCTATTGCTTACTGTATTTTCTATTCATTTAAGGAACAAGGAGTGCAATTTGCTTCAGTATTGGCCTCTTTCATTTACTGTTTTTCTATTTCACTGAAGCACAGCTATTAAACTAAAATATGTATTTAGTAATCTGATATGAAAAAAAATATGCTTTGATAATTCGTACTCAGGTGCATACAGCTAACAGTTTTAAAACAAAAAGTTAATTGTGATTAATTTCTTGTGCAGTCACGTTCTGTATACATGAAAGTAAATTTTACAGTTCATTTCAGAGTTTTATGTTGGTAAACTACCTTAAAGTTTTGCAATTCTGTCACAGTTGTTCAAATAAACTATAGTTTTTATCTCACAGTTCTAAACTATTTTGTACGTGGTTGCATTGTGTCCTAAATTTCTTATGTGAACTACTCAAGTATTATTACAGATAAGTCATTTAGGGGCTAGATTCAGCATGGGGCTGTCTTAAGAACCCCAAAAGTAGTAGCTTAATCTGAGTATTAAGTTACATTCAATGCAGGAAACCCATAAGTATCTAAAATAGCACAGTTCAATCTCTCTCCAACATGACGTCTATATATAGTAATATGAAAGCCTAGATATGCATCCAAAATGAACACCAGGGCAACTTTCAGTCTTCTTTCTCTTGCTAATGGTATGTGAAGCATCAGGAAAGCAATGAGGGAAGATCTAGCCCCCTATATTTTAATAAAGATATTAAAGTTTATCCCAGTGTGAAAGTCAACAGTCAGTTGATTTTAAAGGTCAACTTCCTGCACTAATAAAGAAAATTTGTGTTATCGAAATATTTTGGCATTTCTTTACTAAAAAGAATCTAAATCTGTAATTTTTATAGCAGTTCATTTCATGATGTGACACCTCAGCTATCAATGCCAATAAATTTTCCAGGCATTGACTCAAGAAATTATGGCTATGAACATTGTTAGCTTGTTGGTTTTCAATGTAAGCAAATCAGCTGATCTAAAACCATGTGTTGAACGGTAAAAAGCTCACCTGGCTTCATACATTACTAATCAGTGTTGTGTAACTAAAGGTTTGGTTTTGTTTCTTGCAGTGAAAGGTCTCAGAATTGCTGGATATAATTTACTAGGGCTAAGATGAAGCATCTTTTAAATTTCACCTCATGATCTAGAGCTGGAGATAAGAAAGAAATATGGAGGCACCACAATTCTTGAGAACATATAAAACACTGTGCCTGCTTTAGCATTTATCAATTTTTAACTACTGCTACAAGGCTTCAAGCAATCAATTATTTCCCAGCTCAGTGAGAGGCAGAGCTATATCAGATAAACCAGAAATCAATTTTACTGCCTTGTGGCTGGTTTCTAAATATGTTTCTCCTTACCACACTTAAAAACAAATGAAGTTAGGTTATTATTATTATTAATTACAAACATGGCTGAATTTCCTTAATATTTCACAGGATGTTAAAGATCCAAAACTGGATAACCATTTATTTGTTGGGATATAAATGAATTGTCCTTCTATTATTGTTTCCTAAAGAAACAGAGAAACAAATCTTTTATTTTTCTTTTCCTGAGTTTGGTAGTGAATTTGGGAGATATTTCTCACTGTGAAGAGGCTCTTGGCTATTTTTATATCACCCTTTCAGTCGTCTCTGCCACACAGAAAATATTTGATCAGAATAAAGGCTGCAATGTTATGCTAAGGAACCATGGGACTTGTAATTGTAATTATCAACATTTTAATGGAAACATCTCTTCCAAAGGGTAAGTGAAACTTTACATGAAATTTGAAGCAAATGTGCTTTTTAAAGAGACAGCAATATGAAAATACAAACTTAACTTTTTCTTTGCCAGCCTCTTCCTATGAATTTCTGTACCTGGGCCTGACTCTGCCTGACATCAGCTGAAATGCTGTGAGCACATTTGAAGCTTATATAACTTCTAAGGCATGTTATTTTCATTCTTTCACTGCAATGTGGAACAGCTGTACACAAGTTCTAGTGGAATTTTTCACTCCAGAACCACAGAAAGACGCAGAAGGGACTGGAAGGGACCTCTGCAGGTCATCTAGTCTAACCCTCCCTCCTCAATCAAGACTACCTAGATTTGATTGCCCTGTGTATGGTAGTATGACCCTCTGGCATATCTACTGCTGCTCCCATTTTTTGTGTCATCTGCAAACTTGCTGAGGGTACACAGCCCAATCACCCATATTATCAATCAAAATGTTGGACAGTCCTGGCCCTGGGTACACTGCTAAATTCTGGCCTCCAACTAGACAACTTTATGACACTGATCATCACCTCCTGGGCCTGGTAATTCAACCTGTTTTCAATTCACCTCACACTCTGCTCATCCAGCCCATAACTCATCAGCTTCTTTGTGAGGATTTTAGAAGATACAGTGTCAAAAGCTAGGTAGACAAGGTAAGTCCACTAGTCTCCTTTCATCTGACATGCCTGTCATTTCATTGCTAAACGCTACAAAGGAATAGATTCTATGTAAATTGTATTTAGAAACATGAAAAAGTAGGATATATTCAATCTTTCACAGTGTTTTCCACAGTTTTTTATCAATATTGAAATCAAAATGTCCAAAAATTCGTTTACTACATATCACCCTACCTATATGATATTTCTCCTTTGCCTAAAAATTTTAGTAGTATTAATTTAAACAACATAAGTAACAATTTTCAGGAAGCCTAGAAAAATGATAGATCTCTTTCAAAGCCTGTGAAATGCAATTGCTTTCAGACATTTATCCTTTCTGAGCCCTTTCTGTTTCTGATCAGCTGAGTCTGGGCATTTCCTAAAGGGCAATGACACTTCCAACAGTAGTGAAAGCATAGGATACCAATGGCAAGGACTATTTACCGCTGCTTGAAACATTTTCCATGGAAATGAGTCACAGGTTCAAAGCCATAGTGCTCTGAACCAGCTTCTTATATAAACTAGGACATGCTCTAGTATTTAAGTCTGTCGTATCAGGAGATTCATTGCTACTACAGGATCATTATCTACTCTAGTAAAGGCATAAAGCACATGTTGTTTGCCTGCAAATATTCCTACAGTGCTTTGCAGTGAGAAAAACACTGCTTTTACCTTTTTACAAGCTGAGCCATTTGCCTATCAGCAGTAATTCATTTGTATGTTCTTTCTACTCAGCTTATACATAAAAAAATTCTCTTCTGGTCTGACTTGTGGAGCTGTGTTTTGAAGCTTTGCCATCTTCTTCCAAAATAAGTTTCTTTATCAATTTTGACTTATGAAAACTTTATTAAATAACTAAAATATGGAGACAGGGCAAAGACCTATTTACTTCTACTTTTCCACATGCACAGTGAAGTGGTTTAAAGAGCTGTACACACTCTACTCCTTATTGGATTTCATTAAAATTTGAAATAAATGCTAGAGATTTACAATTTCATATACATATTCTTTTTTCTCTCAGAGAGATGTATATATTCTTCTGTCAAATGTTATACTATGTGAAAAACAGAATCTTTCACTACATTGAAACCTCGAAGTGCCAATGTCTACAGCTTCCTTGTAGTTAGACTATGTTATAGCCTGCTGCTATCTGAATGGAGCCACCAAGGACAGAAATTTTGATATAAATAAAGCTGGCAACACTCTTGACAGCATTTTGCAGCATAAATATTCTCATGAAGTGACTCTGTTCATAAATATAGGACATAATCTGGAGCATATATGAGTATTTTTGTGTAAGATCAATAATTTTTCACAAGCTTTAATTCTGTTCTGATCTTCACCCATGTGAGAAGTTTATTGGAGAGCTTTTTATTATTTTGTTTCTCTTTTGAGCAGTTTACATGATATACTTGTTGAATGTAGACTTTATTAAAAGATATAACATCGAGTTAAAATGAAAATCTTACATCATTAAGGTTGGAAGTGAAGCATATAAATGGTAAATGCTACAGCAGAATTTGTCAATTCAATTTTTAATTCCCTCTACTTGCTGTGTATCCACTACATATGTGCAGATGTTCCGTTTTAATTACATGCATTCCTTCACAGGAAATAAATAAACATGCAGGTCAGAGTATGCTCAATGAAAGAGCAAATCAATCCCCACCTCTAGTTTTTGTATGCCTTACTACATGTGTTATCCTATGCCTTCTTAATTTTACATGAGTAACAGAATTTCTATTATTGTCACCATGACCAGTTAATCATTTATTTCGCAACACCTGCACAAAGACTGTGCAGTAACCATTTTATATAAACAATGAAGCATAAGGATACTAAGTTAGTCTGGAAAAGAGAGCTTTTTTGTGTTTCATTTATTGAGTCTCCAAAAAGCTGCATTTCCTTTGTATTCATCTCCATATGGTTTACACAAAACCTGGGACCTTAACAACCCCTTCAAAGACTTCAGCTTTGTTTCTGACAGTATTGACAGCAACAATATTGATCTCTGTGATTTGAACTTTTACTAGAATTACATTTTAAAAAAAGGTGGCAAGTAATGAGAGGCAAAATGCTGTAATTGCAATGTGCCTACAAGCTCTGTACCTCTACACAGGGAGACTAATACTCTTGGAACTTCCCAAGGCCTAGATGGCTGGCACTGAAATTAAAGTAAAGCAGCTTTGTTAAGAGCCGTAGCATCCTGCAATTATTTAGGACACTGAAAAAAAGGATAAACAGAAGGAAGTGTAGGCAGAGGCTTTGGCCTAAAACCTAGGGGCAAAGATGGTATAATTTACATGTTTCATTAGAGGTTCTGTGTTGAGCTACTTTTTAATCGAGCAGTAAATTCCTTTACCTGACAAGGATGAAATTGGTTCTGTACTTCAGCAACAGTGTCTGGTCAGTGATGAGGGAAGGGCATAAAAACCTGATTTTTTGGAGGGGTAGACTCAGCTTTGCCCATGTATTACAGTGTCCTGTATGGATGAAAGGAAAGGTAAGGGAGAATGCAGGAAGCTTGAAGGAGATGAGCTTTGCCTTTGAAATATTCCCCAAAAAAGAGACAAAATCAAGGTCGAAATACATCAACTCACAGGACTAACAGCTCCAATAACACAGCCAAACTGCAAACATCCCTCTTAATCAAATTAAGATGCTATGACTATTCTCCATTTCGTTTTGAGTCACCTTGACACTGTTCAGGATGCCTCCAGAATTCAGGCAGTTTCCTTGACAGTTTATTGGTCAAATGCACCCTTCATGGTGACATTACATATCTGTTCAGTATCACACTACTAGAGGAATATCCTTTCAGCACAAGACACTGAGACCAATCTAAGATACAATCTAAAGAAAAAAACTAGGAAGAAGCAGAGAGGCACTGGACTTATGAGATTAATTTTGAACTGATCTGCAGCAGAGTGCTTTGAGATCAGGGCAATTAAAAATGTTTTGATTCAGATTCAATATATATATAGTTCTTTATGGAGGAGAAATCTAAACAAAATGTATTAAAAAAATAGTAAAGAAAGCACATTCTTATCTGCTTGTAGTTATTGTGTAACAGTGACAATACACCTACACCATCTTACTGTTGTTACGCTAGAGGACTTGAAAAGAGTATATAAAGCCATCTATCTCCTTTGCACCATTCTATCTACTTTCACACTTTCACCATTCTGCAGCTCAAACAGTAACGTGCATTCCCTGAAGCACAAGATGCTTATTTTTTGATTACTGATCGGTTAAACTGTCATTGAATTAAAATACTTTGAAAGAGGAAAAAAAATAAAAAAGGCTACAATATGAGAAAGAAATCCATGCTGGGAGAGCAAAATGGTATCAACATCTCAGTAAAATAGAACTAAGAATTCCTTATCTACAGCAGTCCATCCAGTAATATCCAAGCTTGCAAAACGTTTGAGAATGGTCAGTTCTGTGAATACTATAAAAGTTTAGTAGGTCTATCAACGCAATGGATGAAAAATATAATGTCATGAAAGCTGCATAACTTGAATTTAATTTTCTCAGTTTTTAGTGGAATAGAAATATGAAAAACAAAGAAAGTGGTATTCTTTACCAATTAAAAAATTGGTATTGCAGCAATGTTGAGCATAGTAACACCAGGGCACTGACACCACTTGGATGAGATCTTCAGGTGTTTTCTGTTCTGTGAGCAACCCCACACAACCACAGAAAGAATTAATTGAGGTGGCTGAGGCGTCTTGGTTTCTTGGACACTATAAGAGACCTGAGGCTATCCTCCACATATAACTTTTATATCAACACTGGGCTCCGTATTTATAAACTAAAGAAAGGGATAAATTAGTCTGGTGAATCCAAAAAAGTTTCATACCTAATGTTCATAAAACTTGGCTCAATAGTGCATATGACTTGTACTTATGTCTATGGAATAACCAGCTCTTCTCCCTCTTAGTCACTGATTGAAATGCCTTGATCCTTTCCAACATATTCCTTGAAACAAACTTTACAACAGTACCATAACGTAAAACCTCCCAAATGTGTGACCCTCCAAGTGTTTTCACATAAAATGTGAACAACAAAGCTAATTTATACCAAAACTCAATGCCTAAACAAATATCCTGAAAAAAACCCAAACCTACAAACACAAAACCTCAAACATGCTCTAGCAGAATCGGTTCTACAGTGCTCAGAAATAACTTGTTGACAGAGTAGATCACTTAAACTGATTTGTCCCATCTCAAAATTCTACTGTTTTTATTTCCTGAGCAGCTGAATAGCTCTTCCAGAGACTCAGTAAATGCATTTTCAGTAGAATTAGTCAAGGAGCACGTTTGCTAATATGGGTTTGCTAATAAATTAAAAATCTTTGGAGATCTTTTCATGGAGTAAACTTTCTCTCACCATACTGCTGTTTCCTGAGTCTCTAATAACTTGGCCCTGGGATAGATATCACTGTATAGATTATACCACTTCAGTCCTTTCTTCTTTATCTTTCCTTTCTCACCAATAACTCCATCCAAGCATCTCCTCCACAGAGGTTACACATTGCTCCTCTATATAATGCTGTGCTGTACTGTATAAAAGGTGTAGGAATCACAGAAAACAAAAAACTGGAAAACAGTTTGCAAGGTGATGCTCAGGTTGAGAGCATTAACATGGACCTGGCACAGTTCAGGAGAGAACAGCAAGATGGAAAGCGTGGTTCTCTTGTAACAGTGCATAGCATAGCACTGGTAAGAATGGTACTTGAACTTCCTTTTTAAATATGATTTCATTTTAAACTTATTTTAGAAATATATTAAAGAAGAAACACTGCGGACCAAAAGATTTCTAGTCTGACAAAAAAAGCTCCGTAATGAGGGTCTTAATGGATTTAATTCTGTTCTGCTCAAAGGACGATTCAGAGATGATAGGTCTTACACACAGTGCTGAGAGTCTGCCAGTTGCAGAAGAATCAGCAACTTAAATTCTCAGTTAGACAATTTCAGAAGAGAAATTACATACACTGGAAATGGGGATGGTAAAACATTGGGAGCAAATGGCAAGGAAAGAATATCTTCCACATCTGAACTCTTTTAATATGGAGAAAATGTCTGAAAGCCTATACACCACGTAAATAGACTGATCTGTGTTCAATATGAAAGTAACTGGATGAAAATCTATGTTATTCTACAAGGAGACAAGACAGCCTGATTTCATAGGTTACATACTTGGTTCATATTTCTCTTTGTTAAAGAACATGAGGTTAATGGCACTAGTGTAAGTGTTTATATGCCTGCTGCATTCAGCAACTGCAGAGAACTTTGAGTAGGATTAAGTGGAACTTTGATACTTGAAAAAAAAGCAAATGAGAAAAGGGCTAGACTCACAAAGCAAATGAAAAAAAAAAAAAAACACGATGAAGTTCACTGGTTCCTAAGAGGGAAATTTTCATCAGTTTCATTTCCCTTATCAGTATGTTCAGAGGCCTGTGGTGAGATGGAAAATCCTTAGCTAGTCAAGCAGAGTAATTCAGTGCTTACTTTGTTATAAATGTCAAGAGATCAATCTATTATTTAAAGTGATCTGGCATTAAATAGTAAAGCAACTAAGCAAACTTTAGAACTATCACAGCCTCTGGACACAAAAGAAATGGACAAAATAGCTACACTATTAATAGTGTTGATCAATTGGTCTTCATTACACTTATTTCTTCTGATTTGCTTTCAGTACATTTTATCCATTCTGAATTAGCTGCTCAGTTTTCCAGATGTCACTGTGGTCTAACCCCAAGGGAGCAGCTATCCAGAGTGGAGTCTACCAGCCAGTTTGGCATGATGCAGAACAATTAGTAAGGCTTTCTCAGAAGAGATCCTGTGTTAGGACAGTGGACATGCTGCAGGTTAGACTGAATATTACTACCAATACCAGTTACAGAGGCTTCTTTTGTGCCTGTCTCTGGGCACAGTATTGGTCTCCCTAACCATTTTAAGGACCTTATTCTATGGTGGTTTATTCACCATAGAATGATCATAATTCATTTCCAAATCTTTCTACTAGAATGGGATAAATATTTTCACACTATCCTCACACTATCTTTTTGAGCTGCTCCTAATTAACAAATACTGAAAATGCACACAACGAAAACCTGTGTCAGTGAGGAAATGGGAAGTGTTTTGGTGACATTCACCTTTTCATCAACAGGCACAGCTTGAGACCCATGACTATGAAGCTTCAACTTTTCTATAGATTGAAATCAGGCACTCTCTTCCCATACATAGCCTTAATAAAAGCTTGGGCTACTTGTACACATTTTGGCTAACGCAGGTGAAACAGATCTGCATGTCATTTTTCCCTCCTGCTGTACTGCTGCCATAGATCACTGATGAATGAATTGACAGGTGCCAAAAATGACACTCTTTTCCACGGTATTAAAAATAAACAACTGCGTTTTCAAAACTTCCCTGTATCTCAGGCTTAAGTTAAGCTGCAGAATTTAGACATTTATTTTAATTTCATAAAAATAGAAAGTCTCTCATCATTTTTCTTATTTAGATTTATGTTCAAGAGTAAAGCTAACAGCCACAGACAATGGAAACCATTTTCTGTGTCCCCGTGTTTTGTATAGCCACATCACAAAGGAATGAAAGATCCAGTCATGCTCCTCTAATCCCTGTGAGCTGTTTCTAAGATCACCATCACTTAAGGTCTTCTTACTTGATGCTAATACACATTTTCAAAATAAAAAGGAAGCTTTAAAAAATATAAATTTTAGTTCAAATTTGGAAATCATTTTTTGCCAGTTATTTTAGAATTCAGTTGGTCCATCTATGCCTTAGTTATGAGTTACTTCATCCTTTACATTCCTCTTTTGATGGCAACTGTGACAGGAATGGGAGTTTTAATGGCATAAAGACTCAGTAGAGAGAGGGATGGCAGATTCAGGAAAAATGAAAATGATACCAGTGAGTTGCATTTTACAGTCCTCATAAAGTAATGAAATACTGCTGTATCAGACATTTCAATAGTGTCAGAAAACAGCTTATTTTTTTAACTTATCTTTTTAAATAAAGTACAGGAAAAATTCTTCTATGGTAAACTCGCACTATAGCTCTGGATTCATTCTTCACAAAGAGCTATATTTTGGGCCTAAATCTATAAAATTAAATAATTTTGGGTAAAGCTGAGAGCTTTTTTTTTCACAATTACTATTTGCTAGGTGAACAAAAGAAAAATCAACTTAAAATCAATGATGCTTCCTACTCTCTTGAAAGATAACGTGCAGGCAATATACTACTGTGTAAAATGGTACTGTCAGTTGAATGTGGGGCTCTAATGGCTTTCAGTCTTTGTCATATATCACATATCTTTAGAGTTAACAAAGCAGAACCAAGGTCCTGAAATATAGTGTTAAAAATCCCTCTGTCCTCTGCAGGTACCTACCTTGGAGACACATACAAGGAGAAATAAATTTGGAATTGACGTTAAGCCAATTCTATTCAAGGCTGCATCTAATACACAGCACACCTTTGTATATTGCAGATTGCTGGTGGTGACTGGAAAACTAGAGATGGTGTTATTGGAAAACTTAAGACAAATGTGTGGAGGCAGAAAGCAAGGAGTGCTCTGTTGTAACTGCATGACATACATGTCCAATAACCATTTGGCATCAGTCTACCACGCCTAGGAATAGGCTCTTGGGAATCAATACAGTGCTACAGAAGTCAGTGTAGCAATGACCATTTGCATAAATTGAAAATATCTTCTCTGGAAAGTAAAAAGTGAGGGGTTGTAGGATGTGCAGAGTGTAATCGTCTCTCTTATATAAGAAGAAAAATTCTATTTTGATCTCTTTCTCTACTGAACTGAACAAAAAAGTAAGCTTGATGGAAAAGATTTTTTTAAAATATAGGACCATACCACTAGCACTTCCTATAGACAAACACATGTAAATAGTCCTGTACTTGACAACAAAATTGCAGAGACGTTTTCTCTAATTATCAAGTTTTTAGTGAGAAGATAGCCTATTTGTTTTTATTCAATAGATCAGAGTCGTAACAGAGGCTACATTTCCACTTCTACTTGCAACAGTAATATGTTCAGCACTTGACATCAAGAGGCAATGGACACTAATTGAAACACAGGAAGTTCCATATGAACATCATGAAACACTTCTTNNNTTTTTTGACTGTGAGTACTGGAGCAGGTTGGCCAGAGATGTCATGGAGTCTCCATCCTTGGAGACACTTGGAAGCCATCTGGACACAGCCCTGGGCAAGCAGCACTTGGTGGTTCTGCCTAAGCAGCAGGGTGGGCCAAATGATATCCAGAATGTCTCTTCCAACTTTTCTATGATTCTGTGGCTTTGTGACATTGTAACATGGAAAAGGAAGGCATATAAAGATGGAATACTAAGTTGCAATTTCTATAACTATCAGATAAATCCAGAAGAAAAAAAAAAAAAAAAAAAAAAAAGGCAAGGAAGCCTTATACTG
>WBMW01003075.1:106498-216776 GCA_013396635.1 Penelope pileata
AAAAAAAAAAGAAGGCAAGGGAGCCTTATACTGACATTGTAACTACTTTCAAGTCTTGTTCCAACTTGGCAAAGCCAGATTCCAAGTGGCTGCTCACCAGTACTTATTACCCTGGTAATTACAGGCCTGTCAATCTCACTTCAGCACCTCGTAAAATAACAGAGAAGATTATTCTGGGAGCTATAGAAAAACACCTGAAAGACAATGCAATCATTGGTCACAGCCAACACTGATTCAGGAGGGGAAAGTCCTGTTTAATCAACTTTATCTCCCTTTATGACGTTACCCACTTACTTGGTTAAGAGAAGCCAGTTGATCTAATCTTTTTGGATTTCAGCAAAGCATTCAATACTGTTTCTCACAATATCCTACTGGACAAAATATCCAGCATTCAGGTGGGCAAAAACAAAACGCAAAGCGTGAACAACTGGCTGATGGGTTGAGCTGAAAGGGTTATATTAAATGGGGTTGCATCAGGCTGGCAGCCAGTCACTAGTGGGGTTCTGTTATGGGACTCAAGGGAACAGCATGGAGCTGCATTGGGGAGGGTCAGGTTGGGTATTATGAAAAGGTACGTCATCAGGTGGGTGGTGGGGGCACTGGAACAGGCTCCCCAGGGCAGCAGTTACAGCCCCAAGCTGCTGGAGTTCAAGGAGCATTTGGACAATGCTCTCAGACATAGAGTTTGGATTTTGGATGGTCCTTGTGGAGCCAGGAGTTATACTCAGTCCGTGGATCTCTTCCAGTTCAAGATATCTCTTCCAACTCAAGATATTCTATGATTCTATCCTTGCTGACTAAGCTGTAACTCTGTCCTTGCTGGGTAAACTGTAACTCCTATGGCACTGCGTGAATACTATTGCTTTCCCCTTCAGAACAGTCCAGTGAGACACTTTTGCTTTTTCCAACAGGAAACATTAGCTGGATTTTAACAGCATAAAAACACACCTGTTCCATTCTGTTTCAAGAGTACAAATGAAGCTTTGTACAGTAGTCTTGCATTCCCTCCCATCTGCAACTAAATTTGGTGCATCAGATTCACTTGGTTTAGAGTTTCCTCAAGCACACTTGGATTTCTCTTGCTTCCTACATGCACTTCAGAAAGAAACAGCAATCCTGGAGAACAAACAGGATGCATATAACCAGTGCCATGTAATTCTCTCCATTTGCCTATGTTAGTGATGCAGGAAAAAAAGCCAGAGGAAAATCCAGCAGAAATGGATTGCAAAATAATCATAACATTCAAAAAAAAAGCAGAGTACTAAGTCTTCCACCCACTAATTTCCAACAGCAGGACTGATCTGAGTGCAGGGCATATTCTACTTTTTTGATCTGATCTACCAAGTCAGGTTGTCATTTGCAAATGAAATATTTTACATGAAGGTGATACTGGGCCACGAGCAGCAAGTACTTGTATATGTTTTGAATTGAAAATGAGCAGTCTACTGGAAAATTCAAATAAAGAGTCACTTAGACAATACAAGATCATGTGGAATGGAAAAGCAAAAGTATACAAGATGAAGTTTCATACAAGCAGTTATTCTGACGAGAAAACTTCAGATGCAACAGCTACTTAATACATCTTACCAAATAAATAAATAAATAAATTTAATATGTGTAGATTAATGTGGCTTCCTTTCTTTTTGAGCAATTGCATTTCAAATCATTGTGCAAAAATGTAAAAATGATACAATAAAGGTCACATCACACATTGTCAAACATATAGTGAACACTGGAAGAAAAATGTCTTCCTTTCCAAACCAGGATAATTTCTTAGCGTGCATCTCTACTACTGAGATTACTACTGAAGGTTTTGTAAACTTTAGGTCGTTCTCAGAATATTTGCTGTGTGTAATTATTTTATGACTTCTCCATGACATTGCATCAAAAAAAACCTGAATATTGCTTCAGCATCAAACATCCTAGCAATAACCAAATATTTCCTCCAATGAGGAAGCATATGCATCTTGTCACATTTATACACAGTTTCATGGTACTGAAAATATAAACTGTTAGCATTCTCTCTAGGTTTCTTGTTTACTCCTGTATGAAAATTTTACTAATTAAAGAGAAGAATTCCAAGTGTAATGTATATTCAACCCAAGTTAAGTGGGAATATGGTTCTTGGATTCTCAGTTGTGAAAATATTGAGGTAATATTTCAATTACTTCAGTAATAATTACATTCTTAGAAAATTCAGGAAAACTATAGTGTTTTACTTCACTAAGGAATGGCAATGCAACAACCAAGCCACTCAATGAATCTTAGCTATGCATTGCTAAAAGTGCATTCCTCTAAAAAGTGCTGCATTAATATTACATAAGGTCATGGGTAAGAATAAATTTGCTGAGTGTTTCAAAAATGTATTCCCATCAGGTTGCAACATTTTTTTTTAGCTTTTTGTAATGTTTGGTTTGAGAAAATGAAAGATTCCCATAATGTATTCAAACTTATCATAATGGCACTGCACTAGAGACAAATGTCAGTTGTATTTCCTGCTTGGAAACACTTTTTTGTACCAAAACACTCAGTTACCTGTGATAGCTATTTAAATTGATCTCTGAAAATTTCATTTTCTAGCTTCTGGAAGTTTTAATAGCAAAAATCTGGTCTGCCTACATTCATACTATCTGTGAAGGAAAAAGCAATCTGCAGCCCTTTCTGTGAATGTAAGACAGGATGGCCCTTCTCAGCCATGTTCCTCTTTAGCAGCCGTGCAGACACAGATTACTCTAATCTAGTGTAGGGAGCAGATTCACATCCGGTTCACAGTAACTGCAAAGAAGAGCTGAAATTTAAGAGCATTTCCTATTTTGGGAAAAAAATAAAAATAAATAAAAAAATAAAAAATAAAAAACTTTTTAAGTTACCTCTTAGCTGCAGCAGTCATGCACACACTGTAACTCAAGCTCATCTAGAAATGATGCAGTCTGGCTTATTTCTGTAGTTTCCTCCTGAAGACTGGCATAGACAAATAAAATCATGTCATTTGGAATTAATTCTGGTCGTCTACACTATCTGAATAGACTTTAAAACTGTGAAAATCGTTGCATTACAGTTACAGTTTTGCCATGGAAAAGCTGAACCTTTGTCTGTCGTAGAATCATAGAATCACAGAATGGTTCAGGTTGGAAGGGACCTTAGAGATCATCTTGTTCCAACCCCCCTGCCATGGGCAAAGACACCTCCCACTAGACCAGGTTGCCCAAAGCCCCATCCAGCCTGGCTTTGAATACTTCCAGGGAGGGGGCATCAATGACTTCTCTGGGCAACCTGTTCCAGTGTCTCACCACCCTCACAGTGAAGAATTTCTTCCTTATATCTAGTCTAAATCTACCCTCTTCCAGTTTATAACCATTACCCCTTGTCCTGTCATTACCTATCCTTGTAAAAAGCCCCTCCCCAGCTTTCCTGTAGGCCCCCTTCAGGTACTGGAAGGCTGCTATCAGGTCCCCTCGCAGCCTTCTCTTCTTCAGGCTGAAGAGTCCTAACTCTCTCAGCATGTCCTCGTAGGGGAGNCGACTGCACCACACAGCTTGGCATCATCTGCAAACTTGCTGAGGGTGCATTCGATCCCACTGTCCATGTCACCGACAAAGATGTTAAACAGCACTGGTCCCAGTACCGATCCCTGAGGAACACCACTCATCACTGGTCTCCATTCAGACGTTGAGCCATTAACCTCTCACAGGTTTAAAAGAAAGTTAATATTTCCCATACAACTAAAAACTAGTCATACAATGTATATGCTTTCACTCTACCAATATAACACTTTTTTGATGTACCAAGAGTAAAATGAATAGCAAATAACTGAGCATTACTGTATTTAATTGTGAATACTACGCAATCTTCTAATGTTTCTAATGGATGTAATATTTTACTTCAGACATCATATTGAATAGCTTCATACACTGTCTAAAACCATTATCTATGATAGAATTTCTTTTCTTTGAAAAGGTCCTTTTGAGACAATCGTAACGGGACAGAGTTCTTGATAACGTTGTTGTGGAAATATTCCCCAAATACAAGCAATACACAAAATCTGAAAATAAAGAAGATAATTTAATACCTAATCAGCAGTTAAATATTTTAAAACTTAAAAAAAATTCTATGTTGAATTGTTTGTCCAGCTCTTCTCGCCTTACCTGAGTGCTTCATCATACCATTTAGTAGAGAGAAACAAACAGAACATATGGTATCAGATGTGCGAGATGAAGTCAAGACATTAAGTTATCTTCACATCCAACTTTTTCTTCCTTTTCCTAAACTCTTCTTACAGAAATCTCCAGGTATCTGGGCTGATATTTCAGAAGTACAGGTCAGTCATAAAAGTGAACAAACAAAAAAACACTGAGATAGTGCCAGGGGTCCCCTATGATAATGCAGTGGAATCACTTTTATACTACACCGTCACAGAATCATGAACCCTATACCAGTTTCAGTCTCCATACTAATGTGAAGTTCCGTAACATGAACTCCATGTTAATGAAGTCCTATGTGTCTTTATCCAAATTTTTACGTCTTCTTTTATACTAGGGCTACATCAGATTTGACAGAGGAATATAGGAATTTTAGATGGATTTATTTTACCATAAGCTCCTCCTTTCCCCTCCCCATGCTCCCCCCCGACATATATGCACACAGGCACAGCCATTCACACTGCTGCACAAGGTATAAGGTATGCAGCTACATTTAGTTTGTATGTATATCAAACTTTGCTATCTTTCAGAGCAGGAGACATACCACAAACAGATCTAGTTAGATTTGTCTGATTTCAGAGTTTTCATGTTGCACACAAGTATATCAAAACTGGATAGATTCTGCATCATTTCTTACCATTTTTTAAAGTTTGTTTCTATTCCAAATAGTAATCTCAATAAACCAAATTCCAGAAAATAAAATTATTCAAAATTATTCAGTTCAACTAATTAATTGAATTGGATTCCTGTGAAGAAACCTTTGTTCATTCCTGGAAGAAATTGTCTAAAAACGTCACCAAAAATCAATGCAAGTTTTTATTAATTAATTTAACTTCACATCTTTCTGGTGAATTAGCTCAGAGCCAGCACCCCATTAAGTCTCTGCTGTCATGGGATAAGACTTGTGTCAAACAAGAGGAAATCTATAATCAAGGCAGAATTAATTAGAGTACATCTGCAGTGATATTCAATGTCTAACTTCTTGCTATCCACTTCAAACCAATTTTTAACTCTGATGAAGTCCTTTCTTCACGCATTTAGCAGTCAGGTATACTCCAAGTTCCTCCACACCAGTCTGGGAATAATCTGACTTTCTTCTGGCTCTGTATTTGCTAAAATACAGATTACAGAAGTTAAGTAAAAACAGGTGAGAAGCCAGAAAGAGGGAATTGTGAGATGGTTGCTGTCAGGCTGCCTTGGGGTTATTTGAGCCAGCGTTAACAATGGTGGTTTAGAGAAAGATGGAAAAGGCTCAAGCTCATACCCAGAAATTCATCAGGGCTTTGTTACCTAAGGATAATGAAATGGGGTATACAATATATCTTGTCAATGAGAATAAAACAGTTTGATGACGAATTTAAAATCGACCCATTCTACCCAAAGAGCAACACTCTAAAAAGGCTTTAAGAATGGGGGAAAGAAAAAAAAAACAGCAGAGCTAAGGAATGGGGATGTGGAGGAAAGAGGAACCATTCCAGGGACACAAAATGAGCTGTTATTCTAATTGTTCTGCTTACTATTCTGTAAACACTCTAGCAAATGTTCTCCTTGTTTACCAAGCATATGTTTTGAATGCATTATGTGAAACAATTAGAAGCACCTGCTTCATTTTCTATTCATAGAAAAATGTCAGTATTAATCTTATTCTCAATGTCTTGCCAGAGCTCTTCTTTGACTAGACAGTCCCCAGGCAGATGTACTGGATCCTGCTCTGATTGACCTCTTCATATTAAGTTCCCCATTGTTTATTGCAGATTATAGGACTGCCACTTCTATCAGTCTTCTTTGGATATTTCCTCTGCACACCTCACTCATCACCCTATTACACACAGACCCTGACCCTTGTCACTTGAGTACACTGACCATACCTTCTGAATCTCCGGAAATGTCTTGTCTTAAGGAAGGTCTGTGTTTACAGGTCCATGGCAGCCCTAACACTTGGTACAATGAGGTTCATCCCACCAAAGCTTGACTGAGAATTACCTTGATAAAATTTTGCCTTGGTTGTTTCCATCTTGCCTTAGAGCAGAGGTGGCAGCAGCACAAATTCTAGAACCAGATCTGGCACAGAAGAACTTGAAGTGCACAGAACAAAAAGTATCTCCTGCCTGCATCCTCCTGCCCAGCATTACTCTGGGAGGGAGATCTTTGCCAGCTGAAAGGCATTAGAGCAAGCACTGTCAGAGGTTAACTTCTGTGGAGTATGGCATGTGACTGGCAAAGCAAGAGAACAGGAAGGCAAAGGCTAACCTTCTGGACAAAATGGACCTCACAGTTTGTAATGTACTTATTTTCTTTTTCTCTGGACATACGTATGACCTGCTAGCAACAGATTTCCTCACAGAAAACCTTCCCAGTAAAGGGAAAATAAGGGAAAACCCGAAAACCCACTCATATCATAATGATAGTTAATGTGATCCCAAGCTCAGTGAGTATCAGGAGTCTTTATGCTCCAACGCTGTTCAGAAAAACTCTTGGATGAAAAGGCAATCTGGAACAAAATTCAGTACTAACCCCAGGCAGAAATACAAAAAGGTCTTATAAAGTAAACAAACAATCTTGAAGATAATTTCAAACAGTTTCTCCAACCACCATAATAATTTTATAGCATTGCCAGACACTCCAAAATCTATTAGTCTTTTTTTTAGAGGTTTTGAAAATTGTTGTTGCTGATGATGAAAATGGGAAAAAGAAGGGTTCATAACTTTCATAGAAGAAAACCAGTATAACCACTAATGATTTGGGGGAAAAACAACAACAAAGAAAAACCTAAAGGAATGCTTTGCAACTAAGAAAATGTTTGTTTGACAGCCCATGGACAGCTGAACAAAAATGGGCCCATTTGAATAGAAGCTGTAAGGGGCAACAAGAGGGAAAGGACACCCTGAACAGAACTATTCCTGCAATCACTCTTTTATAACATTATAGACAAAGCTATTAAACCAAATTGGTATAACTGATATTTTTACTTTGACAATTTTATATCAAAATTATAGAAATTTAGAAGAGAAGGTAAAAAAAATGTAGTATTTCTGCAGAATTAATGAAAGCTCTTTTTGGAATGTCATGGCTTGTAATTTATGTCTCTCAAAACTAGAGTGAGTGACAGGAAATCAGTGAGCTCTGGACACAGTTATTTCCTTAATGCCTTAATAGCCTTGAAATTCCTCTCCCAGTTCCACCTTTCATTTTTCAGTGAATCTGATGGGCTGTACCATTTAACAAAAGAAGAGCAAAATAACCTCGAAGCCCAGTAACTTGAGATCTTACTGTAAAATTTTAGATAAGAAAAAGAACATACTGCCTGTAAGTCATCAAGAAAAAACATTATTTCCCCAGAAGAAAAAACAACAATGGCAAAAGCGCAGTCAAAATTCAAAGCTGGATTAGTACAGCAAAATTTGAGTTTGCATTTGTCATGAAATATCTACAAACAATGCTTGAAAAAATATAATGTTTTAATATGTACATTATTTGAAGTACGTTTTTAGTAACTTAATGTTGGAAAACGTTTTCAAATATTTTTAGCATTTTTATATGAGTTCCTCAAAATCAACTTTTTACTGACCAGTGTGACATTTGTATTTTAAAAAATGTTGGACGGAGAGGGTATTAAGTAGTGTGGTCAACCTACTTTTATGACTATATCAGACAAGGATTGTTGATGAACCTCTAAGCTAAAGATTATCTTTAAAAGTATTTATTTTATTGTTATCTTCTTTTGCCTTTAAATGCTACACAGTAATCTGAATGATCATTTTTAGTATTTTTTTGGCAAAGCCTTCATTGTAATCTACTTTGTCTGGAAGAGGTCTAGAAGAAATCCTTGGTGATTATGGGAGAATAAACTTTTTGAGTGATGAAATATGTTATTACATTGAAGTAAGACAATAGCATATGTCCCTGTTCTGGAGACAACAAGACAATGATTTAAAAATTCATCTCTTCCACACATCGTACTGTGACAGATTGGAAAAGGTTTGACACAAAGAGGACACAGAGAGTAATTTCTTCCATCACAACATGCATATGAATATAATATGTGTTTTTAATATTCCATCTATCTTTTTCCTCTTTTCTCTGGATGGGGACATAAAACTCATTACCGCAACAATCACTGTGCTTTCTGGAAGTCAAGCCAGGTATACGTGTGGGAGCCTGGTGGATGTTTTTTTACAAGGCTCTGATATCCAGCTCCCATTTGCTGGCATCACTCGTTCCCAGAACTGCTTGGTTCCTACTGCAATAGGAATAGCCATTCTGTATCACGAATAGCTGCAATATTCATCTGTAGGGAAAACAGTTGTGAGGGAAGCCAAATAAAGTTTCTGGCATTTTGCTGGTATTCCTTTATGTCAAGTATTCATTCCAACATCAACATGGAAAACAGTTTTACTGACACTCACTTTGGATGATCTATGTAATTCACTAATAGCTATCCTGTTTGCCAAATAAATAGAACAGTCATTCAACACAAACAATAATATGTAACTTTTTCTGGAGTAATCAAATCTTACTTCGAATACAAGACAATGTCAATGTTACGTACAAGCTTAAATCTCAGGTGGAGACGTGAAAGTTAAAAGCACTCTGTACCTTGCAGAACACTACACGGCACTTCACGAAAACTCATCAGCTTACTGCAGTAGTAAGAGAAATGCTTTCCATGGATTTTCTGGTTTTTTTTTTGTTGTTGTTGAAGATAGAATAAATCCCGTTCCACTGATTTGAGAATATTCTAGCCATACTGCAGAATGTTGTGGAAGGTAAGATGTCCAACATACCATATACAAAACATTGAAAGTAGAGCTACTGCTGACCTTAAGCAGAAGAGCATCCAATATGTGCAACTGCTGATTTTGTAACTGTACAGGCCTCTAAGCATGAATCCACCTTTATCTTCAATATTACTATAATGCAGGCTGATCATGTCTGCATACTGCAAACTGCTGCTGGAAAAAAAAAAAAAGAAAATTAAACTAATATCTACACACATCTACACACATACCATGTTGTTTCATGCATTTGTAGGTTGTGATCTTGACAAGTCTGTAGTTCAAAATATTTAATATTTAACAGGTAAGTTGTCCTCCAATCTCCATAGTTGGTTTTTTTTTGTTTATTTTTTTTTTTTTTTTTTTTTGTGCCAAAAAGTAATGGAAATACTAAAGATATTAGTGTCATACCTTTTTCACTAGAAATCATGATTCTTAGTAAAAAAAGAAATCTGAAATGTTGTGTTGCATATTGATTTACATGCTGATACATGTTAGGGTTGCATGTAGATCATGGCAAAAAATGGTATTTCAAGCTCCATTAATTATTGTGCTACTATGTTTTGTTCATAGTAATATTCATTAATATTCTAAATGATTCTAAACATTAAAAAATATTAGTTCAGGCACTAAAAACAATCCCAATCTTCACTTTCTTGTCTTAGTTTCTAACACAAGTTACTTCTCTCACAGTGTCTAGTATGAAGCTATGTTTTGGTCTCAGAAGAGAAATAAAACTGATAACACCTGGCAATGTTGAACACAGTGTTGAACATTTTGTTCCTCAGTGAAGCAGTTAGGAGGCATAAGAAGCCGGGAACTGGGAGGGGACAGGATCAGGGCAGCTGACCCAAACTGACCAAAGAGCTATTTCATACCACATCACAACATGGGATTGTTACGGAAGGGGAGTCTCTTGCTCGGAGGGAGGGGCTGCAGGCTGATTGAGTATCAGTCATTGGTCCCTTGCTTTGTGTATCATCTGTTGTTTTACATATATATATATACATGTACTGTTATTTCTTTTTTCTGCTGTCTTAGTATATAGCTTTTATCTCAATCCACAAGTTCTACCATACTTTTTTTCCTTAATTCTCTTCCCCATCCCGCTTGGGAGGCGGGAGGGTGAGCGAACAACTGTGTGGGACTTAGCTATCTGCTGGGTCAAACCGCAACAAAAAAAAACTTTTTAGATTTATTTTTGTTCTTTTATGTTTTCTTCCTGACTTTTGAACCTGCAGGACATATTTTCAGAGGATCCTTTTGCAGAAGTTTTTAAATAAACAGCAAGAGGCTCACATATTCCAATCCTATAAAAACCAGTGCATTAACAAACACATCAAATAATCTACTGTTCATTATGACAATGTAAATTTGTTACATAGGTCATAAATGTATGTGTCCACATTCCACCAATGTCCTGCTTAGATTGACAGATACAAATAGATTTGGCAACATTTTACTTCTTTTTTGCATATCTAGATATAGACACTTTGACATTAGCAAAAGCTTGGCTAGCGCAGAGAGTTTTCTAGTCTTTGTCTTCTGAGAAACTGTAATATTTAGCCCTACTGGTACATAAAAATATATCTGACAATAAGATGTCATTAGGTCTCCTATGTTTAATACAAAAATTTTAAAGGACATGTTAAATGAAGTCATATTCTGCTCTCACTTATATCCCTTTAACCTCCATTCAAGCACGGTCATATAGCTGACAGGAAAAATGTCCTTTTTGTTAGCATCTGTTTGTGGAAGCTTTTTCTTTTTCTTTCTTTTTTTTTTTTTTTTCCTCCTATTTTGTCATTTTGAGCAATAATAGAAACTGAAATCTAGCCTCCTGGTGTACAGTGGCTTAAACATTTGAAATGTTTTTTGCTGGAGGGTGCTGTTAGTGCTTTTGCGCATTGTTTTTTTTTGTCTCCCTTGCCAGTAACCATTCCTTTCTGTACTGCATAACAAATACGAAAGCTATTTTTGATGAATATACTGTCAACCTGCAAAATCTGCAGGTTCAGTAATGAAAGAAACAACGGATTCACAGCTGTGTACACACACGTGTTGCCTATGTTCTTCCATTGAACACAAAATGTGGTTCATTTACACAAAGAGTCCTTGTAAGGTCCCAGTGAGGTGCAAGGGTAAGCTGTGTGGGGAAGAAGTGGGAATGTACCAGAATCATCTATACAATCTTCACAGCAGTAGAAATTCTGTACCAGAATAAAATCACTGTCCTTCCCTGTGCATCTGTGTCAGAAAGTGAGCACAAACTTTTTGCCATCCTTGAGTTCCTCTTAGAAGCCCAGCTAAGAGTTACAAAGCACAAATATCACCATTCATTTAAAACCAAAACCAAAACAAAAAGAATAACTTCCACATACTTTCCCCATGTTTTTGGCACAGCTGGCACGTGGAAATTTAGGTTGTTCCTTTTCATGGAGGGGACATTGCAAATACTGTGTGCTGTAAGAACTGCACGTTCTCCCTCCAGGTAAAAGCGTCCAGCTTATATCTTGGAGCATTACATGTTAATTTAGATATAAAATAGCTATCCATAACACAGCAAGAAAGAAGGACAAAAGTGTCCCACAGATTAAAAAATTAAAAATTAAAAAATAACCTTTTCATGTGACAGCAACAGACAAATCCCATGTTCTTTTGCAACACAGTGGTTTTTTTTTTCGTTTTTTTGTTTTTAACCAAATTCCTCCCCCAAAACCAAAAACAGATCAGACATTGCTGCTACAAGCTGCACTGCATAAGCAGAACTTGCCAGTTTTCTATCCTTTGCTGCTTGTGGCTATTGCTTTTTTTCATGCCTGAAAGAAAATAGATGATCCACCAGCTGGACTGCCAGAACAAGTCATTCAAGAAGGAGGTTCTGTTCCTTTCACTGTCAATGGGACCTGGAACAAATCATGTAGACCAA
The DNA here is from genome assembly GCA_013396635.1 of Penelope pileata. Lineage (NCBI taxonomy): Eukaryota > Metazoa > Chordata > Aves > Galliformes > Cracidae > Penelope > Penelope pileata. Next base: position 118,402 of record WBMW01003075.1, read on the forward strand.
TATTTGACATGATAACAGGAGCCCATACATTTTGAAATCCCATTAGGCTTGGCTGCAACACCAGAACTCAGACTGTAAACAAAAATACCTCTCTTTGCTACAGTGTCTAGTTTGTAACATGGGCATAAAGACACTTCCTTCCTCATACATATCCTTTGAAATTTAATACATTAAAGATCCAAATTGTGGTTAAAATCTCTATACTATCTTCAAGGAGCAAGACTAAGATAAAACTGACATCATCATTTAATTTAACATCTGGCAGCCTGAGCAGAGGCCCCAGGTCCCCATGCACTGAGCTGGGCCCCAGCAGCCAGACAGGAGCAGGAATGGGTCCAAGTGGCTAGAGGAGGTGGCCACGCTCTTTCGTCACTCTTTACCTCACTTAACAACATCTATGTACAAATCTCACAGAGAGTGCAACAAAAAGAATAACACTGATAACACAAAAGTCCATACACTCTCAAGAAGTGAAATACAATTTTTACAATTTTTATGTGCTTGCCTCTATAATATCTGAAAATATTGCAAGTATCCAAAACATGAAATAAGATGAATAACCTTCCTTTTTTATTTCACTTCATTCTTCCTTGATTGGAAATAGCTTCTCTGTTCTGGATATTTTGGCTTGTTTGTGTGAGTAGATGTGTTCTGTGAAAATATGATTTTGAGCAAGAAAATGAGAGTTTCATATTCTGTTCTTGGAATGAAAAGGCACATGGCCAGTCTAATCTCCTACTGCACTGAATTTCATAATAATGGGATACCTCTCTGAGGTATTTGCTACTCACCTGCATGAGCTTTCCTCATAGCTAAGAGTTTCAATTTTAAAGCTGAAAATTCCTCTCAGGAAAAATCTCCAGAGATTTTAAGTATCAGGTTGAAGACCTTGACTGAGACAGTATTTTCAATACATGTATGGAACAGAATAATGGTGTGATTTTTGGAGACCAGATGGATTTCTGTCCTTGAAATCATGCAGGCTGTTTTCAGAGCATGAGGCTTCATTCCAAGGTGTAAAGAACTAATTAGTAGTTCTCAAGTTCAAGAAAATATGTGTCAGCATGTGCTACGCCATGCTCACAAGGAAATAATTTGGGCTTGGATTTAGGCTTTTTTTTTTAATTGTTCATACTGTTGTTGAGGGAAGTGGAAGGTGGAAGGGAATGCTTTAATGATTCCTATTTGGGGTTTGTTCTTCTATCATAGCCAGGAAGGATTCAGCATCAGAGAAATGTAACAAAATGGTGGTAAGATTGATCTATGGTGGGAAAGAGCATGGAAGAAAATCAGTTTTTCTTTTATGTTTTAGTCTGCAAACATTTGCTAACCATGTGGGCTGACTTAATGTGCAAAATGTGTACTCTCAGTATGTATGGACAGATATGAATTCATGAGCTTAATGTGCACCAGTTTCCTCCCAAAATCTCATCACAAACAACTTGTTGCTGAACTCAACCTAAAAGCTTTTTAGTATGGAATCAGTTGTTTGTGTACACACTTGAACAACCACAGGTTGTCTTCCAGTTGACTGCTAAGTTTCATTCTTTTCGTACTAATTAATGTGTGAGAAAAAATTTCACATTTCAATAAAGTATAAATGATTTGTACTAACTGGGATGAAACCAATTTCCTCTTTAGTTAAGCCATCAGCAGTCTCTCAGGCATTGGGAACTCCCATCTTCCCATGCCTGTGCCTATGGAAGCGGCTGTACTACATTCACAAGGACCTTGATGCAGGTAACCGCTAAGTCTTTGCTCTGTGATTGTATACTGACAGCATGGCCAATTCTTGAATTGGAGGTATGTTAAACTTTCTTTTTTTGGAGCTAATATTAAGATATTTTGAGTTAGACCCTTGTTTATTATCAGCATATCTCACATACATATGGCGATGTCCTCCCAACACACTTAGCTAAATTCCATGTGGATATTATTAAAGCCGCATTCTGCTTTTAGTGCTGGTGATCTTAAAAGATGTTGACTATCACTGTTTTTATACAGTAGTAAGAGATCTGCTTAAACAGTCCTGCAGAGTTCATCCAGTGAACAGGATGAGAAATCCAATTTTTGTTGTTGTTGAATCCTATTTTGCTTCACACCTGCTACACCAAGCATGTTCTTCAGTTGGAGAGATTTCCATTGCTTGGTGTCACCATCTGAAATGATCTAATGCAGACTATGGAGCACTTTTCACAGTCTGTTCTGAATACTTAGACATTGGTGAGAACAACAGAAACTAAGGCGAGGGAAGAAGGATGTTTGTCAGTCCCTTTAGATAAAAGTTTGGACATTCGACACCTCAGGTTTGGATCAAATGTTTTCAATTGGATGAGGGGTTTGTCTACAAAAATGTAAGTCTTTCATAGAAACATTAATATGTGTAACTCCTACTAATACTAATAGTACTAGTACTAACAAGTATAGCAGACCAAGAACTGGTCATGTCAGAAATAAATATGTAAGAAATAACAAAAAGAAAAGGAAAGAAAAGAGAAAAGAAAGGAAAAGAGGAAAAAAAAGAGAAGAAAAGAGAAAAGAGAAGAAAAGAGAAAAGAGAAGAAAAGAGAAAAGAGAAAAGAGAAGAAAAGAAAAACTATGTTGTGAGGCTGAATAAAAAGCAACATAGAGGACCTTAAAAATAATATATAAAATAGATAGGTCACACTTAAATTATTTATTTCCATGGAAACTACAACAGATACAAAGACCACAAGAACACTGTTTTATAGAGCAAATTCTCACCTACAAAACAGTACTTTGTGGCATAGTCACCACCATTAGCTGTGCATTTTCAACAGTGATGAACAAGAGCCTGCATGTTGCGCTTCTAAAATCTGCACCAGCAGAAGTGAGCCACTGTGCACCATGCACTGCCTCACTGCACTCACGTTCACCCTTTGGTCTCCATAAACATTCAGCAAGCATCGATTAATGTCAATGGGTGCAATTTTTTCCTCATGGAGGAATTCAGTTCCACACCTTTGTTTCATACATGCTTCCATGTCAGACACCATTTTGTCAGAGCGCCCCTCTGCTGCTACCTGTTGCACAACAACAAAATGTAATGGAATATTGGTAGGAGGATTCAGCCTCTACTGCCATACCACCAACATCCACCTCTGAGGTCATAGGTCAACATAATAAAATAGGAGACAACACTTTTGGAGCAGCCCTCGTCTAAAGTCTGCCTATTATAAAGAGAACCTGATTGATAACACTGGCCTTGTCAAAGTGAATAATTGTGGATAATTCATGGAGTTTATGGGAATGCAAGACCAAACATACTCATTAAAAGAGGACTTTTTTGTTCCATTCAAGTGACTCAGTGTGACAAACATCTGATGACTGGAAGGTAATAAATGGATTTTAATCAAGATATATTCTATTATTTTGCATGTCCTGTTGTGTACTGCTGATGGGAAATCTAGATTATAACATAATGCCAGAAGCGTAGATGTCTAATCTTGGTGGAATTATTTAAAAATATATCACCATGTATGCTTTACTTAGAGTATCCATGTAAATTGTTTATACTTTGTGGTCATTTTTAGCTTTTGAAAGGTTGACTGACTTGCACTGAACTCTAGGAAATCTAAGGCCCCAAGCACATTTTCTACTTAGAGTTTCCAATCTTCCTTCTGTAACTATTGTTCACTGGGGAATGTGAAGCATGGGAAGTTGTTCAAATGTTCCAGCATTTGAAGTAATGGATTAGTAAATATTTAAACCGTCATGCAAGACTACTAGTCTTCATAAATAAAGCATTTCAGAGTGTTTAGAAGGACTATTGTTCAGAACTCACAAGTTCTTCCCTCTCTTTGGCTTGTGAGTACTTTTGTCATGAAGGATCAATCCCTCAGCACTCAAATGTCTTCATTACTTTTGCAGTAAATCATATGCTCAATTTTGCCTAAGCAGGGGAGAAACTGCACAGCAGTCCACCATGGGAATGAGAGTGCTTCTGTGGTAAGGAGCTTTGAGTGAAAATGGGTTGAGCTATTTTGATTTTAGTGGATAATATGAATATTCATCCCGGGGTTTGGAGTAGCGCCTGTGTTGTAAATTTACACTCTACCATTTCACATGCCAACATCTGCGTGTACGCAAGACCTTTGACCCACACTGCCAACAAGAAACATGCGGTTTTTCAGCCACAGCTATATTGGCTTGTAGCTGGGCCCGTTTGTCTTACAAGCTAAACAGACAAACAACCAAACGCAAAAAACAGCAACAACAAAAACAAAACACACACAAAAAAAAACCTTTGTGTGAAAATCTAGATGAGGAAAAAAACCAAAATCAGATTAAAAGGGATGAAAGAAGTCCCAGTTAGGACGTGTACAGAAAAATAATCTGTGAAATATCTGATTGAAGAAATAATTCCCCATATGAAAAATACTTAACAATATACATTAGCATAGCACTTACAACTTTATCCAAAAGCACAAAGAAGGAATTACTATTTTATTTTACTATTTAGCCATTTTATAATTTCTTTGTTTTACAATGTTCTAAGATTTGTACGTAGAAAGAATTACTGTCATCATCAAGAAAACATCTCCTGGTTTTTGATATACATACTGTTTTGAAGATTGTTGATGATGAGATTCTTATTATCTGTGCCTATATATTTGGGTATAACGAAATTCATTATCATCTTTGAAGAGCTGAAATTAGCAGCTGTTTACCATATGCAGTGCAATCCCTGACCAAACATAAAGAATTCAAAATTTGCAATGTACTCCATCATTAAGATAGTTATGGATAACACGTGTAATGTTACCATAGTTAAGATATTCAAATAACTAATTAGGTATAACTCACAGATTTAGCTTCAGTGTAGGAGCATTGAACTTTATATAGAGTACTTAAGTCCTGAATTCCAAGAAGATTCAGCAGTACTTCAATCTTAGGCTTCGAAGCTAAGATTTAGTAAAAAGAATAATTTCCAGCATCTATTGTAAATTTGGAAGCAATATCCTTAATTTTGGTTAAAAAACTACCTCCTATATTCTATTAAATTCTGGGTGCTATTTTAAAAGTACGTATCTATAAATTGCATTTCTGTACTTCTTATGTGAATACTATTTCAGCTGCAGTAAAGAAAAAATGTATATTTTGCTAAAATTAAATGTACCCACTTTCCTGATTTCTAAGCAATGCACACACATATCAAATAAATAGTAAAATCCAAGCACATCATTATAATCCAACATTAGGAGTCTATATGGTACTTTGCTCTTAGGAAAGAAACAAATGTATGCTTTCTTCTTTAGAGATTCTCTGTCTGGTCAGCAGGGTTACAAGAAACCATGAACTTCCATGAGGAAGAATAGCACACTCCAAATAAGGCCTAATAAACTCTGTTTTCCAAATCACTCATTATTTCTTACATCTCAGATGAGCCATGACATTGATTTTGGAATTTTTTCCCACTCCCAATTATTTGAAAAATGTTTAATGAGGTGAAAATACACTTAATAATGTTAATTGCACTTCAGCTTTTTTTAATGTACTCATTCCCCGAGTCAAACAATAAATTGAAGAAGGAGAGATAGGTTTATTACATGTAACCCGAAAACATTGCGTTGGTTGTATTAAATTATAACTAGATAATATTTGTAACATTTTTATAGCATGCATTCTAGAAACTGGCAATATAAAGCCTTATCCTGTGTTTGCAATGCTGAACCTTCTGCTAAAACTTGTATGTTTTCCTGCATGTGAAGATTGCATCACTACACATCATGCCTTTACTTACCCCTTTTTGAGTGTTCAAGTGTCTGCGACCAGAATTTTGTCTTGAACTTGATCTCTTTTGTAGGAGGGGTAATTTCAAGCAAGCCTCAGTACATTTGAATGGGCAATCTCCATTCAGGTAAGGCTCTCCATGGTACTGAGGCATCACACAGCAGCTCTCTTGATACTACTGACCCACACACCTGGGTGAAAAGAAGGAAGAGTGCCATGACTGAAATATAGCCACAGACTACTAGAACCTTAAATGGCCTGCATGACACAAAACAGCTTTCAGGCTCGTTTAACTTATTCTGGGGATCAAATGAGCACAGTATTGCTCAGGGCTATGTTTTAAATGGTATTGAGATGCCATAGGATTCAAGTAGATGCTTAGTGAGGCTGATAAATGTGCCTAAGCATCTGAAGTCCATTAGTCTCCTGCTCTTCATCTGTAAATCTACACAATTCTGTGAATTCACTCCAAAAAGCTTTTTTGTGTGTGTGAGTGTCGTGGCTGTATGCATGTATCATCACCTGCGCACACACTCTTCTGAAGCTGTACTGTTCACTGCTCAGTTGCAGCTGAAACCCCAAGCCACTTTTGTCTTTCAAACAAGTAAGATGGTGAGCAACTATGAAAATTAACTGATGCTTATTATGTTCAGCTGAAAAGTTAACAAGCTAAGAAACAATTGTCAATAGAAAACTGAAATTACTTTTTTTGACCTGGAAATTGTAACTGACGTTTCTGAATTTAATGCTGAAGGTAACTTTCTTGCTCAAAGGTAATGTTGCATATGACAGGAATGATGGCAAATAGCAATTTAAGAGAGAAAAGGAAAATACTAATACTGAATATTTATAAAGCATTTGCTTGCTTAACTATTTCTTCTTTGAGTGTCATCGAAGTACAAAAACACGGTTTAAGAATGCTTTCAGTGTGTCAACAACAGCAACAGAAAAGGAAAGGTGCCAGATCTCATTGTTAAGTCTCTAGGCCAGACTTAAGACTCTTAAGTCTGTGAGGAGAAGAGATTACATATAAGGAGAAGCATAGAGAGTGCACAATTTCATCTGAACTTCAGAACCGTGTAGCTCTATTTTGTAACTTCAGACAAATAAACCTAACATTTTATTTACTTATAAATTGCTTTCCCATGTTGTTTAAATAACACAAGGAACAGATCTACATTATTCACCTAAGTTCCAATCAAAGTCAACTTCAGCTCTTTCTTATTTTGCATTTAAATGCCACATTTCTGCAAGCAATGCACAATGTATTCCTGTGTATTTGACAGTATTACATTTCATTTGTCATATACATTGCTAAGCTAATTACATAAAATGGTGCAGTAACACAGTGGAAACAATGTGTCTTTGTAACATAAACATTGCAATAACATAAATTATCTTTCATATACACAAAAATTGGTATTTGTCAAGGCTTTGGCACTTAAGCACTTCTATTAGTATTAATACGTTTCAAGAAATCCAGAGAACTGTAGCAATTAATCAAGTTTCCGTAATTAAGGTAACCTTGATTTAAGCAGATTATTCATAAAGCTCTGAAGAATCAATGATTTAGATAAAACTGCTAAGTCAGTAACTCTGTGGTCTGTAACTGGATTCTTAGAACTGATTTATGGAATAATTTCCATAATCCACAAGGTAAAGATCAACTACAGTATTGAGAGTTTAGAATCATATAATTATTTAGGTTGGAAAAGACCTGTCAGATGATCAAATCCTTATGACTGTATTTACAACTGAACTGAAAAGTCTGCTGAAACTAAACTGAAACAGTAATGCTAAAATGAATGACTGTGCTCTATAAATTGGGAATTCTCTTCAGCATTCATAACTACACAGCACAATGCATACTTGAAAATTTAAAAGAAGATAACTTCTTCCTATGCAACAAAATATTCTTTGAATCTTAAATTTCACATCTTATAAGAAGACATTATCCTATACAGGGATTTGGCAAACAATTTAGCACATTTCTCTTTAGATTCAGATATATTATTTTTATAAATAGAAGACATGCATATGAGTAGTAATGTGCTCTTTCTCTTCATAAGCAGTTCAAAATCTGACTTGATGAAAAAATCCCTTATGTATAGAAATAATAGACCAATGATTTCATGAAAAAAGACATGAAAAAAATTATAGGTTTCAAGCAAATATGGACCTAACATGGTTTTAAGACTAGAAGTAATTGTTAATCTATCACATCACTAAATAAATTGTTCTATAGATCAGTAACCTCCATGGCTAAATATTTGTAGTTTATTTATAATCTGCATTTCAATTATTTGCATCTTTTCCAATTCCTTTCTGCTACCTTTCATCAAAAGGTATTCATGTGCTAAGAGATACATATGAAGACTTCTTAATCTTTATCTGGAAAAAAATTATAGGTTACAGAGCTCAGTCATCTTATGAAAATATACCGTTTGGAATTTAGATCAGGTAGTTCTTACTTTTTTTCTGAACATCTCCCACTTAAAGACAATCACTGACACACTCATCTTACCTATCTCATATATGAAGATCATATTAGGATTATACTGACAGCCTTACTTCTTCTAACATATCCAAGAATTTGATTCATAGTCTCAGTTATATCACTGAAATAAGGGGTTCACTTGTTATTGCCATTATTTTGTAAAACTCACAATGTTGAATTCATCCAATAGTTTGTATACTGAATTTATCTACATTTCAGGCCAGGTAAGAGAAGTAAGGGACTACTTTGGAACAGTTCACAGATGCTGTTCACCAGAGCAGTGAACATGGAAGTCAGAATTTTAGTTTCTTCCTGCAGAGAGCACAAATGCTATTTTGACTTAATTATGACTTATTGTAGTAATAGAGAATTTTCCAGTTGAAAGAAAATTTTAATCCCCTTCTTGTCACTTCTCTAGCATTAAGGAACATCAGTGTGACACAGTCCAGAACTCCTGTAAAAAAGGAGTTGATATGGATGTGGCAGAAAAGCAGAACTTCTGAGATTTTAAGCCAGTCTGTCTAGACATAGGTCATCCTAGAGTTGTAGTCCTCAGTTCATTAGTCCTGTCATACCTGGATCACTCAAAATGAATCTGAATTTCTTCATTCATATCACTGGAACATTAACCTTGGTAATGTCAACCTAAAATTGACACTGTAACCTTCAGTGACACTAAATGGAATAGTTAAATAGTCTTATACAAGAAGATTCAGCATCCTCTTAAGAAAATAACCTAGTTTTCAAGTGATGTTTTATTTTCACATACAGTGTAGAGTTAAAACTTGCTACTTTAAGTTTTGTTCTGAAATGACACTTGGCATCTGTTTTGGTCCTTTTTCTAAAGATGTATGAATTTCAGGCTTCATATATGCTTTGATTTGTAAAAAGAAAAAACCAACAAACAAAAAACAAACAACCCCCTCTTTTGGAAGCTATTTCATTTTCCCACTTTTGATTAAAAAAAGAGGAAACGATATAAAAGACTTCCTACCAAGATTTTCAGCATTTCCTGTGCATTTCATGTAGAAATAAAGCAAGAACACCTTTCTGCATAAGATTCTGGCACTTTTTTCTTCAGTGTTAATGCTTGCTGAAGAGAACTGAGATTATTAAAAATTAATAAAACAGAAAATTATACTCTAGAATTTTCTTTATTTCAGAACAAGTTACATGTAACTAATGGCCAACTATTTTCCAATCCCAAATTAAACTCACTATAGCTTTTATTTCTGTTTCAGGATATGTCAAAAACCTGACTTTTAAATAATTTATTCACAAAAAATAACTATTAAAAATCCTGCATTAAGGTTGTAGACTTAGACATAAACCATAAGCGGGTTACAGTTTAACATCTCCAACACGTGACTGATAAAGTTGTCTACAAATAAGTTCCTATTAATTTATCATTTGCAAAAATATACTCCTAGAACTTAATTCAAAAATTATTGTTAGTTAACATTTCCCACATGTACTGAAATTGCATCTGTTAAAAGGTGAGAGGAAGCATTAAAACTCTCAGGTTTCTGTGTGAAAGCTTTGATAAAAAGCTAGGAACTGTATTAAAGTGAAAATCTATATTAATTAAAGGGAAATGCAAGAGATGGGGCAAAGTTCCAGCACACCAGCAGAAGTGACAAATTATAACAGATTTTGTGTTACCACGTAAGTGTCTTCTTATGCGTATATAGATAGGTTAATGACTAAGTACAAAAAGCATTTGTACTTTGAACAATACAGTTTCAGAGCAGAGAACTGAATCTCTTAGGTAGCTTTCTCCTCTTCAGAAAAGGCAATTATAATGACACCTTGTGCTAACTCAGAAATCACAGAGTTCAATGAAAAGCCTAGACAGTAAATACATAATTTAAAACAAAATTATTAGAGGTACTACTTGATTTTCTTCATAGGCTGTAAAATTGAACAGATGGTGGCCCATCACTAACGTGATCCTGATAAGTAACTTAGTATGATGTACAGCTCAGTAAAGGTCAGCTAGTATGAGCAGAATTGCTGTTGTTACGACTTATGGCAACTAAAATACAAGCTCTGTAAGAGCGTCAGTTTCACAAACAGAAGACAACCATGAGAGCCAACAGCTGGCAAAAGCCAAGTCAAACATTCTTCACACAGCTCTGGTTGCTAGAAAAATTCAAACACTAAAACAAGATATTAGAACCCTCTCCCCTTAAAACTCCTTTATTTGAACTGCTTGATGAACTTGGGCTAAGTGACAAAGAGTAACAAAGAGTTAGTGTATGCAGACAGACAAAATCTGGAGAGTTTGGCTGCACAGAACTTTCCAAGGGAAGTGGTAGGCTACAAAAAAGTTTGATTCTAAGGGCTTCTTCAGCTGGACAGGAATGGGTGATATGGACTGAGGCTTTGCCCACTTCAACGATTATGGATGGAAACAAAGTTTATGGCTCCAATTGGGTGGGGCTCTGAAGAGGCTCCCAGAGGAAAGGGTAGGGTGCAAAATTATTCCTAAATTTTCTTAGAACGATCTTCTTTTATTCTTTATGAAGTTTAACTTCAGCAAAAGTAGAGGAACAGCAGCAGAGATATACTCCAAAATTGGCAGCTAATTGTTATGACCTTCTAATTCTTCCTGCATAATAACTTGAAGTTACCTGAGAGAGTTTATATTAGAACATCCATTACAGGTGTCTTAGTTTCTAACATAAGTTACTTCTCTCACAGTGTCTGGTATGAAGTTGTTTTGTTTTCAGAAGAGAAACAAAACTGATAACACCTGGCAGTGTTGAACACAGCCAGGGACATATTTTGTTCCTCAGTGAAGCAGTTAGAAGGCATAAGGAGCCGGGAACTGGGAGGGCACAGGACCGGGGCAGCTGACCCAAATTGACCAAAGGGATATTCCATACCATATGACATCATGTAATATAAGAAAGGGAAGTGAGCGGGGAGGGCCCGTTTGCTTGGGGATTGGCTAAGCATCGGTCACGGTCGGTGAGCGATTGCTTTGTACAATCACTTGATTTGTATATAATTATCATTACTGCTATTTTACTCTATTTTCCTCTTTCTGTTAGTAAATAGTTTTTATCTCGACCCACGAGTTCTACCTTATTTCTCCACTCTCTCCCCCATCCCAGCTGGGAGGAGGGGAGAGGTGAGTGAACGGCTGTGTGGGGTTTCCCAGCCTGCCGGCTGAAACCAGAACAACAGGGTATACTCTTAGCTTACCTTGTAGTACTTTATCAACTGCTCATATTATTAAACATTGGGATCACTCTTCCCACATTTTCCTGCAAATTTTCATCTCCATACACAGTTATACCAAGACTTGTTTGGATTTCCTTTCTGGAAGGGGAAAATTTGACAACTGAAGTTTCCTCATAACATTCTGTAAAAACAATTATATTTTTATTTCTTTATTTTAGCCTAGATCCAGATCTGGACCTCATTGTGCGTTGTTTATCTTGTCAGTGTTTAACAACCGAGGAGGCCTTAACACACACAGTGAGACTGATCAGAGGTAGACGCTCATAAAACCAGATGAAAAGGAAGGTTACAGGAAGGAAATACACCAAGGAGAAAAGGCTATTGAGGAGAGAACTTCGGTGTGTCGGTAGTTTGTGCTCAGCAAAATTTTCTAGATTTTTCTTACCAATAAAAACATGGAGAATGTTCTCTCTGGCCCTGATGCAGTTGTAATATACTTTTCACTGCTACCAGAAGTAAATCAGCCCCCATAGTAAGTAAAGGCTACCAAATCACAGGAAACAAAGGTAACTAAATGTCCTTAAGCTGAAACAACAGTTTTTCACACAGCCGCAGATATCACCAAAAGAACATCAAAATTCATACCCGAGTTATGTTTCCAGACATGAAAAAGTAATGTCAGAAGAAGCACAGTTGTTCTGTTTTCTGGCGAGGAAAGGAGTTTGAGTCGCATTGAGAAACATGGGAGATGCTTCTGAAAGTATACAGCCATATATACAGCGAGGAAACAGCGGTGGTCAAGGAATAATGTGGCTAGCTCTGACTCTCTTGGGATAACTTGAAAACTGAACTCAATGTCAGGGAGCTGTGTCATGAAGTTCTTAGAGATGATCCAATATGAAATATACTGTTTGGCTTATAAATTAACAGACGATTGACAAAGAGAACTGTCAAATGGGTAATTGCATCTGGTTTTATAATATTAAGTAAAAAGCAGAGAAAAATCAAGATTTATAAAAAGTCATTCATCTTCCATTTTACCTTCTCATGAGCTTGAACCTTTATGAAAGAGACTAAGAAGTGAAGGAAGCAAAGAAGCCCCAGTAAATTGATTCCAGGCAGACACAAGATGTTAACTATACACAAGTAATGCACAGGTGCAATGAGATCTGAACATCAGAAAAGCAGGAGTGGTAGATGGTAGCTTCTAAATGATTCCTTAAAGTAGCTGTATTGTACTAAACACCTAGATTTGTTCAAGATTGTCCTGTCTGCAACAGTATCAATTTGGGAACTGAAGGTTTAACAGAGCCTTAGACTAGCAGACACTTGAAAAATAATAATTACTGTACTAGCAAAACAAAATCTTGTTTTCAGACTCACGGCCTTACTCAAAGACCACAGTACCTATTGCTGAATTGAAATTAACTTTTTTTTTTAATTATTTCTTACTAGCCTATCCATACGGCCTTCTAACATCTCAAACCCCTAGTCACAGAGAAAACTTTAACAAGTATTAGTTCTTAAAGCAAAACCAGTTGTTTAATTTTTTCTGTCACTCATTATAATTCCCTCCTCCCACCCTAACATTTGCTTTAGAAATTTAGGAGGCATCTCAACAGCTTCATGGTAAAGGCAAGAATTCTAGAAAATGGCATCTTATCAGTTTAAATTTCTACTATAGTTGGAGATTTTTGAGCAGACGCAAAATTTTTAAGATTGCTTTCCTTAATTTTCATCAGTTGGAAAGATGTTATTGCAGGAGAAAATAAAAGTAGAATAAAAAACTCACCAAACTATGACATGGACAACTGGTATTGAGTGTAGAAAACACAATCAAATGTTCAGTCTTATTTAAAAATGATCAAAGAGGTAGTGAAAGCAAAATATCTTAGATGATCTAATGCATTTCAATAATTCCTACATAGTATTTAGGTGAACAGTAATTAGAATTTCTGTAGCAGATGTATACCTCATTATTTAAGTCAGTGCTTTTTGAGAACAGTAAAAAACAGAAGGCAACATTGAAAAATGAATTTTAAATTGATCCAGTTTGCCATGCCCTGAAATCCCTTCATTTTACTAGTGCAGGCTCTTTGTAGCCATGACTGTTCATACTGTCCTTGACACATTCTCCTGTTAATTGAATTCTGGCTAGCCTCCATTAATTCTGTGATCAGAAGCAGTTATAAAATGTTGTACTGCATTAGATTCACTTTTCTGTTTGTTCATTGATTTTGGCACAACGTTTCCAGTTGTTTCCATGCCAAGATGCAAAATATATGATACACAGAGAAAACACCTATATGTTAAAAGATGACTTGTCTCCAGCTTAGCCTGCATGAGACTTGCCGATCTGAGTGGATGTTGACATAATCTAAAAAAGAGAAAGCGAACATGAAGGGAGCCCAACAAACTCAGTAAACTTAGAAAAAAAAGACAGTGGAATAACAAAGTTAACTGTCCTTGTATTGGCTTTGTCCAACCCTTCTTGGTTAGATGAAAAAGGGTAACACAAGACAGCAAGTATTCTTGCTAATACAGGAAGAAAAAGGTGTACCACTAACTGCCTGAATTGTAGGAGTAATAATTTCCATGTCTGTGTGAATTGGTATTTCATGGCCTGCTAAAATACATTAATCAAAGCTGCTGACCAAGAATGAAGTAAACTGAGCAATAAGTATAATTGTATGATTATGTTCAAGTATTATCAAGTTGCTGAACTTAAAAAATTACTTCTGAATGAACACAGGCTGAAAAGAATATGGGAATGGAAGGTCAGTCCTGACCATCCTCTTGGTGAATAACCTTTTCCTAATATCAAATCTAGATTTCCCCTGACATAGCTTCACGACATTCCCTTGGTTCTCTGCTATCTTGACATCCCTATTTGTGAGATGCACAGACAAAACCAATAAGATAGGCCTTGTCTGTGACTAAGATATTTTAGTGATATATTGTTCTTTGTTTTAAAATCTACAGTGCTACCTCTGAGAGATTAATCTTAGAGCAAGATCAGAAGATTCACTGTTCTGACCCTTCACATAAAGCAATAGAGAAGGCTTGTTGTTAACAAACTGTAGTTGTATAAATCTGTATTTAACAAAGAATGTTACAGTCCAACAAATATTCTTCCTTTATTTTATGTTACTAAATTCAAAGAAAATTTTATAAGTTAAACTCTGAGAAATAGCAAAAAATTTTATTACGCACTCTAGCTGATCTCTGATGATCTGATAAGCGGTTTTGTTCTCAGTGTTGTATTGGACATAGGTGGAAGCTGTATTCTTTGAAATAATTGGTGTCCAATCTTGAACCTTGGCAGCCTATTGAAAAAGAAATAGAGAACATTATAAACAGACTGAGATCAGTTTCTGAGTATACTCGAATTATTTTGACGAATGTACACGTAACACATAACTCCTTCCAGTTCTGAGAGTAAATGGAATAATATTTCTATTTATTTCATATTTAAGCAAAGGCTTAATTTCTTCTTCAGCCCTCTTCCCACACTGAAACTGAACGTTATCTCCCACCAGTCTTAATAATGCATGATTTTAAGGAACAAATGTGAACTTTCATCCCCAACACTATTCATTTTATACATCAGTAAAGCTTCTCCTGTTGCTGTTGGAATCAGAAAGTCACTGAATGGACTTCTTGGAAGGGATCTCTGCAGATCATCTAGGCCAAACAAGCACAGAACAAGGTAACCTGCAGCAGGTCACTCAGGGCTGTGTTCAGGTAGCCTCTGAATATTTCCATGAACAGACACTGCAGAACCATTCTAGGCTAGGCAACCAGTGTTTGACCACCCTGACAGTAATTTTACTAATATTATAGTTTTGTTTAAATGGAATTTCCTGGTTTTAAATTTGTTCCCATTGCCTCTTGTTAAGAGTTGGAGTACTTTTCAAAAGCATGTTGTAATTTTCATCCTAAATACATGTATAACCATGAGATTTTTTTCATATTTTCTGTGCACAAACACAGTTCTTAACTGAACAGCTCTTCTTCCATTCTAGTATCTCCCTGGATATATACATAATGTAGAATCATATCTCTCCCTCTGTGTTTGCTAAATCAAAGAAGCCAAGCTTGTTTACTCTCTTGTACAACATTCTTTCTTTTCAGTCTGCTGTTCTATGCCTACTCCATTGTGTACATGGACAACCAAAATTACACATAATTCCAAATGAATCTGCAGTGCAGAGTAGTACTAACATATACTCTCCTCTGAAAGTCTCTTGACACACTTATTCTTGGCTGCAAAATGTTAATGTCTAATCTCAACCTTCTGCCTACTGACTTTCAACCAAGTAAGATGATCAACAAGTTCTCACGTACAAAAGAAAACACATAAATCAAGTTAATTAATCCTGCTTTTCTAAGAATGTAGAATTGTACTCCAATTTGCACTCACTTTTTTAGTTATACCTGTCCAGTTGTAGACTGTAATGGAACAATTTGAGAAAGACTTCATGTCCTTCTATCTATTATGCCTGTTTTACTTCAGCAAACGATTTTGACGCAATAAAGGACATCCTTTATAGTTTTGTTTATTAATGTTTCTGAAGTTCTAGAGACAGTTTAAATCCCAATGAAAAGTAAACATAAGGCAGGTTGCCCTTATTCTTACAATACTTCAGATAACCCTACAAAACCATCAGATGGTTCAACAACATTGATAAATTCAGAAGAAGTTCCTATAAGCTCCCAGTCACTCCTGCCGACAGTACTTCTCTGTTACCTTATTTCTCAGCAGAATATTGCTGAGTGCAATGATTCATTCCCTGTTGTGCATGGTTGCTGTGAATCATCATTTTGAATCATGGTTAATCATCATTTGCTTGACCACTATAAGTGTGCTATATAGCTACGAGAAGAGAGCTAGAGAAAGTACACTCAAGTCTTCTTTCTCAATCTTCTCACTGATGTTGTATTTTCCGGGGGGGGTGGGGGAATGTATTTGACCATTACCATTTGTTTGCATTTTACTTTTATTTTACTTCCGACATGAGGTTAACACAAAACAAACAGAGCTGTGCTCTTTAATTCCTTGTTATGATTCATTTTCTTGGAGATATTTTAAGCTGTTGTGCACTTCCTTGAAGAGAATATAGTACATACTTGAGAACAATTGAAAGCCAAGCATAAGTAGAATTTTAGGTGCCCCTATTTAGCAGACAAAGTTATAGAGTACCTTTGACTTGCTTTGAAAGTCAAGATAAATATTTGCCACAGTCTTCAAAATCTTCCCGGTGGCAACAAAGTACATAAATGGGTTTCTCTGAATAATGCATACATGTTCAAGCACGCTAAGAAACTTTAATTGATGAAATACAGAACTAGATGACTATTGCTTCCATATTTTTGGTGATCTCCATCACTCACTGACCACTGATGTTCTTTAGACCAGGCTACTTATTTTACAAGTTTCTGAGATCTTTTAGACAGTCTTCACATAACCATGCATTTCTGATTCTACCTTGTTCCTGTCCTAAAGGAACAAGGTCAGCTTTATTAAGCCATACAAATGATATAAAAGAGGTTGTAAAGAAAAAAATATTTAATGCAATCAGTATTGTAAAACAGAATAATTAGTTAACCATGCTAGGAATTAAGACTATTCAGGTTCTCCTTCAGCACAATACCAAAAACAAGGATATACTCAATGGTATAAGTAGTAATGGATGTAACATCCAGGGAAGGATTTTTTTTTTTTAAGGTGTGCATAACATGTGAAAGTAACAGCATGAAATCATGATTCTGCATGCATTTCATTCATGGGAATATTTGATTGATAAGCATTCTGAAAAAGAACATAATTTGATATAGATAAGGAAGACAAAGATGAAAATCTTGAAGGACTCATTTCCTGCTTGTCAGCACCACATGTGCTTTACAATGATTTAATAGTGATTTGACATTAATAATAATAGAAATTAAAGAACAACTTTCAAATTCCACTTGATTAAACTAAAATATCTGATTACACATTTACCCTATTTTCTCACTAAGTTGGGGAAAGTTAACTTAGTTCACTTCACAGTTTCCAAGTAGAAAAATTGATGCACTTGGTAAAAACAAACCCCATCAAATTTGACAAATGCTGTCCAAAAAGAATATTGATTGACATATACAGAAAACATTTCACCATTTTGTGTTTCTCTCCTTACTTAGAAGAAGCTCTTCATTATGAGCAGAAATGAAAGACAAAACTCTTATTTGAGTTCCATGTTCCCAAAGCAAGCTCCATTAAAAAAATCTGGAAAATACAGAATAAAATAGAAATTAATAGCCTTTAAGCATATCAAACGAAAGAATTTGGAAGCAGAATTCTCTGGTTTGCCTTACCTGTGGACTTGGGAAATGTTGCTTATTGTCACATTGTGAAAAATTGATTGTATTGTAATTCCTTCTGCATACCTCATTATTAGCTTTATAATATCATAAATAGTACTCATCTTTCCAGAAAGTTACATGAAACTGCATTTGAAATACTCATTAACTGGAAACAGCTAGGAAGGTTAAAAACTGCTATTTCTTGACTATAACGGCACCACTACACTGTTCCATATAGTAAATCTAAATTGGTTTATTAGTGGAAAAACAGTCTCCCAAGTAAAAACATTTTAAGAGTTAACTAGGGTAGATTTGTGAATTCCCATGCAATTGTAAGGACTATCAAGTTGGGGTTTTTTGTTTGTTTTTTTAATTGCAAGTTCCATCATTTTAAACAAAAATAGCTTCCTTCAATACTCTTTTTAAAGCTTCAGTGAGAAATCGACTCTATAGATTTGATTAGAGGAATATTTTCCTTCCCTTGAGATTGATTTACACATCTCTTACAGAATGATTCATAGGACTCATCCATTTAGAATTGCAAATGTGGTAAGGGACCTCTTGTCAGTTGACAAATGGGTGTAGGCACATTTAAACAAAGAAAGAAAAGATAGAAATTATACTGTGGAAGAGACGAAACTCCGCTCATTTTAATCTCAGTGCTTCACTGTTTTGATTACACTAATTAAGGAACTGTAATGGCTTATTGAGTTTCTCAGTTCATACACATGCCCTCAGAAACATACCTTGCCTATCCAAGGTAGCAGAAGCCATTTTGGCTGATGCACTCAAGTAGCTGTCTGCACTGCTTATATGTGAAATTCTGTTGTACAACACAGTTTGCTTGAGTAGTCAACTTGGAACAGCAATGTGGAAATGTCAGTCACCTGTCATACAAACTGAACTTAATTATGCAATAATTGCACATCCGATACACTAAAATTGAAAGGAAGCAGCACTTCCTTGTACTTACCATGAAAAAATCATGTATTATTAATTCACTTAGTTACTATACTGAAGCACCATTATAGGCATTACCATTTTGCTTTAAAGTACGAGTGATTTATTAAGTAAAGATGCAGATGTTTATAAAAACTGCTATACTGAAGTTCTGAAATGAACTAAGACAAAGAGCACATGGGACTGACAGTCTAATTCATGGTCAGGTGAAATATGTAGTTATTAAGATCGCAGAAGACTCCTCCAAGGAATCTCAGGTCTCCTGCTGCTGTTTCCCTAACATGGATTACTACGGAGCATTCAGAGGACTCGGTACTGATACATCTGTAGCACAGATGCTTCATCTAAATCCTTCTAGCAGTTTCTATATAACAATATAGTACTGTGCTGACTATATCACCACAGTTCAAATTTCATCCTCAAGCCACTGAATAGACTGTTCTGCATTAAATGGGACTTCATGGAAGTAATGAAAGAGGTAAAAGCTTACAGAAACAGGAAGGAAAAATATAGCATTAGAAAGTGAAGATATATACAACTACTGAAAAATTTAAGGTATTTGAAATGTTGTTTTATACTTTTATCACAGGAGACAACCAACACTCCCACAGTTCTAGTGATATAGCAGCAATTTAGTTTATTATAGAAAGTAAATCAATATCAGTAGTCTATTATCATGACAAGTGTCACAGCGATTAGTCTATTGCAAATCTGAGTTGCTAAATCTTAAGATAAATCAGTTGCCTATAAAGATCACAGTTCCACTCACAAACAAGTGGAGTTAGTAAGAATCTCTTGACTTAGAGAAGTAACCTTGAGGGATGTCCCAGCCCAAGAGGAGATCACTGCTGCACAACCCACTGCTTCAGTAAGGAGAGCTCAAATTCAGCCTTCTATGATTGCTATATTTACGAGATAAAATGACTGACTCGTAGAACTTTACCACATTGGTTTTGACCTCTCAATGTAATTTGTTATTTCTCCATGAGAGCTTTCGATGCCCTAGGGCTGTACCCTCTTTGTTCTAGGGCTGTACCCCTTTTGTTCGTAGACATGGTCACGAGTATCTAATTGGTTTTCTGTCATTAGTGATCTGTCCAGTTCAGGAAATGGTCACATGGAGGCCTGTCGAGGTTTATGAGCCTCAGTAAGATTTAGGTAAGTGCAGGACTAGAGTGTATCTGTCACAACTTGAACCACAGAAACCTCCTGCTAAATAAACATGAACTTATGCATCTCAAAAATAAGACTTAAATCATTCAGTTACCCGAGTTTAATTTAGTCCATCCTGAAACAATCACTGCAGAATGGGAAAGAAATTTTTAAGATTGACATACTAGTGAAAATCAACATCATGAATAGTATTAAACAACTCCCAAAATATTTGCTATGTACTTAATTTCAGCATGTAAGATTTTATTCTGCCTAGTTGAGTGAAAAAGAAATGAAGAGATGTCTCTAATTTCAGCAACTAAATATCACATGTCACTTAGAGTACAAGTCCTGCATAAATACATATGCATCCTTTTTTTTTTTTAAAGGATCCCACAGCCCTTGGAAGGGCTATAAGATGAAGGCCTAGCCAGTGAGGACAGCCAGTGGTCTTTATAGAAAATTTTTCAGAACATGAAGTGAGGAAATAACAGCTTTGACTAAACATGTATAACTGAAGCTATATGGCAGATGTGAGCAGCAGTATGAAAATGGCACACAAACCACTGTGAAGTCAGCATTGACAGCTTACCAGAAAATGTAAGTGGAACTCAAAGATGAATTATTTCCTTTACTGCTTCTATTACCCCCAATGTGGATTTTTATTTTCCTTCTTTTCTGAAAAACTACCTAGCCATAAAAGGGGCCACGCCTGTTGATTGTTTCCAGGTCTTACTCATATTCTTGCTGTCAAAAGACCCATTTCAGTCCTGTTTGAGAGAACTTTCCTGCCAACCTGCAATAAGATAGTCAGACTAAAGAAGTTGTAAACACTAGATCACAGATTAGACATAGAGAAGAAAAAACAGAGGGAAAGCCTTTTAACTCTTCGTAAATTTACTGAAAAATCATTTCTTTTTAAATAAAGAAGAAAAAATGAGCAGTTTTGTTTGCTTGTGTGCTTGAGTAAAATGTTTGTGAAAATTGTGACAATAGACATTGCCCAGACAACTTTAGTACTTAATATGTACTTAAAACAATTTAAGTTTTGGAAGTAAGTGTTCCTCCATACCTTATTCAATTTTCTTTTCAGACACATAAATATCAATACACTTGACCACATAAAATAGATTTTTCTACTTATAAGAGAACATGAGTAAATACAAATCGTGTCCAACTTCAGGTAACTGAATAGCATATTCACACAGTCAGCTTTAAACAGTTAATATACATGCCCGAAACAGCTCTGTTGCACATGACCTGGCTAACACTTCCACAGAGAGGCACTAATCCATGGATTATTAATTCTTGTGAACAGCACCCTTAACCTGCTGCAAACTCCATCTGGGACAGAGAAACAATGAGAAAGGGTAACACAGATATGAGACAACAAAGACTCCTGTAGACATAAAAACCTGTTACTCAGGTTACTACTGTCACTTAGTAGTACTAGCACACTGCAGGAAGCAATACTTTTTAAAGACATTGCCTTAAATCAGATCTTGAGAAGATGGAGTAGAAATGACTTAGCAATGTGATTCAAACCTCTTCAAAAATGTAAGACTTGATTTTTGTGCCTATCTAGCACAAACTATCTCAGATTCTTTTTGTTGTCGTTTCACTAGTTGGTAAGTATAGCCAGAGTGTTAAAGAAACACAAGATAAGTTTATCTTCAACAGAACATACAATCTATAAAATGTTTACTCAAGATTGATTTTCATATCACTGTTTTTATCTATTCCTAGGAGTGCAAGAATTATATCCTGAAGTATATGTAAAAATGTATGGCTAATTACTATTCATATTGTCCTGATAACACATAACTATTTTCACTTGCGGGTCTCCATGTACTTTATATATGCAGTATTTCCACTTAACCAGAAGCAAAGATTGAGACAAACAGAGAAGTGACATAGAAGATGGCTCAACATGACAGTGGGATATAGAACTCGGGTCTTCAGGTCTTGGTGTACTGTGAAGTCCTTGGACAAATGCTCTTTCTCAGATTATAAGTTGATTGTCTTCTCATGAATGGTATAATTGCCCCTCCAAGAAAATCCCTTTAATATTTTCTTAGATCAATGCCTTATCGTCAGCAAAAATATTCATTTAATTACATATGTGATGTAAAAAGCCAAGGTATTTATCACCTGTGTTAGCAAATCTTGATATGATGTTATCTTCCACTCGGAGTATTAGGACTATTGCATACACTGCAAGATGGTAAATGCGCTTTTTTTTAATGAGACCTACTTGAAACACAGTGTAAATGACAGAGTTGTCTACTGCGTTATTCTGAAAGTGATTGAAAAAGGAATAAAGCCACGTAAAATCAATAGCCATTTTTAAACTTCACTGTAACTCTTTTTTTTCCCCTTTAAAATTCAGTACTTTGCTCTCTTCAGAAGAGGCTGCATATATGCTTCCCCCAGCACCTTCTTTAAGTCTGACTTATAATTCAGAAGATGAACTGAGACTACATGCAAGCTTCTTAACATGTCTCTTGTCCAGGATATTTAGACTAGTATTTTTTCTATGCCAAAGACAAACTTTCAAGAGACTACTTCTACTGGATGAGTTTCTGGCTGAGTTGGAAAAGATCCTTGTTCCTCAAGACTTCACCTTTGGCTAAGCACACTTGCACCTTGATCCTCCTTACTCAGTTAAACGCCATTTAAATGTTCCTGATTCTTCACATTCGAAAACCCATGTAAAAAGCACAGCCTATTAACTAACTTTTTTCTCTTACAGTAATTCAGCACACCTTTTTTTCTTTAATAATTTACCATATTTTACTATCACTGTAGCAAAAATCTCACGGAAGGTCATGGCAACATGCTGATACTAACATCGAGAGTGATCAGTCATTCACAGCTGGAAGGAACAGTGAATCCCAATTTCATTTCAAATGTAATGACACTGGCCTCCCAAATCCACCTGATGTATCTACTGATATTAAGCAGAGATTGAAATATGTCTTCTTCCTTAAGACCTATCACAATCATTTGAATTAGAGTTGTTTAGGATTTAATAGAAAAAAGGAGGCCAAAAAGGGGAACATGATACCACTTACAATGACACAATGATCTGCTGGAATGAGTAAGGAAATTATCTTATTGTCCATGTCCACAGTGAATAGGATAAGAAATGAGTGGTGATTAGACAAAAGACACAGGATACAGTCGGGGGGAGAGGGGGTTGATTAAAAAATAATCTGATAATGAACTACTGTCAAAAATTGCCTGAGTGTCAGAGTCACTGACTTTAGCAGTTTCTTAGAAAAGGATAGCCACTTACAGCATTAAGAATGAAAATCTATCAGGAATGATAAAGTATTCTCATCCTGCACTAGGTGACCTCCTGGAGTCTCTTGCAGTCCTATGATTATGACTGAGAACTTTCAATTATATAGCATATATTACAGTATCAATCTAGCCCAGCATTTCTCAAAAATTTCTTATGGAAAGATGTATCCATAAATAACTACAAGTTTAAAGGGGAGAAAATCAGTATACTTTGCTTTATACTGATTTTTAAAAGGAAGCTGCGTTAAGCTTAATGCCCTTCCCAAAAAGTATCAGAGCATTTAGGGTGCTGTTCTTTAGTAAACTGAAGTCAGCTGTGAGAGCTGTGGTAGGTGCATGTTTATTTTGCTTTGCAGCACTTATTATTTGTTACCATTAATTTTACTGAACTTTCACAGCACTAAGGCACTTCTGCATTGTGTTGCATTGTCATGTTACTATTGGGACATCTTACTCACTGACTTCATTGTCTATCTTACTAAGCATCAAACAGACTCATTACATATTCTCCACTCAGTTTTACAGTCAAGCATTCCAGGATCTTCATTAAGGTCCAGTGCCATTACAGCTGCTGAAGAACTGCCTCAGCTTGACACTGCATGAAATAGAAAGAAGTTGGAGTAAGAGCGGGTACTAGTCACAAAGCTTTGCTGATGTCTTTTCCACTTTCTCTTTTGACTATTCTTTGGTTTGTTTCTGATGACAGAACTGAGAAAGGAGATAATACAACGCTCCTCTGGGAGCCTGGTGCTAGCTGGAAATGCAAGCATGTTCTCTGGAAGTCATTTCTCCTCCTTACTGTATGTATACAACTGAAGATTCAAGGCGATTTAAAGAGACTTATTTTAGTGAAATTATTACTACTGGTGGCTTTGCTAGCTGTTCAGATTTTATGGTTTGAGAAAGTATTGCATCATTTAGCAAGCAAGTAAAGTGAAAGGCAGCTGGCTATGTTAAAGAAACAAACCAACACAAAAAGCAATAATAATTTAGCTTGTAGTGTGAATGTAGAGCTAGAAAAAAAGTATTTAAAGGCAGTGATTGTTAATAAGCCCATCATTTCAAGCAGAATATTCAATTGTCTACTAAAGCTAATTATTGGCACATTTCAGCACAAATATTTTCCACTTCTATGGCTAAATGGTGCCCTAACATGCACTCCAAGCACATCAGATGTCTTACTTAAATTACCTCAGGCACTTACATAATGCTTTGTATACGCTGAAATCTGTAAGATTCTAAGCTGAATATACTGAGGTATTTTCAGCATCAGCACTACAGAGAGCACCAGGAGTCGGACAGAATTCCTGTCCTAGCAATACTATAGCTCATCCTTGCACTGACTGAAGGCGCAGGTGCTGAAGCTACTTTCTACCAATTCTGCTGCTGTGAGCCAGACTCTAGCAGTAGCTTAACATTAGATATTTTTCCTCACTTGGAGTTTTGAACACTCTATTCATGAGTCCATCTAGTGGATACTATGAGAAATATTTCTGCTTACAGACATATATACAGTACATATAGGTACTTATCTCTGAACTATTTTTCACTCTATTCTGTCATAAGATTTTTTGGAAAGATACAAAATATGACAGTGGTTGGCATTTATTTGAATAATTTCCTAAAAATTTAAATCAACTAAAATACTGAATACCAAATACTAAAATACTATGTATTTTACATAGAAGGCACAATCCTTAGCACATGGCTACAGAAGCAAACTAAAAACTCCTTGTTTCCATGGGCAGGGAAGTTTTGAAGATGATGTAAACTGCAGAAAACATTTGCTTCCCTTTGTGAATGATACTGAATTCCTCCAAAGGTTCTAGGGAGGCTGGAATTCTTCAAAGCCTTGTGCAGTCTTCCACATGATATCCTTGAAGCCTCTCTAAAAGGTCAGGGCTTGTCATATTCAAAAATACAACCAGTCACTAGAGTCCAGTGCTCACATGGGTAAAAGTAAGCATACACCAAGGAAATTGCTACACACTTTAGCAGGTAGTGCAAATTTGTTGGACTCTCCCTCTGCCTTAAGCAAGCCCTCTGCCTTTTCTTTCATCCTTAGACTTAAGGATGAAAAGTTTTTTCATACTTAGGACCACAGGAGAGTCTATTATTTTTGCATTTATACAATGTTGAGCAGCTAGCATTGGAGGATAGCTACATGGAGAGAAGAATTCAGGGCTGCAGAGGATCCATTTTCCATACAGAGTTCACAATGTGTGAACCTCCCACAAATTTGCTGATGCACATGCAAGGGTGGCTGTTGGGATAGGGACAGCCGAGCACAGCTTAGAGGAGAAAACTGTGTGAAGGTTGAAAAGGTAACTAGAGTTCAGAGATTCAGGGGGGTAGCCGGGGACTACTTATCGCTTGTGAGATAAAAGCACTGCAAACCAATCAGAACATGCGCGTGCTCTGTGCGTGATCACCAATCACGAAACTGCTCAAGGCAGCACAGCCAATTAGGTAAATGCTTTCACACGTGATTGCTAATGCTTGCACTTCTAAGGGTTATATAGTGTATTGCCGAAACGCAATAAACTGGAACTTACCTGCAAACTCTATGAGCTCGTCCCGTTTGTTCCCAGAAGCCCGGTCTCTCGACAGGTGGCCTTTTGAATATTCTGTTTTTTAAAATCTAAAAGCAACTAGGGCCTTCAAAACATTCCATGCAATTTAGCAATGGCAAAAACTAGTTCGTAATACATTTATTTATTTTTTATTTATTTGAGGTGGTGTCAAATTACTATAGCAAGCAATTAATCTTTCATAACACAGTTTCTTGCAAATACCTTCAATTACTCTAACTGAACTTCATCACAATTTTACAGCTAATCCAATGTTATGTTGCCAGTTCAGTGTTTTATACCAAAATATTGGCACCCTGAACTAATTTGATGCAAATAACTCTAAGCTTTCAAAAAAATTAAAAAACAAACAAAACATTAAAAATATTGGTTCGTATGCTGGTTGACTTTCTTTCGGAACTTCAATTTTTATGCCTTTCTTTGAGAAGCAAAATTCTATTTTTAACATTCAATAATTTCTGTGTAAATTATTTTCTTCACTTTTTTCTCTTTTTAGGGGGGTGGGAGGTGCGTGCTATTCTTTCCTACTATTCTTCCTTTCCCATGTGATCTTGTTCCTAGAAACAGAAGTCTAGTTAAACTAGACATAAAATAACTATTCACAGCACAGGAAAGTGGATTAAAAACACTACCAGATGAATAAGGCACCTTCCATCCATTACATACTTCATTGATCCTAGGGTGAGTGCTCCAAGGAGACAAGTATCTTGTGTTTAGGAGAGTTTCTCCTCTCAAAAACAAAAGCACTCATGCTACCAATATTTTTTGAGAGAAAGGGTCTTAATATTTCTGTTCTGGGAAAAGCTGAGAGGAGTTAAGCTGTTCCTTCTCTACTTTCCTTCCTGTCCTGTCTCCAAACCACAAACATTTCCCACAGCATCACGTACAGTGTTATCTAGCTGGAGACTATAACTGTAATAAATCAGAGGGAAAGATTAAACACTAAATCTAGTATGTTACTGAAGGATGACAGTAGTGCTATCACTACAGATAGGTTAATAGCTGCACTTAATGTACGTAGTAGATCAGTTATCAATTTGCATCCAGCCATATAGACACTCGTGTGCCATAAAGTATAAGTAGGACTTAACGCTGTTACAGATGTTTGGTTAGAGGTACATCTGGTTATAACAATAAGCTCTTAATGATATAGTAGTATCCTTAGACACAGTTTTTTGAAGAAAAGCCTTTACTGAGTCTAAGTTTTGCTTCTGTCAAAAAGAATATGAATGAAATGTAATGATATTTCTATCATCACATCAGATGCCTCTAGCACAGGAAACACAAATATTTTCTACTTGATGTACCCTTCTATATGTGACAAGTCTCCCATCTGTCTTCGAGTAGCTCCTTAAAAAGTGTGTCCTACATCCACTGCCTTACCAGCCAGCAAAATTCCTCAGATACTCAAAGATATGAAGTTGCACTAGATGGCTGTGTTTAAGAATATGAATGACTACTCAGATTACCTGCTGGGCTTACTGAAGATAAAAGTAGGACTGTTAGTATTCAAAATCGTAATCATTCTTTACTGACAGTGGAAGCCATTTTAAAACGACATTCTCCAGCTAAAAGACAGTCTCAAATTTATAAGTTCATATCAGCACCAACAGATTACAACTGATCCCACGTTACTGTAAAATAACACTTCCATTTCTGCTTTCTCAAGTTCTCCATTGAACGTTAGTGCTGAGTTCACTTCATTTCAAATCCTACAATATTGTTTCAATTTAAGAAATTAAGTTAAATTCCTACTCACAGTAGGAATTTTCATTGACCTAGCTAATCATACTGAATATTAATATTATTATAATTATAATTCCTCATTGCTGGTCTTAAACATAAGCCCATTGCTAATTTGTTTCTATGAAATGTTTTAAATTAGTGTAGATGACCGTTGCATGACAATTTTCAGTAACTGGTGAAAGAATGTTCTTCTAAATACAGGTTGTTGTTTTTTTTGATAGTTCTTTGTTCTTGTGTTGTAAGGAAGAGCAAAAGAATATTTCATGTCAAAGTCTGATCATTATTCTCTAATTTGAATTAAAATCTTTAATGTTTGACATAATGACTAATTGTTGAAATTTTATCCAATATTTTCTTCTGGTGTGTGATTTTCACTTCCATTTCTAACTAGAGATTGTGAAATAGAAAATTTATTATCTTTCTTTCATTTTCCTTACATACACTCAGTTTTCACTGAGATTTGAAAATATTGTGAGAAGAATTCAGAATTCCTTCACTATTTCCTCAATGCTTCGGCTATGAGCAAAGCTACACAAAGACAGAAGTACTGGATGGAAAAGGGAACAAAGATAGGTGGAGGAAAGGTGGCCATCTTTCTGATCCTTGAAGTGGTTTCTTTATTCCTTCATTCCTCTCATCTTTGGAGCACCCTCTAGACAATGCTTACTGACAGTTATTGTTCTATTGCTAACTTCAGTTCTTTTAATGTACTTCTTTCAGCAGTAATGTCTAGGATTTATAAATCACTAAAAAACTCTATAACATCAGGTTTGGATCTTTGTGTATGTAAAAAGGTATTGCTACCAATTATCTGGTCTTGTATGTCTGACCATACTGAGGAAAAAAGGTTTTGCAGTATCAGACCTACAATCTATACCCTTTCAAGGCAAAAAAATTATGGAATCCCTTGGAAAAAGAATATGGACTTGCAAATGGAAAATATGAATAAGATTAATATGAGCTAACAGGAAGTGAGAATTTATTAACATTAATATAAAGTATATATATGTTAAAAGTGTTCAATTCTTTTCACAATCAAAATATCAAGCACAATGAGTGAAAGATGACAGAATTTAGGTCAGCCAAGGTCTGCATTGCAGCCTTTTGGATTTAAAAGTTTTAGACTCTATGAAACCATGAAGAACTTCAGTCTAAATTCACTAATCTTAGAAAGCTTTTTCTATTTCCCTGGTGAGAAAGCTAGTATCCATTTTTTTCACCATACCTATAAGGCAACCATGAATATTTCATCATTACTTGTGAACATAATTAATTCTATTTATTGGTGTTCACAGGAAGAAAACAAGGAAGAGAGCAGCACATGGTAGGTAACATTATCATGTCTACTTCACAAGACAGCTGCGGGTTCTACAGATGCTTAGGAACAAGAAGTAAAAAACAGAGAACAGTGGCAGAGCTAAAGCATGTCCTTTCCCAGTAAAATAATTGTATTTATTTTTAACACTTATGTTTATCATCTAGTATCATGGATAACTGTTGATTTTTCCTGAAAATCTTTCATTAAAATTTTCCTATGTTTTCAAATGACTGGAGTCCACAATTGCTTTTATCACTTTCCACCACAGTTATTACATACTAATATAATCAAGAATGAAGGACAAGCTTTTATTTGCCTTTCAATTAGTCCAGTGCAGGTTCTCAGCACAGGTCCAGTTGCTATTTTTATTTTGTGTTTTAAATAGAAAAAGATAAAACAATACAACAAATTTACATTTGACATATATACATTTTTAAAAGCTATAAAGTTTCTCAAGAAAAATGATTTTTTTTTAATAAAAGAAAAATAAAGAGGAACAAACAGGCCTGAATTTTCTTTCATATTCAAGAAAATGTACCAAATTGAGACTATTGGACATTTAAAGATAAACTATGTGTATGTGTGGTAGTGTAAACCAGTGGTTAGAAACAAGCTGTGCACATAGGTAGGTGGATAATTTATCATGCAAATAAGAGTTCTTATTGCTTGCCTCAGGCAATTCAACTGCAAATGAGTATTGCATTTTGCTTGAATGTACATGCATTTCTTTGGAGAAAGAGATGGGCACTGCCTTTGGTTCTCTGTATACGCATAGATATGGGAGCTGAAGGGGCCCTGCCAGTTTCAGCTTAATTAAAAAAAAAAATAAAAAATAAAAGTATTTGCTATTTTTTGGCTGTATTTCCTACAAATTAGAAAAGCATGTTGCTGACATCTACAAATGTAGAAAAGTATCCAGAACTCTCCTTTAAACTACCACAGAATCACAGGATGTTCAAACAGAATCTCTGCAATTTTGTTCTTATTTGATTACATGTTTTTTCATGCACACATGCAATTTTTTGCAGAAATGACTTTTCTCAAAACAATTTTCAATATGAGGTCTAAGGTCTGCTTCTCAAAAATCTCATGCAAGTTGGTTCAAAGGTATTAGAAAGGAACAGAAAATGTACAATGGTGTGGCTTGTCCAACAGCATGTTTTTCATTACCTGTATTCAATTAGTTTGTTAACTATTAACTAAGAACGCTGCAATATGGGTTAAGCTAAGCAATGTTAATTTCTGATATAGGAAAAAAAAGAATTATATGGCTTTGCATAAATGGAGTAAAGAAAATGGAAACAGAGATTAGAACTGTAATTTCAGTAAAGTGCTTCTGCCAATTGAAAATAAAATATAACAACTAAGAAAAATGACAAAAAAAGACCTAACACATTCTTAGGTACTCTAATATCTCTACTGTTCCATTATCTTTATGAATTATACTTAATTAAAATATGCTTGGTTCATGTAAACATACCTTGCCTTGTTGGGGAAAGCAGGCATCACATACAGATACACATGGATGAGATTAGCAGTCAACCTGTATTGGGCATTGAAAGCCTTTTAAAATGCTTTAACAATCAATAAGCACCACATTACCACTTTACAGACCACACAATGCAGGTTGAGACAATTATCACCCATTTTACTCTTACTCAGACACAATGTATTTAACATCCTTGATCCTAAATCTTGATCCTTAATCTAAGACTATATCAAACCAGAAGATACAAGATTCATGAGATTTTCAATTTTTGCAAATAACCAGTAAAGTTTTTCCATGTAAATAGTGCTAAGGGAAAATCAGGAAAAACGATCACAAATATACATTCGTATACATATTATAAATTCAGCCCATACATTTCAGTTTTACTCATATATCTCAATCATGAAAAATTCTGCAAATAATTGCCACACTTCTACAACTTTATCAGTGCTGGCAGCCCTAGTGTAGATGGCACCCCAGCAGCTGTCAGTAGTATCATGTCTATTAAAACAGCTCAGTGCCAATTTAATTAACACAGTGCTGAAACAGCTGCTAGTGGTGGAGAGCTGTGAATATTGCAGCTCCTTATATACTAATGTCAGTGGAGCTGCAATAGTGGGAATGTTATGTAAACATTCGCCAGTTCAGAACAAGCCTAGGCTGGCAGTGACCTGCATTTCTGTCCATGCTGGACATAATAAGGTGTCAAACTCAACTCTGCATATCTAATCTAATTAAAGGCTTCCCATCCTACATGTTTCCTTACAAATTTTCAAATCCGGGCTTCAGATTGCAAATTCCCTCATATTACTGACTTCAGCATTGTATGCAATTCCTCTGCTGTAAAGAGGGCTGTAAGGCAATGTAACCCATGGAACTGTTGTTAAGCACTGAAAAAAACTGTGAAAAGGCCAAAACTACTCTGGTAATAGGTCTCAAAGGGGCAATACTTGTTTTTATCATTTCTTAATGAAAGAAGTAAGAGAACTCACTACTTTTAGATTATTACAATTAGGTATGTTTGTATATACATGAATCAATAGAAGATGCAATCTTAAATGTGTGGTGCCTCTCCCAGTCAACTGAAGTAATAAATGTATTACTGCATAATAAGAGAGGCTTTCATGACTTACCTGAAGGAATCACTATAATCACTTTTGTCTTTTAAGAATGGCAATTATGGAACAATGTTTCAGAATGAAAAAAGCAGATGAAATACCAGCTAAGTATAATGAACCAGAAAACACTTAAAAAAAAAAAAATCGATTGTTGCAAGTATGCTTCCTCTCTGGGGAATGGCCTCCACCTATCTGCAACTCATCCACTATACAGACAGTACAGGGAAAAGACAGGTCCATGAGTTCAATGGGGAAGCAGAAAAGCCTTTTAACCAATGTAAAAGCATTTCTTCCCCTAGCAGAAGGGAACTGGGAAGATTTCCTGTCTATTTGCAAGGCAATAACTTAATTGCCTTTCTTACAGGTAGGCTCATAATAAAGACACAAATAAGCCTTAAGGAGATAAAGAGAATAGCATGACAAGAGTCCAAAAAACACTTAGGAGCATTCATATTTGCAGATTTGAATTAAAGAAATTATGCTGGAAATGAATCAAAATAACCTTTCTTTTGGTGTACTATGGAGATATATCTTTGGTTTGAATATGATCTACAAAAGCAAAAACACATTAAGGGCAAGTATTGTCTCTTTTCCATTCCTGTATCTTTATAACATGACCTTAGTTATATTTAGAACCCCTTGAGTACTGCCACTATATAAACACCTGATGACCCTTCACTGTGGATGAAATCTTCACATTTTTTCCAGCACCGTGCATAGCTTACGTGACTCGCTTATAAGATTACTATGAAAATTTTCCTCAAAGAAACTCATTTGACAGTGGTTGTATGAAATGATAGTAGGACTCTCATTTATTTTTTTGCAGGTATAATCAGAATGTGCTCTATCTATCTCCATAACGAGAGAGTAAACGACCATTTCTCACTCAGCAGGAGTACTAATCTCTGTGAGATCTATACCCCTGCCTTGTCCCCCAAATATAATGTCTAGAATTTCTGGACACAGTGAAATCTCCATTCTAGCACATTAGGAAACAAGAGAGTTGGTCGCCAAACACAGCAGCAGCAAGTGCAGATGACCTGCTGGCACAGAGTAGAAGGAGATTGTTCAAAAAGGGATAGATTTGAAGAGTAACAAAGAGTCCAAGGATGAAAGTTACATTCAGCTTTGTTCCATGTGGAAAAGGAAGTTTATTATGTGCCCCTTTTGTTTCCTCTGTTGCAGGAAGCAAGATATATTAAAGGACTGAAGTTTAAAGACAGGTGCTATAAAAAAGCAAACATTATTTTTCTTTTCCTGGCCCCACAGAAATCAGGAGCTGTCCTTCCACTGAAATTCCTTGAAAATATTTTTTAATTTGGGGTTCTGATTGTTAAGACAGCTCCTGGATAGCAATAACTGAAAAGTTTGAGTTCCTGTTTCAATTTTAATCTCTTAGCAGATGCATTGTTTCTGCAAAACGAACAGGTTCTTAAAGCTCTTCTCCAAATATTCATAGGAATACTCGTCATCACATACCTAGAAATTATTTGCTCTTTTCCACTAGCTCTATATTTTAATCACAATTGTGTCTGCATGTAGATGTATGGATACAAAGATATTCTGCCTGGTTATGTTCACACTCACTGAACCTCTTTTTATGATGCTCCTGGAAACAACAGGGCATGCGATGCCTTTTGCCTGTGGCCTGCAACATTGTCACATCAAACCACATAGAAGACACAGCCTTTCCATTCCATAAGAACAATGACTAGGGGGCTGAAAATAGCAGGAATCTAGGTACCATGACAACTGAAATAAACATATTCCAACCACGCAACTTTTTTCCTAATATTATCATGATGATGTTGATGCTAGAATCAGAATCAAAGATAAGGAATACTGTTTCTGAGGACCTGAAGAACATTCTCCTCAGCCTAATCTTTCTTTCTACTATGCCAGGATGATTACAAAGTAAATGACCACATACATATTGAAAATGCATCTTCCTATTCCTCCCAGATAACGAGGCTCACCTGTTTTTAAATCAAAGCTGAATGGTTCTGTTTTGTTAAGTTCATATATTTAAAAAGTAGTAATAGCTTCATGATCTAGACAGAAACAGTCAATTGAAACAATATGCCAAAAGTTTTTTAAAAAATTATTCTAAGACGCGTCATTTTTTGCTGAAGTTAAATGTTGCCTTAGGGAAAACCACAATAGCTTTCAGTGCCCTCCACAACAATAAATAAGGCAGTAAGTAAAGCAGAATACATATTACGCTATGTCTTCATCCAAACACTATACCATTGCTAAGCAAAGAGAGAAAATTGTGCATATCTATAATTCAGCTTTCATAAATAAAGTATATGCACATGGCTACTCTGATCAAAGAAAGTTATCCTTTACTAAGACAAAAAGTATAGAAAATTTATAACCAAAACCAACACTAAATTATGAAATCTTACACATCAGGAAAATGGTCATGCAAGTACCTCGTTTCTGTAGCAGTCTAATGACTTAGTCAACACTTTCAGTTTCATGTTGATGTCAATTAACGAGTTAAAACTTTTTGCTTTTATTTGAAGTTAAAACCAGCTATATTTTTAAATACTCATTAAAAGTATGTTGTATCACTTCCATTTTTAATTTGATATATTAAAAAATGTAACTGCATTTTTTGCTTGTGTGATATCAGGCTAATTATATGTCAGAGAGATTTGCCTATGATATACTGAATAAAAAGTAATAATAATTCTTTTTGTATTTGAATTACAGTTAGCTTCAGACAGCATAAAATTGTCAAAGGAATGAGCAGTCTAAAACTAGATTTTGGCTTTTCTTCTGGCACACCTAAATAGAAATATGCTCCAGAAATGCCAATAGTTGATTTAATATTCAGTATTCCAGCTAATCTTTATGATGAGTAAGTCAAAACAAAAAGTAAAATAAGCCTATCTTCAGAAACTTTTCCTTGACTTATTTGTACCCTGAGTTAGTATCCCAAATATAAATGTTATGATTCATGATTAAAGTACAAATGGAGGAATACATAAAGAAAGCCTTTTATCTTCTTTGTCACAGGAAGGTAACTGAATTCTAATGTTTCGGTCACCTGTATTATTAACATGAATGAAAGTAACACAGCAGTTTATTTATTCTCACTTTATGAAAATCAGAGCAAATGTCCTAGATCGCTTGAAAAAAAGAAACAAGCAAAAAGTACATTAACAAACAACGCATTCTGATTTTTTTCTTTTACTAGGCTACCCAGGAATATTCCCTGAACATGAGATTTTTTATTTATTTGCTTTGTCTCTCTTCTTTCTACCTGGAATGAATGCTAATGAAATGAGAAGGAAGATGAAAATTAATGCACAGTAACAGAAGAAAAATCAAGTACCTCTTGACTGTGCTTGCTACAGGCATTGAATCCAACATTCAAAGCCACCCTAAAGCAACCAGCAAATAATATTGCTGCAACTGGAGCAATGCAGCAGAACTATTGAATAACAAATTTGTCAGTGACAATGGATATGCATTCTGACATAGAGTAAATTCAATCTGTAGATCTTATACAAGGGATTAGTATATGACATCCTATCTTATTATTTGCTCGTTTACTCTGAAGCCTGTGTCAAACACCTAGGAAAACTTCAAGCTCACTCACAGCTCCTGTAACTTAAGCCCAGAGGACACAACTGATAAATCAGAATCACTTAAATATGAGCCACTTACCTGTGGTCCAAGCCATACATAAACCTTGTCTACATAGGCGGAGGCAAAACATGGTTCTCTGAAGTGCCACCTGGGCTCACACAGGTTCAGCAGGGGAACACTTAGATAACGCAAACTGTTCCCCAGTATGCTGCCATGAATCCAAACATTTTTAACAGCATGTTCTGCCAGTTCCCTGTGCAGCAACTAAGCAAGACAACATGTCCAATAAGTGAACAGGAAGAAATCAGAGTCTGAATGAGAGGTCACTGCATGGAAGTAGCAGCAACCT
This sequence comes from Penelope pileata, assembly GCA_013396635.1. Lineage (NCBI taxonomy): Eukaryota > Metazoa > Chordata > Aves > Galliformes > Cracidae > Penelope > Penelope pileata. The sequence goes on from WBMW01003075.1 coordinate 153,816, forward strand.
GGACACTAGCTGTTCTGTGAAAATAAGAAATAAGACATTTTGAAAGAATAGGCCAGAGCGTCAGAGTTTTGATGTACAAAACTGGAATAGTAGAGGATACAAAGGCTGCATCTATACTCCAAGCCAGAGATCTATCGGTCACACAAACAGCTCCCCTCCCCAGGTGAAACTGAGAATTAGGACAGGATACACCAAGATCTCCTTTCACTATGCAGCCAACGTTCACATACAGCACATACAGGAAAAAGGACAGCAGAATACAATGTTACAAAAGGTCAGGAATAAATGCAAAGAAAACACCCAACCCTGAACCATTTCACCCATGTTTTTGCAGCAGGCCCAATTGATACCGTCTGCAATCTTATTCACTGTGTATTAGTAGGATGTTTGTTTATGTACTTACATTGTCTATTCATTGTGCAGCTTTTTGCCCACAAAAGCTCATTCCTACACTTTTCACTCAGGCTGCAAAATGCATTACCTTTTCTTCCCTCTTTCTTTTTTTTTTCAAATGCATTACAAAAGTTATTCCATAACTAAGAATAGTGTATTCCACTGAGTCATTTTTTGAACAGAACAATCAGCTTCAGGGGAGTGTGATAGGGTTCTCTTTAAGAGACTTCTAGAGAATAGACTTGGCAATATCTCGAGTCTTTATAACCCCTTCTTGTTTTCTTATTTAATTCCTTTCCTCACGCTTCAAAAATGTAACAGAATGGAAAGAATAATTTTGGCTAAATTAGCTGAGTGTTAATCAGGGGAACTGATCTAGTTCTGGGGACGTATTACGCACCTGGCACTAATAGAACGGGTACAACAGTATCTTGCATCCATTAATCCATATTTCTTTGTATACAAGAGCATTGTTCTAACAAAAACAGCAAGGGAACTCTCAGAGAAAGATTTTTTTGTGCAAGCGCTAAAGTAGTCATCTGCAGACTCATCCATGATACCTCTGCCACTGCTTACCCAACAAAAATACAGGAACTTGGTGGGGTGGCTGAAATACAAGATGTCTGGACATGAGTTGACACAGATTTGAAAGTTGTTCATGTTCTTGCTGGGACTTAGTGCATTTCAAGAAGTCCTTTTATATGCTTCCTAGGGAACAAAATGTGTCTGTACAGCAAGAACACTTCATGCTAGTCACCTCAGCAAAGAAAGCCTTTTCCACGCTGTAAGTAACCCGAGAAGCGGTAGCAGAGAAAGTTATACATAAATTAGATGGCTGGGATCAAACACATGAAGTCAAGACCGATGGGTGTGCATATCAGCGTTCAGATCCCTTGACTTTTTCTTGCTAAACACAGGAGACATTGAAGTGCCTTTTGAAATAAAATCTGAACTAAAACATGGAAAAATTGAATAGGCTCTTTTGAAAACGTTCCATCCTGGGGAAGGAACAATGATTCAACCTTATAATTGTTTTCAGAAATAAATGTTTGTAGAATCATAGAATCATAGAATATCTCGAGTGGGAAGAAATCCATAAGTATCATCAAGTTCAACTCCTGGCTGCACACAGGATCATTTGAAAATCAGACCACATAACTGAGAGTGCTGTCCAGATGCTTCTTGAACTCCAGCAAGCTTGGTGCCCTGACCACTTCCCTGGGGAGCCGTCAGCTCCTTCTCATACATCTTGACCTCTAGACTGTTCATCATCTTTGTTACCCTCTTTTGGATGCTCTGTAATACACTTATGTCTGTCTTACACTATAGTGCCTAAACCTGCAAACAGTGCTCAAAGTGAGGCTGCACCAGCACAGAGGAGATTCGGACAATCCCTTTCTGCACCTGGCTGGTAGTACTGGGCCTGGTGTACCCTAGGGTATGGTTCACATATATCCTGGTAATGTTGATTACGAGGAAGAGATTAGTTACCTCCAGAAGACAAAATATTTAATTCGTGGCTATAACCTGAACACATTTCACCCAAACATAACAATTACTGAAGGCAAAAAGAAATAACATATTAATAAAAAGGTGTCCTTCGACACAGCAAAATTGTTGTATAACTGAAACTCAAAATTCTGAAAAAAATGGAGACAATAAATTACTAATAACCTGGTTTTAAGAAAAGAGTGGACAGAACGGTCACTCATCAGAGAAAGAATAATGGGATATATTTAGCACATTGTAGTCTATGTCAAAAAGATTAAGTGTACATTATGCTTTATTCAGTGTAGCAGTCCAAATATGACAATATGTAGGATCTCAAACTTGATACACTTCTTCTGTTGTCTTGATTCTTGTAGTGAGATTGTCAATTCTTATTGCATTCACTGAAACTAGGACAGTCAGTCAGGTGTGGATGAGGTGAAGAACCTTCCTTACTTTTAACAAAACATCTGTAGCTTTAAGACCACCCAAATAAGAAGACAGATATCCTAAATCCTCATCTCAACCTAAGGCAGTCAAAATAGTATGGGTTAGACCACTCTCATATCAGAAAGTGTTGTAACCAAAGCTAAATGGTAGCAACAGTGTGCATAAAGGAAAATCTACTTAATGAAGTATAGATGAAGTACGGAGTTCTGAAAATGTTAGGTTTGAATTTATAAATTTTTTCATTTCAAGCTATGTTTTGTAAATGCTTCTTCAGTATTTATATGTCAATTTGAGACTTGTTCCATGAGTCTAAACGAATTTGGCCATAAAATGTGGCACATCCAAGTCATGAAGGTTGCACTGATTCAAGAAGAAAATACATTAAACCTTTGTACATGCAGTTTAAAGGCTAAATTTTAGCCCATGTTCTTCTTACAAAACATCATAGTTTACTCCCTATAATCAGACAAGTAGATCATGTATTTATTAAGTGAGTAATCTCTTTATGAAATAAACTACTTATTTATTAAAGCCCGGCTTCTGACTAATTTTAAACTTAAAAGCAAAAGCAATGAAATATATTGCATCAGCATTCCTGAAGAGATAGTGACGGGATGTGTGATGAGATGTTACAGTTTGTTTTCACACATGCACACGCATTCTCACGATCAAGAGAATGGAGGAAACAAGGAAGAGGTGGAATACTTACTCATCCTACACAGGAGAAGGCATGCTATACACCTGATAATACAATCAGGAAAACTACTTCACCTTGGGAAAATGGAATGACAGTCATTGAGATACAGCTGGTGCAGCATAACTGCGTGCTCTGGAGAGATGGACAGGCACAATCTAGCACTGACTTAGCAAACTGAAAAGGAAGAAGGGAAAAAGAACTCCAGTTTCCTTCAACATTAACCTTCATTTTAAATGCTTGCTATCTTGTAGCTCATTAGATGATATTGTTTAGCCACAAAGTTCATTGATGTCATTGAACATTGCCCCCTAAGGTGGAAAAGGTTGCAGCAACAAGCAGTGGCTTCTGTGCTTTGGCTGATGATTAAAATAACCTGTCAGTCTGTAAGAACAAGGGCATGGCCATAAACTTTCTCTTCTGTGATTTCATCTTTCATTTGTACTGCGAGCTTTTTTCCAGACCCGTGGCAGTGAACTGGGAAAATAAAACTTCAGCAAAACACTGAACATTCAAAAATGCATGACAGAAATCGTAGTGGAATATTTCTCTGCCGCGTATATGGAATGCATTCATGTGGAATGCATTGATGTGAAATGCATTCTGAAAGATTGTAAAAGATTGTTATATGTTACATCTTTCCATTCAGCATCAAGTCTATAGAGGAAGTCAAAAAACAAACTATGCTTAGAAACCAATAGATAGTAAAGCTTGGGAAAAAAAATCTAAATAACTGGCTTTTCATCTGCTTTACTGGTGACTTCTTTATTATTTTTACTCTCTTTATAGAAAACTAGAATTCACAGGAGGTAACTTCTTTTGCCTTTTTTTTTCAAATTGTTGAAAAAACAATTTTTTTAAAAGTTGTTTGATTTTTAAACAACTTTTTCCTTTTTGTAGAATTAGCATGAGTAATTTGTCTCTAAACGTATAAGCTCTTGAGAGATGTGGCAAGAAAAACAGAAGATGTCTGATTGCTATAAGCTATTACCTAAGAACAAACTTTCTGCATTGCTGATAAACACTCAGTGAAGGTAAAAAGTTCACCACCTTGTCCACGTTAAAATAGGCAAGGATGGGTTAACACAACCAACTACCAAGTAACAACAGACATTCAAAATATTGAATCAGTTATAGACAAGATAAAGTGTCAAAGAATTTTCAACCTGTTGGTAATTTATCGGGATGCAAAGACATAAGCACATACATGTGTTGACAAAGCTACAATGGCTTGTGCTTCAGCTAAATGGGATTGTTTTATTTACGCACATAGTCAACTACAAGCTAAAGTCTCTACTGAAATCAGAAAGAGTTATCACTGGACATAAAAGCCCCACATATAATTTAGCAAGAGTGTACGACTGGAACAATAATTTTAAGGGTGTAGAAAACACAAAGAAGTACTAATACAATTTATATGACACTTAACATTTAAAAAAAAAAAAAAGCTGTAAAGCTGTTTTAGTGGTTTCTGTTTGCTTTAACCTGTACTTCCTCGGTCAGAACTTAGTTTAGTATGTCTACTTTTTAGATTTTTTCTGGATTGGTTTTTTTTTCTTTGAAAAGGAAAAGCTAACGCTTCCAGTGGCCCCTATTCCCTTACATTCTTCTTTTAATAGTGTAGCTGCAACGCTTGACAATCTTCAGTCATACAGAAACTCTGGCATTAAAGAACGATTGAAATTCTTTTAAAATATTACTACTAAAATAAAGATGACTATTAAAAAAGTATAGCTACTCAGAATTTTTGAATGAATATTATTTCATGGCTCTAATTTGTACAATTAACACTTTTTTGTCCTTTGCTTTAACTCTAGATGTGCTAATATGCCAATCCATATACTATTTTCCACAAGCTGCACTACCTTTATGTTGTTATCTTTGCTAAAATCTGAGTCAAAATTTCACTACAGTAAGATTAGTTACGCGCAATAAGTTTACGTGTAGCTCACTCTTTAAGAGGTTATGGCTGTGATGTGTACTGTTTTGCCTCTAAATAAACCATCTGCTCTGATAAGTTGTGTTGACAAGGAAATAGCTGATGATAGGTGTGTAAAAATGAATCTTATTTAACCTAAAAATTATCTTCTTTTTTTTTTTTTTCCAATTTTAATGAACTGGCATAAGACATTAGCTCTGTGTTTGTGACCATTCATAAATCAATCAGGACAGAAAAGCCCATATGAAAATCTTAACATAACTCAAATAGTAGAGATATGAAGACAAACAGATATTTCATTATATCTGAATCATATCATTATATCACGAATACATACCTACATTTTATTTTTAGTATCAAAATGTACTGCAACTTTTTCTGTCTTCTTAGAGGTATAGCTTCTACGTAGCCATCACCCTGCACAATAAATATTTCTGTTTGTTCTATTGAAGAGCTATGATTAAATCAAAACACTTGAGGTTTAATAATTGCAATATTGTTGAACATAACCCTCTCTCTTACTCATCTAGTGATGCATGAACTTATCCAACTAGTAAAGCCATAACACTTACTGTGATGCAAACGAAAGATATTTTGAAACATAAAACAGGATGACTTATTTTATTTTAATTAAAATATAGCTACGCAAAAGTAATGTAATATTGCTTTATAATATTGAGTATTTTTTTATGCAGCATTTTCTATGCAGTGGACATTAAATCTTTGGATAATTCATTCCTGTCAATGGATATTGCCAGTGTGTTTTCTCCCCCACAAATATTCAAAACTCAGACACGAGGAGTTCTTTGTTTGTTTGTTTGTTTTTATGACCCTTACTTGGATATATATTGCTTGGTCACTAGATGTGATGTGCTGTGTATTCCCAGACCTAGCATATCTCAAATGAGTATTAATATTTAGTTACAGCATTTGTGTGAAACATAAAGGTTCTCTCTCTGCATTGATGTTCTTGCTTTAATCACTTCATGGGTCTTACTGCGACACAGGGCTGAGATTAATTTTCCTAAGACATTTCATATTCCTGGATGAAAAGTAACATACAAGAACTGAAAATTTTTGTTAATAGTGTTTAATAAAATATTATTTGGGGAAAAAAAATAGAAAATTATTATTTTCTGGATAGAGAATTACAAATATTTCTCAGTTATTCTTTCTTCCTAAAAAAATAATATGAAGGGTTTTTTTTAATTTATTCTTAAAAACATTCAAGTAGGTTACCAAAACCAGCTATATGTCTGAAAACCTAACTAAAAGCTGGTTGAGTTTACCACAACAGACAAAGAATACAGCCTAGACTCTTTCATCCCTCTCACACCACTCTTCTCAACTTGCACATGACTCCAGCGCCTGGGTTGCAAGTAGACCTGGTCAATACTATTTTGTGAATATATTGTTCCATAAATATTGCCATTTTTCAATGAATCTAATTCAGTGAATAATTTTGCAGCATTCATACTGATGTATAAATTATTTATATAATAATGGCAATATTCAAAAAAATCATCCTTTCTAGGGTTTAACCAATCCTGGCTGCAAAGAAAGCCAGGAGAATGTATCAGTCTGCACAGAACCACATTATCATTACAATTAATCAGACATGAGCATTTCCATTTATCTTATTTCCTGTGAGTCTATGATCCTCCTCTTATTCTAAAGATCATGAAGCCTCCTCCAGAGGTTTTTGCAGTTAGTGGGAATATTCCCACTGAATTTCATGGTCTTTGGATCAGATGCTGATAATTCTGTTGGTACACGGAGAGCTTTATTCTTTTTAACAAAAAATAAAAATGAACAGACAAAGGAATTCATGGCCAGGCTCAAAAGAAGTATCCCTTCGTCCTGGTTTTCGCTGGAATAGAGTTAACTTCCTTTCTAATAGCTGGTATGTTGCTGTGTTTTGGATTTAGGATGAGAATAATGTTGATCACGGCCCAATACTTGTTGCTGAGAAGTGCTTGCATTAAGTCAAGAACATTTCATCTCCTCACACTGTCCTGCCAGTGAGGAGCTGGGGATGCACAAGTTGTTGGGAGGGGACAGATTCAGGGCAGCTGACCCAAACTGTCCAAAGGGATGTCCCATAACGTGACATCATGCTGAGCAGCAACACTGGGGGAGTTGAGTGGCACGGCTGCTGCTGCTCAGGGACTGGCTGAGCATTGGTCAGTGGGTGGGAAGCAATTGCTTTGTGCATCACATGATTTGTGTATTCTTTTATCATTACTACTGTTACTGTTACTGCTTTTCCTTACTTTTCTGTCCTATTAAGCTGTCTTTACCTGAACTCATGTGTTTTACTTTCACCCCCCTCTCCCAATTCTCTGTCCCATCCCACTCTAGAGGGTGAGAGATCCTAGCAAATGGCTGTATGATGCTTAGTTGCCTGTCTAGTTAAACCACAGCAGCCAATTCATGAACAATCCTAAACATAGACTTACTTTTAAACAGACAGCTACAACATTGCCTGGAAAGAAAAGATATGGAATTCAAGCTTATTCTGACCTGATAAATACATACTTTATTGACAATTACTATTGACAACAATAATGTTTACCCATGATTGAATGTACATTGCTGCTTGACCAATCAGAACACCAATAGTTACCAAGACTAAATATACTTGTGTTTTAGTACAACATTGATTAACTCGGGTCATTGTATAACAGTAATCTGAGTTGTGCTGTCCTTTTATCTGAACTTTCCTTAGTAAAACAAGTTACCAAGTCTTCAGTCTTCTGCTTTCTAACCGATTCAACACCGATACAAAAGAAAAGCACACATGTAAAGAAGTTTTATTACCATAATTTTTATATTATATTGCTGAAAATATAATCCAAAAATAGCCTGACTCTGAGTCAAATTTCACCCTTCCAATCTCAGTTTGTCCCACACAAATTATTTTGAAACCGTGAACTTGTGCAGAGATTCCTGTCTAGGACTTCCTTATATACATATTTTTTGTTCTTCATATGTATATCCATTAATGCAGTTGATTTCCTTTCTGCACTAAGCATAAAATATCATGTGAGATATTTTCCTGTGACTAAGAGCCCCAAATATTCACAAAATGCAAATTGGGCTCATGCTCTCCAACTCCACATACAATGATGTAGGAGACTTTACATTAGACTATACATTTTCTACCTGTAATCTCAAGATGATGGCTCTTATAGATAATGGATCACATACCTCAAGCAATACAAAAACCAGAACTAAAACACTCTACCAAACACCACAAGATTCCAGCTAAAAACCATGTTTTTTGCTGGATATCATTAACACCCTGATGCCTTTTTTCTTGAAATGTATTCATTCTTCTAGTAACTTTATTATTTTCCCAGGGAACAAAGGTGTTTTAGGTGCTTGCCTTTAGTGAATAACTCCAGTTTTAAAGATTACAAAAGCATGATATTTTTCTTCTTTCGTACTGAGACTCCTGACTTTTGTAAACCTCAGAACTTCATCTCCAGTGTGGGAGAATGATAAAAAAAACTCCTTAGTTATGAATTTTTAAAATGTGAAATGCAAGTGCAAGATGAATAGAATTTTGAACACATTATTACACTATGAATGATTACCTAGAAAATGTAGGGAACACATACAAATGCTTATGCACTTAAGATGATTGCTAGCTATGTCTCACAAAGCCGTTTCTTTCCTGTTGCTTCTGTCTGCTTTAATCTGCGTTCCCTTGGTCATAAGTTAGTCCAATGAATCCTTTGTTTTATTGTAGTTGTTTCATTCCTTCAGAAAGAAGGAAAAAAAAGCTACGTATATCTTTCTGCTTATCATCAGGAATGTATCTAGAATTCATCTGCTATTTGTATTTATTTTTACTTTTTTTTTCCCCTGAATTCACATTAAGTACTTATTCCATACAAATAACATTTTACTTCTATAAAGTAACCATTATATCAAATATTGTTGTTGTATGGATTTCTGATATTTTGATACTATGAAGCAAAAGTAGTCATTGGAAAACTCCACAATGCAAGTTTCATGTCTACTTGTCTGTTTTTTTTTTAATTATTGCCTCAGTTCACTTGCTTCAGGAATGATTTGTAAGGATCTATGCACTAATTAAAATGGTGGTTAAGGTAGCTTACCATCACATATCTGTGTGAAACTTTAAGCATTCTGTGTATTTCATCTACTAGAAATAACATTTTATTTACATGCAACATAACTAAAAGTTGTTTTGATCATGAAAAGTGTTTTCCTCATAAATAACAATAAAAAGTATTGAATGAGTCACATTAAAAAATGTATTATTCTAAGTTCTTTATAGTTTTAAAAATCACTTACTAAAAAGCTACAAAAGTTTCTGCCTGTGAATACCAGGATTAAATACTTTTTTTTTCTCAAAAGAAAGTAACTTGTCTACTTATCAGTTTCTTGTTACTTGCAGTTGGTATTTGAGAAGGTTTCCTCTTTCTCTTAATAGAAAAGAATGATTAATTCCAAATCCACAAGGGAGATTACAGTAAGGGGGTATATAATACTATATATAATTTAAGCTTCATCAAGAGTACTGCATCAAGGCCTGGAGCCCCCAGTACAACAAAGATGTGGAAGTTATGGACTGGGTCCATAGGAGGGCCATGAAGATGATCAGAGGGCTGGAGCACCTCTCCTGTGGAGAAAAGCTGAGGGATCTGTAACTGTCCAGCCTGAAGAAGAGAAGAATTCCAGTACTTAAAGGGAGCTTATGAGCAGGGGGGAAATAAAATGTTTACTCAGGTAGATAGTGATAGGACAAGGAATAATTTTAAATTGAAATAGGGGATATTTAGATTAGGTGTCAATGGGAAATGTTTTACTTGAGAGGGTGGTGAGGTGCTGGTGAGAGGCTGTCCAGAGAAGCTGTGGATGCTCCAGTCCCTGGAGGTATTCAAGGCCAGGTTGTATGGTGCTCTGGGCAGCCTGATCTAGTAGTTGGCAACCCAGCTCATGACAGGTGGGTTGGAACTAGATGGTCTTTGAGGTTCCTTCCAACCCAAGACATTCTATGATTCTATGACATTAACTATAATCTATTGCAACTCCATTGAAAGCTTTCACGTGGTATCACTTTGTACAGCACTAAAAATAAATAAAAATATTTTTATGAAAAAGAATTTGATGTATTAAAATAATTAAATGTAGAGATTCTAATACTACTGCTTATACTGAATAATGCCCAAAAACTTGTACTACCATTTGAACTACATCTAGTCCCAAGAAACCCAACCAAAAGACAGATTCCACTTCTGGAACAAGGTCGTATTAAAAATGGCAACCAAAATCTGTTCAGTTCAGTAATCCATTCACTCCACCATCTAGAGTTATATATATAAAAACACTCTCTTTATTACTTATGGATTTAAGCTCAGGCTTAAGCCCCACTACCTCCCATCAGGCTTGCATACATGATTAAAATACACTTGAACTCCATTCTGAGTAGCATTTCTGCTTCCAATCCAGACTGTTAGTCAGTCCTATTTAAGATACAGACATTGCTGTACCATCTAAGGGAAATCTGAGTCAAAATTGTATGACTATATGTGGTCTATTCTTACTGATAAAGAAATTAGAGAAGGTATTGTACATGTGTTTTCTTACGACAGTGTAATCTTTTCGATGTGTCTGAATCTATGATACAGAGAACTCCAAATGCAGCTTCTAGCTACAAAGCTCATCTATTTTCGTCCATCCTTATTTTTAACATACCCCAAAATTATAGAGTTGTGAGCAAGAGACATACGGCAGTGTGTTCTATAAAAGCAAGCAGTCGCATGCCTACAGAGTTGTTATGAGTAATTGACAGTTCGACAGAAGGTAGGAAGTTCAAAGGCAAAGGAGAAGTAAAAAAATGGTCAGGGAAAATGTAAAAGGGTCAAGTAATTTAACTGGCTTGGAAATTATTTGGTAATCAATTAAGGCAAAAGAGAACATGATGAAGGTGGGTTAATTCTTTAGGAGTGCTGAGGGCACAAACCTGCAACTACAGTCAGTGAGAGACATAGATTATGCTCAAATATGCATCGCCCTGTTCACTTGTATCCCAGAGCACTGATGGCAGGCCTCCCTGCAATGGCGAACACCTACTTCCCTGTAGCCCTTCAATGTCAGATGACCTTGCTTCCAGTGTCCATACATTTTCTTTTTTCAGTATCTATATACTTCCCTTTCCCACCTAAGGTCTAGAAGATCCCTACTCAGCAAAGACAGCCTTCTTCCCTGCCTGCTCGACTTCCAGCGTTTTGTAAGTGCTTGTTCCTGTGCTCTTTAGAGCTGGTATCAATAGTGAACAGCATTGATGGGCTCAAACATCTTCAAAAACAAATTCCCAGGGAACTTCATTAACTATTTCCCAAGGCAGCCGGAAGTCTGTTCTTTCCATATCCAGGATCAAAATTTTGGCAACAGTTTTCCTTCTATCATCAAAAATTTCAAACTCAACAACTTCATGGTCTCTATGGCCCAGGTGGCCTTCAATTGCCTCTTCACCCATGAGACCCTCTCTGTTTGCAAGTAACAAATCTAGGAGGGCATATTTCCCAATCAGCTCCTTCAGTACATTTACCAAGATGGGCACAGCAACTGTGTCCTTCTGGTCCCCGGCTGCACTAACCGTTGCATCCCTACCCACCTCCTGTGCTCTGGGATGCAAGCAAGTAGGGGGACGCATATTTGATCACGATCTATGTCTCACATTGACTGCAGTTACAGGTTTGTGTCCTCTGCACTTCTACAGAGATTGTGTACTCTGAGCACAAAGGGTTGGTGCATAGTGTGTTGTGGCCTGACTACATCAAATACCAATGCACAGGTTATCTACTGCCTGCTCTCAGAAACAGTATGTTTCGGTACACACGAATTAAGAGCAGCGTTTAAAAATTCACACTGCAAATTTAATTTTCACTTATTGTAAGTCAATAGTCTTTTCATGTTAAACAAAATAATGTGTCCTTCTTGTGCAGTCAGCAAAGCTTTTCCTGTAAGATGGGACAGCATTCTATTACAGAAAGGCAAACATTAAATAGTCTGATTACCTTGGATATTCACAAAGCAGATGTGATCAGTAAGGAACTGCGATTAACTGATTAGTGGCAAATGTGAAGATATTGCATGTGATAAAATAGCATGTTGTAAAAATTCAAATTCCTGAGAAGCAAGCCACATAAAGACAAAGCAATTTACACATGTTGATATGAACCCCTGCAGACAACCCTAAACTGAAGAATTGTCACAGCACATGAATAATGACTTATGTTAAATAGCAAACTATCTTATTTAATGCTGTCCTTCTTGCACCCTCATCCTTGATCTATTCCCGTCATGGTGTGCTTACATTTAACTTTAACTCTGTAATGTCTGTGTTTCTTTAGAGAGTTTCAATAGATTCAATTTTCAGTGCAAGCATTCTTCGTTACGTCAGGATTTTAACTCCATTAGGACTTACAGGCCATACAATAGCCCTGCACGTACGTGGCATTGTTTTCTTGGATAATACACATCTGCACATAATATAAGTTATTCATCAAAATATAGTATGAAATCCTGATCCTGTTCAGCATTATGGGACAAAGTTTTGTCAATAACTGCCAGTAAACTTACATGTAAGAGGCCTAGCTTCAGAAGCTGGTGCAAATTCTATCACAGATAGAGCAGACTAGAGTTTATCTTGTCTTTCAGTTCTTCAGTTCTCTAAATCCAAAAGTAAAATCTGAAAAGGGAATGTGCTGTTCATTGACAAATTAGCTGTTATAAAAGATGAAACTGATTATCTTGTCATTTAACTGTGATGTCCCCATAATTTAGACATCTCTTGCATAGAAGCAGCACATTTATGAATTGAGAATGAAACTAAACTTTCTTTTCAATTCACTGATGACATTTTCAATTTCTAAAGGTCTTCTTCCATGTTCAAAAATAGTATTACTGATTCTAAAGAAATATAACAAGGTAAGGCAAACCAGCTGAGGTGGAACACAAAATTGCTTTTCTCAAATATTATTAAGATTGGGCTAATTTTTCACTACTAGCCATTCTTGACTTAAGCCACAAGAGTAGACTCATTTGCATCTTCTCAGTCAGTAGGCTGAATTTTGACTTTGGCTTTAATCATTACTCTGCTTAACTGTGAATAGTTGTAATCAGTCAAAGGAGATGGGAGCAGCAAAAATAAATAGCTTATTACTAATTTGTGTCCGTTATATATGAACTCTGCACTTTCCTTCTTCTTTACCCACATGAACAAAAATTCCATTCAGCAGTCATGCCCCTTTTTGCCATCCAACTTGGCAATTATATTTTGTCTGCCTTTCTCACAACCGTGCCTTTCTTTGCAGCCAGCCCCACAGATGCATTTATTTTACAGACAAGTAGGAAGGTCTTTGCCACAACAAGGTCCCAGTCTCCTGCTAGTACTTATCTTTTGTTTCAAAATTCTCTAAATACCTGTAAGTTCTACATTTCCTTTGTTATATCTATATAAGTACATCTGTATATATGTATATAAACATTTATTCACATGAAACTTATTCAGTTACATAAATGACACATTTCACAAACAAAATTTTGCAGATTCTTTATGTTGTCTACAGTATTTCAGTGAAGGGACAGCTGTATTTTCATGCAGTGTGCTGACCCTGACTAACGTTCAAGGACAAGTTTCTGTTGGTAAAGGTTCAAGTTAATCACTGGGGAGTTTTCCAAGCTAAGTGGAGGATTTTGCGTCACTTGGAAAATTTAAATCAATCTGCTCTTGTTCGATCACTAGTTGAAGAAATGATCATTCTGCGTTATCAAGCCTGCAATTATTTACAGAATTTTAAGCAAACTACTAACAGTCATTCTTCCTGGGCTGAAAACATGCATATCTAAATGAACAAGAGGAATAGATATAAATAATATAAAATAAGGAAATGAATGTTCTTAATGGATGATTATATGTATGTTAAATTTATGAATGGTGAGAAGAACTGACTGCTAGAATTCCCATCAGTTTTGTTGAGAAGATAGATAGGAAATGACAGCTGAAAATCTCTCCCAAGAGAATTAACATTTTGGAAGAAAAGTGATTTTCTTTCACTTTTTTTTCCTAACTAAACAAATCATCAGCAAGTAAAGAATGATGGAAATTATTTTCTTAGTTATTGTGCAGCAGTATAAATCTTTGAACTCTAGACCTCTTTTAATAGAGAGCTAAGACAGATTCTTGCAGTGTTCTATTTTAATTTGTTCTGGATCAATGTAAGTGAACACCAAATATTTCCACTCATTTCATCTTAATTAGGAAGGAAAGAAGGACCTAGACACTTTGCTCATAAGTCATATAAGACTAAATTCAAAACTTTTCAGACCTGACAAATTTTGACAAATTTTCTCTATTTCTAATTTTGAATGGAATTAGGTCCAGAAACACAAGCATAATACAAGACAGTCAATTTTCCTACTCAACTTATTCCTCTGAAGCTATAGAATGCTATAATTTTTAAATGAAAATCTAAAAACATATCATCCCATTTTTCCCGTTCTTCTTTGTGAAAAGCATAGTTAACTTCTGTTTCATACATTAATATCATATTAAATTGCCTTATTGCTTTGTAATGTATAGAAACTTTGGCATTGGCTTCTCTATTTTATTTAGTAATCTTTTGGCTTGTAAGCTTGAAAAAAGATCTTCCACTTAAATAAGTTGATTGCAAGCAGTTTCAGTAATTGAATCCCTAGATATTTGTCTTTATGCTGTGAGGTTTCATTTAACTTTTAATAAATTTTGAATGCTGAAACAGTTTCATTTAAAACTGTTGCCATAAAACATGTTAGAATTTTCATTTTTGTTGCAGAATTTTTCCCCTAAACTCTTTTAAGCTGCTGAGATTTAAGATGATATTATTATGCTAAGAAATACTGTAAAACATTCTGAGAAATGAAAAAAAAATCTGCAAGATAGACTTGTTAAAACTATCAATCTGTTGCAGAGTGTTCACCAGTACTACATGTTTTACATTTAAATAATATTACCAATAACTGGAGTGTATTTTCAGTTGGATGAAAAAACACCTGTGACCAAAATGTATAAGTTCTATAAATCAAACACTGAGCTACCACAATATTAAGAAATTAGTAGCTTTACATCTGCACAGAAGTCCAGCCAGCAGAGTGGATTATCTAAACCCACCACTTATTAAAGAGAATTTATATACTTCTCCCCCTTAATCTTTTTTTTTTAATTGCACAGTCTTTAAAACTGGTTCAATTCCACCTCCTTGTGTATGGGGTCAGCTGGATGTATGCAAAATCCTTCTGTGTTATGCATCAAAGTCTAATGCCTAAGTAGCCAGCAAAGTAATGGTAACAGGGATGACAACCCACTACTTCACAAGCTCATGACAAGCTCAGCCCAAGGACAAGTGGGGCCCCATAAGGCAGCATTTGGAAGCCAAAAGGGACTCCCCGCATGGGTCTGTTGTCCATTTTCTATGGAAGGAAAAGGTTTGATGTCTTTGATGCTTATCAAGATGTGTACAGTGTAAATTTGTATACATAAAAAGTACTACTTGAATGCATTTTCTGGTTGCAGATAGCAGGTATTTAGTTGGTGGTCCTAAGCAAAGGAAGTAGTGTTGCTTAATACACTATTACCTGTCATTTGAGTTCTGGTAACAAAAGGCAAGTTCTGATCAGCCTGAGATGCAAACTAATTTGACTAGATAAATATTTTCTGGCAACAAAAGTTTAAAGCCTAGGACTAGCCTTCAATGACTGTCTCATGTAATTAATCATCACACAGATTTTTTTGCTGACACTTTTTGACAAAAATTTCAAGTATTTCCAAGATACAGGACCATTTTTCATTTTGGTATCTGTCTGGATCAGAAAGACAAGGATGGTTAGGATCGAGGTAGATAAATACCCAAACCACCTCAGGTAACAAGAAACTGAAGTTCTGTTCCTCAGAAACTGTTCACAGACTAGTTTTTAAAATGAAAAGTGATAGAAAAGTCAACAAATTCAATACTTACTCATATAATCTATCCCTTTAAAAATATCTCTGTTTTCATTGTTGTTAGAGTGAAATTAATTATTCTCTTTATACATTTCTCAAATTCTCAGAAATCAATGAATATAAGATTAGAACACTCTTCAAGTGAGAGGTGATGGTACACACACAAAAAGTTGAAAAATGACCAAATCAGGACCTACAACTTCATATTGACAGGGACTTTTTTCTGTTTTCTTTTTTTTTTCTTTTAATAAGCTTGTCTGAGAAGACTCTTGACTATTCCTACACCTATTTCCTCAGAAGTCAAACTAAATGAATGTTCAATGTTAAGACATTCAGCTTCACACAGAATATGTCCTTAAGTCCTGTATTCTGTTTAGCTTATGTTCTGCTTTTGAGTTATAGGATAAATGATTGGAAAGACAGAAAATTTGTTTTAACTCTTGCTTGTTCCATTCAGCTAATCTTGTAACCATCCCCCCGAAAGCCCTCCACTAAAATCAAAACAGATACAATGAAACAAAAACTCTGGATTTGGCTTCACAGTTCACATAAAACATGTCGGGAAGATGAATAAGGCAGACTAATGCTTACAAAGATGCATAGCCATTCTCAATTTAGCATAATACATTATTTCAAAATCCACCTACCTTTGGACATTTCTAAGGTTTCTTTAACAAAGGACCCTCTAAATGCAATTAAAAACATTTTAAACCTTGGATCACTAAAGAGGAGACTTGAAAAATTAAGTCAATGTGGGTATGACAGTACACATTTATTTTTAACATTTACTATTATTCTCATGAAACCCATAAATATTACGATTGACTGATTGATCAAATACTGCATAGCTTTGTTTCTGCTATAATTTAAGGAGTTTTAAGTTAGGATTTGAAAATACAAACTGTGTGAACACTTCTTATGTTTCACTTTGCAGTTTTCAATAAAAAAATCATGCACCCTGCCCTATTCCATTCTATCCAGCAAACAGTTCTTCAAACATTAATGCTTCCTATTGAGGGTAATCTGTAGTATAAAATTATAGATTATTATGAAATATCTTTTTCTAACTCCTATTTATGTCCCTGACCATATGATTTCCCTCACTCTATTTTGGAATGCATCACTTAATCATTCAAGGCCATCACAAACATTTTGCCTCCTTCAGCAATTAACCCCACAGTTTTCTTATACGTGTCAAATATATTTTCCAATACTATTTGGGAAATTATTTAATTCTGTGCTGCACGCAGATGGTGTGTATGCAGTTTTATTTGCCTGCTATCAGAGACAGAACTGGCAAAGTTTCAGAGAAGGTCACAAGCATAGAGTACCTTCCACATAAAGAATAAATGTGCAAATTAGGACTCTTCAGCCTGGAAAACATATGGCCCATAAAGCCATAAGTAGCCCAAGAAGGTTTTTGTTCATTTTCTTTTCCACCTCAAGAACTAAGGATCATCAAACGAAGTTAATGGAAATGAGTTCATGCTGAACATAAAAGGGTGAATCTTCATACAATATGTAGTTAAACTGGTGGAAGTCCTTGCTATAGGATGCTCTGAATGCATAAAGTCATGGTCAAGAAATGCATATGAGCTATTAAATACAAATATTTATCTAAATATCTGTTGAGAAGTCCATAAGCTGCAAATTCTTGGCAAGAGTGCATAACAAGACACAGGGTTAGACACAGTGTAGTCATTTCTTATGTCTACTGCATTCAGCAGTGGAGTTTTGCTTTCCTTCCTCTTACACTTTTTTTTTATGTGACAAAGGATGTTGTGCCTAACCAATGCTATAATAACAAGTAAGGTTACAAAAAGAGCCAATATCTGTATATTGAAGCAAAGAAAGTTCAGACTAGGACACTGGTTTCAAATTCAGAAGGTAATTTACCTTTGGAAACCCTTAGTACAGACACAGCATATCCCTGCACATTGACAACTTTTGAAGAAATTTGTCTTTTCTCAAAAGACTTCTGTGCAGACACCAAAGAGAAACCCTATAGAGACTGTAGGTCGGATATGCAAGTTCTGACAGGTCTAGAGGCTAGGTACAACTTCAGTCTGAACACATGCCCTAACGTGACTGATGAAAGACATTTTATAAAACTACCAGCATCATGAGGCACTTCAGTTAGGCAATTCTAGTTGGAGTCAGACCTGTGTGTTTAAGATGTAAATGTAACTTCACAGATTTGTATATTAAGAATGTTCATACAATCCTTAACCAAGAGCTAACTAACATGTGAGATGATCCATAACTTTAATTTTTAAAGCTTTTCCATAGCAACAAGTAAAGTAGAATCATTTTTGAACTTTTCAGATACAAGATGTTTTGAAAGTCACATTTATCTAGGCTCTTCTCCCTAAAGAATATCAATATATGGAGCTGCAAATCCAGCTTTGTGGATATTAGTCCCAGTAAAATCAAGGGAATTTAGGGGAGGTGAAGGGGAAAGCAGCTACAACTTCATATGAGTAAGCATGGCAGACTCATGCCATGAGTGTGATTTGCTTTTCAATTCTAGAAATAAGCAGATTCAGATTCTGAAGAGTTTGAAATCTCAAATTTTCCAAAAATGCCTTGAATATTAAAAACTGTTCTTTCAGACAAGTAATATAAATTTTAATATCCTCTGCATAACTGAAATTTTACACTGTTCAGAAAGAACAGTCAGTTATTGTCCTTCACTTTCTCCGGTTACTTTGCAGAAACAAAACTGTTGGTAGACAACTTTTAAGTATGAGAGTTTTTGTTTGTTTGTTTTTCGTTTTTTTTCCCTAGTAATATGTTTTAGTCTCTGAAATATCTTTTACAAAAGTAACAAGAAAAAGATAACATCAAAATTTCTTTTTAACAAAGAAATTTCATTTCTTTCATTGAAATTCATTGTAAATGTTCATATTTAAAAATCTTTGTGTTATACATTGAGATCTTTTTAATGTTACAGTTTCAATAAATTTGTGGGATTTTGAAGCAGTCTTATACATTCTTTTCTTTCTATAGAAAAAATAAGCTGACAAATGTATGTGCAGAAAGAATCCCTGAAAATATCAGAAAAATACAAAGTATTCTGACTAGAAATGTTAGTAAAGGAAACAGAACACTATAGTTCATTAGGAAAACTGCAATAAACGTTTGTTTGCTTCTTCATTTTCAATAGCTCAAGCTTCTTGAGTTCTGCTTGGAAAAACAGCATCTCTGATGTCTCACATTTCCCATCATTCACTCACACTCATATTTATGAATAGCACACACCCTGTCACAGTAACTAAACCTCAGAAATATAGCCCTCCCACTTAAACATAAATATAACCAACTGATGAGGGTCAGTCAATGACAATGGCAAACATATCAATGGACAGATCTGCTAACCTTAATAACCAAGCACACACCTTTGAGAATTCATGCCACTTCAATGCATGTGTAATTCCCGAATCTCAGTATAAATGCACTTAGATTTATATTAACCCCAGTAAAGTACAGCTCATTGCCAAACGAGCACTTAATTCCTGCTTCAGAGTGTACTGCATTGGCAAAATTGTGAGCTCAACAAGCTAGTAGAATCTATTTTGAAATACGGCCTTGATTTTGTGAGCAACTACCCATCATCATCATCTTACAGAATCAAATTCAGTCTATATTTGTCTTCCTGTCTGTAATAAGGAGATAATAATATACTTCACAGGAGAGGTATAAGGATGGGGCTGATGCCTTCAGTTCCTATATCTGTATCTTGCTCTATAGTTGGACAAGTTCAATACCTGGAGGAATGCATGGCTAAGCTCAATGTTAGCAAAAGGCTTTGGAGATGAAAGCATAAAGAGCTATTTTTAAAAGATACATTATTCAGCTTTCAACTGTGAAATTCCTGCTGCTATGTAAAGAAAACATTAATTTTCCTTTAAAAGAACAGTGTGTGGGTTAAACATTTCTGATGGTAGGACTATGCACAGCCTGTGGGTTTTAAGTGCAGATATAAAATCTATCCTAGAATACTGTTTTACACATAGTGAGAAAACTGGTGCTATTTGGTTGATCTAAACACTTATGATGAACTTTGAATCACAGAATCACAGTTCACATCTACAAATGTACCTCGACACCTGATTTGCTACTGCTGCCAGTGTCTGACTGTGGAGGCGTCTCAAGTCCCTGATGAGATCAAAATGATCCCCTATAGCTCCAGCAAAACCTTTGGGCATATGCAGAACTTACTCCTTCTCTCAGCACTACGATGTACCTCTAATATTTTTCCCACACAAGTCCAGCCAAGTCCACAAAGTGTCCCTTCTTTTCCATTCTAGTTTGGCAGGCAAGTAACAGCAAACTAGGAAGCTCATACTCTTTAAAATGAGGTCTTTAAGACAAAGTCAAGGGAAAGAAAATGGTGCTGTCTCGTCTTTTAAAACTGCAGTTCTGTTTTTTAATGTGTTTAACCAGGGAGACCAGATTTCAGTTCTATCTGACAGGGTCAAGTCTAGCTCCTCTGATTTCAGTAATAACCTGGAATATTACATGTAGTAAGGAACACATATTCTCAGTGTTTCTACAGAAGCTGTTCTCATCGGCACAAAATACATAGTTAATTGGGATGATAAGCACACATCTCTCTAGCCTAATACTAAAGAGATGCACCTGCAGTAGGAAGTGCTTGGTGCCTGCTTCATTTCCAAAGGCATGATCTTTATTTTGCTTGTACATGGCAAAATACACTACTAGTTCTTAGATCTAGGACTTGAACCAAAGATTTTTTTTCCCAGAAAAAAAATACTAACTATGCAACTAGTTTCCATTTTTTGAAAGCAAAGAATATAAAAGTACATAATCATCCACCTGTAAGAGAATCCTATGTGCAGAACTAGTTCTAGACAGCATTCAGCAAAATAATTAGACTCCTGCTTCAGATAGGATTTCACATTTAAACCTCTGTTCCCTGTTTTGCTATTAGCAAAAAATAGGGCTTTGTGATAATTTTTCTAGGTTTCAGACACTTTTTCCAGAGCTGTACAGGGAACCCCAGCACTTAGTGTGGTCCTGCGGATTTTGCTTTAGCAGAGGAGTCAAGGATGTCACACGTATACAAAGCAGATTTTGAGGCATTTGACTTCCTTTTGATACTACTCCAAATTTTTTTTCTTTTAAATCTATTTAAGCTTTATATTGAAAATCCCTAAATTTCCACGGGACACTCATATTCTATTATCAGCAAATCTTTTTCATTAAGTAGTTGTCTTCTTTCTGGGCAGGCTGTTTTCTTCTCCCCTGCTAATTCAATGAACATCTATCTACTTCAACCTTCACCTATATTTATTCTCAACATACAAGAGCATGCCTCAGTATCAATTCTAATTCTGTCATTGTTCTGCCCTTGCTGACATGAGATATAGTGAACCACGAGTCACAGGAGAGTCTACATTGCAGCTAAGGGACAGGAAAAGCAACTGTTGCTAAGTTGCACCTGTTATCAGGCTGATTATTTTTTTTGTAGTCACAATGATATCACTGACCTCAGAGGAAAAAAAAAAAGCAGCGTTAAGCCACATTTACATTTCATGAATACAGTCAATAAAAAACTTTGGACACAAATACATTGCAGACTAACAATGGCCTTTTTCAGCAGAAAAACAAAACAAAACAATACAAAACAAAACAGGTATTGTGTTATCCTGGCTACACTGTTGTCTCTATCAGGGCTCGCCAATTCAAACCACTTTCCCAGGCAATCTTGCACACGGCCATCTTGTGACTTTTTTCAACCTATAAATGGTTGGGATTTTTTTTTTTTAAATATGTTTTTTTCAAGGATATAGACATATAAAAGGAAAATGCAATCACATTCTAGACTGTTTCATTATGTTCTCCCAGTGTTTTGTTCTGTATGTTCACGTTACACTTGAACTAGATGTGACCTGTCACTTTTAATGCTAGAAAGGTTTGAAAAATGGATGACAGAGAGACATTCATTCTTCTCTCTGCTGCTGTCTTGCTCCCATTTAGGTGCAAAATGAGTGCTGGTACTAAGTACCAAAAATCCTTTCTATCGTTTTATTAATGACTATGTGATCTCTTCTTTTCTGGCCAAATAGAGTGTTTCTCTGTCTCAAGCTTTGATTCTTGTGCTATAATTTTCCCTTAGGTGTCACTCATCTGACAGCATGCATTCAAATTACATTTCACTTTCTTTCACATGGAAAAGTCTTGAATCACTAAAAATATTTGTATCGCAATCTCTGGAAAAGTAATTGTGTACCTAAAGTTCAGACATCATCTCACCTCTGGGAGTTGTATGTACTACTTTAGATTGTGTACATTGCTTTCAGCCATTACTGTGGATTAAACACAAACCATACACCAACTGCTAGTTTGATTTTTAAGCACTGTCACAATGCATCATACATACAAATATATATCAGCAATATAAATTGCCTGAAAGGCGAGAATAGCTAATCTCATTACATAAAAGGGGCTTCTATTAAGGAAACAAAAGAAAATTTAAATACCTAGAAAGGTTTCTTAAGAGCTGTCTAGTAATCATTGTACTCAGAGGGAAGATGGTAGGCCGTCTTCCTGCTGCTAAAATCACTCCTTTCAAATCTATCTTATCTGTATAGCACAGTATGGAAACATACACAGCCACCTGGAATTGATATTGCAGTCATGAGCAACTTGATCCAGCTCCATCAAATTCAAAAGTAGCAACTCCAACTTCACTGGGATTTTGCTCAAGCATGTAACAAGGCAGGTGTGTGTGCCTACGTGTAAGACTGTACCTGTCTATCTACAAGAGTACATGTGAGAGGTTGAGTAGTGGGGGTCTTCTCCACCTACAGCAAGTGTAGAGGTCAGCTTCACTTTTGAGGACCACTGCCTTACCTGAGCATTTGGTTGCAGTAGTGAGACAGAAGAGGACAACACAGTGCCACGGTGACAAGATGGTTTCAGTTTTTCAGCCTGCCATCAGTGCATCAGCCTCCAGAAATCTCTTTCCTACGGCTGGCAGATCTGCCCAAATTTGAAAATGTTAGTACTATTTCAGTTGTTGCATTAGTATAATCTGGGACATTTCATTGTCTGTCCTTTAACCAGCATCTCTATCAACGTGCTCCAGTGGCTGGTGATGGACTGGTTGGTTAGTTTTTAAATCCTAGCTGTGCAGCTCTTCATTTCGCTGATTCATATGATCCTGTAAGGGCTGATCCACTGCCTCAGAAACTACTGGCTCAACTGCTCGTATGTGCAGGAGATGACTGAGTCTGAGCTATGCTTCTCTTTCACATAATACCCACAAATATACCAAATGAACATGCTATGGCTCTGCTGAAAACATTAAAATTAATATTAAAAAGTATTGACATAATTAGAGCCCAGTGGGGTTTCACTCTTTACCAATTGCTATGAATAGCAGATACCTTTAATTCACGTCTCTGGTTTCTAACCAATTCTTTATCCATCTTAATAATGTATTACCTCACCCACATTTAGAGAACTTTTACAATAATCTATCAAGGGAAGCTTTGTCAAATAGCTTTCTACAAATCCAGACATATTAAATCTATTAATTTAATAGCTCCTCCACATTGTAAAAGCAACCACTTCCTTTTTTCTGTAACAGTGAGAAAAAAATGCTTCAAGTCATTACATTAACCTCACTCTGCTCAGACTATAGGATGTGATTGCTTCAAAGAATATTTTTTAATAAAAACTGCCAATCTGTACTGGCAGAAAACCATGCTTTGCTGATCAGTGTCCTTACCTCCTACAATGCACATTCCCAATGAAGGTACAAGTCCATCACGTTAAACAGCTTCTTAACGCCAAGAAGACAAAACATTGAGGAAAAATACCACTATCTCCACAATCTTCTGTGTGCCAAAGAGACAACACTGAGGGTGGTCATCATGCTCATCTTTTTTCCTCAAAGTACAGCCATTGCAGAAGTCTTTTTTGTTTTATTTTATTGTACAAACAAGTATATTCCAAATCCCTGATGCTGCAGAGGGAAGTTTTAACATGTTATCCTTATTTTCAATACTCAAATTACAAATAAATGTAACTCTAAATTCATTACATTTTTTAAAACCCAGGACTATGGAAATTGGACTTATATTTAATACTTGCTGAGCTACTTTATCAAACAGAAAAAAACACTTGAGATTGTTTGTTTCAAGAGAACAACCGACATATCCTTGAAGAACTTGTGTTAGTTGAATATTCGCTTGGTTTTGACTAAAGGTCATCTTGAATGTAAATAGCCAGTTATTTTGTGAAACTGGAATTAGCACACAATAGTATTAGCTGCTGCGAACTGAAAATAACGTTAGGCCTTGTAGTACTGTTAAGAAGGTCTGATATATATCACATGTTGAAAAATATCTTAATTCTTTTTCTCTGTTTAAAGTGACGAGACCCAAGGACAGGACAACTCCTTTCATCTTGAAAAGATGCCATTCACTTTTTGTATCACATACAATAATTGTTGACTACTGCTAATCCAGATTTTAAGGGGGAGATTTTGCCCTGAAGATGTTGGTACAGTGATTCAAATTTCGAAGAGATCAGAGCAAACACTGTTTTCTTCTTCAGTTAGCTTTGCATAAAATGTTAAGATGTGTCAGTCTAATTTCTGATAAATGAAAGCAGCTAATGTTTGAAAACGTATTGTGGAAATGGCTGGCTGACTGCTCACATGCAGGGTGATAATCAACTATCAAGCTTGAAGGCATTTTAATAACACTAATGTTTTAACGTTGACTGTTAAATGAAAATGAAGCTTTCTTTTTTCATGTGAAATAGAGAACTTTTCTTAATGGTTTGGCTAGGACTTTCCCTTATATTTCATAAATTCATACAATCAGATTAAGCTATGGAAAATGAGCCAATGGACCATACTCGTCCTTGATGTAGTAAAGGACTAAAGTCCATGGAGTAAAACAAGGCATAACTCTGACCCAACAGCTACATTTAATACAGTTAAGCTTAGGTATAGAGGCATGGTCTTTCCTGTTCACTGTTCTTTTTATTCTGCCAAAGAATTATAGATTGAGCTTCATATTTCTAAAAAAACCCTACAGAAGATCTTGCCCACTATTTCAAAGAACAGCTTATAGGATTTAAAGGAACAATGTTGACAGACCTCTATTTTCCTCTAAAAATCGAACAACTTTTAGACCACAACAGTACATGCGAACAACATTTTACATGCTTGCATCATTCCTTTCCTTCCAAAGACTTGAACAATGTTTTATGTATATCTACAGTTATTAGCTACTCAAAAAAGTCCTGAGAGTTCAATCAAATCTCATGTGAGCAAACTTTCTCCTTTAGTCTGCACTACTTTGCTTTGAGTCAGGAATGAAAGGAAGACAGAAAACTCAAATTACAAAAAGATGTGGTTTCTGAAAGAGGAATTGTGCTCTAATGGTCTATGACTGAAGAAAGCTGGATGCTTTTCCCAGCAACTAGTTTTACTCTGGGCAAATCACTTAAGTCTTCATGACACAGTTTTCTCCCTTGTAAAACAGGAGCATTATGCTGCCCTTGGCTATCAAATCTCTCTCACACTCTTGCAAGGGTGATAATTCTTAATGTTAGGAAGCACCTCTGTTCACATAGCCCCAGGAATTGAAAAGCCTTGATCATAATCTGGGCCTCTGGCTGGTACCTGAAATACAAATAATAAATGCTAATTCAAATAGAGAATCTTTGTTTTTTTTCTTTTTTTTTCTCTTTTTTTTTAAGTGTTCAGGTCATGTTTGAGATCATTCTTATTTCACCTGAATAACTTTTCTTGGTTTTTAGTTCCATTTATGTTTGAAAAGTATCTGGCACTGTATTCTTCAATGTTGCTCACCACGGCACTCTAGGATCATTATGAGTCTGAATGTGTTTCACTGTGGGGGTGGTGAGACACTGGAACAGGTTGCCCAGAGAAGTTGTGGATGCCCCCTCCCTGCAAGTGTTCAAGGCCAGGCTGGACGGGGCTTTGGGCAACCAGATCTAGTGGAGATGTCCTTGCCCATAGCAAGGGGGTTAGAACAAGACGATCTCTAAGGTCCCTTTCAACCTGAACCATTCTATGATTCTATGTCCTAAGTTCAAGAAAACTAAAGAAAGCATTTATGATCTTTTAACATTGTTCATCTTTTTTACAGGCTCCTGTGTAAGAAGAAAACAGCTGTCTCTCGTTTGATTTTTCTAACTTTAAGTTTACCAGGCACAGTCGTTCTTCATTTAAAAGACCAACCTCAATGTATTGTAATTAAAATCCAGTTTATCTTATTTTGGCAAGAAGTAGATATCTGAACTGTATGCTATCCTACAGCCATACCACATGTAATGTATATGTGGCTAGCAAACCGAAACTTTACAGCTTAATAGGTGTTTTTATTCTATTTCCTTTTTTACTTCTTAATTGAGAAAGCAAGCAGGAGGTAGCTGATCCAACAGTGAGAAGGCTCATGGGCTTGGGGCATCAGAAAAAGATGCTGTCACTTCCTCTACTTATCATTTATGGAAACATTTTAAAAGTTCATACAAGTTTTCTTGTGACTTAACATCATCATAAATGCAATCTGTGTGTAAGAACAAATTTTCCAGGCCACAAGTGCGTGTGGCTCCATATCATTTCAAGGAAAGGAGAGTGTTTTTCATATTAGCTAATCTTTAAGACCTTAATTAGGGTGTTGGTCCTTGTGTACAATGGGTGGAGGACCAATGAGATCAGATCACCCAGGTTGGATCCTGCTCTGAATCACTTCCTAAAGATTTTAGCCACTACGTAAACTGAAAGCAAACGCAGAACAGGCTGGTAAATTACATAACTAAGTTAGGCGCTCAAAGTTAAGCAATAAAATAACTTTTTTCTGATCATAAGCCTGTGTTGCCTGAAATTAAATTATTAGCTATTATTAGCTAAATATTAGCTAAGGAAATGCTGAATATTCTCAGATAGCAATGTTGCATCAAAATATAAACTACCTATCGAAAATGTAGTTACTTGGCTCAAAAATACACACATGAGAAATACTTTTTTAGAGAAAATAGGCAACAAATTACGAATGGACAGGAGCCACAATGAAACTAAAAGTATGTTGCATTTCGACCCATAGTAAAAACAAGAAAACAAACAGAAAAAACACTTTTTAAAAGATCAAAAAAAGCTCATTTTAGCCTTAAAAACCACAGATTCCAGAAAATGCTGTTGTTGTATATCTCTCCATATCAGCTTTTGTGCTAGTCCTGTCTTTTATAGTAGACAATACATGATGCTTCAGAGAATGCTTAAAGCAAATGACTTGCCCAGAGGATTTTTTTTCCTGGCAGCCACAATTAGTCTACTAGATTATGTTTGAAGTCTTTACATTTACAGCCTATATAAACAGTTTATCTTTTGCTTCATTCTGTTATAGTTCTATAAGTTTTCTGTGACCAGAATCAATACAAATTACAATGTAGTATGCCAGCATCTACATCTAAGTTAGTCAGATGAAATTTAAGTGCTAGCAAATCAAGCAAAAACTCTTGAGATTTCCAGATTAATTCATTCACAGGAAAGCACTAGAGAAGTACAAAGGTGAATGACATTTGATTTCCAAACCAAAGCTCATGTTCTTCTTCTTACTATATCCACCCCTGATCTGCTCCATCAACGTAAGAAACAGAAAGCAGCATATCAACATTTTTTTCCATCTTTTTGCAGCAATGGAACCACGGCTTTCTAAAGTGCTTTTAAAGTTACAGTTTTAGCAGTCACTCCTTCATTTCAGAGAAATTCTGTTAGGTGCTATGTTATCAAGGGTGGTATGTTAGCAAAACTTGGCTATTTTACTAAAAGTGAGAAATATACCAACAGCAGCTATGGCAGCAGGAGGAAAGTCTTTTGTCTGACGGTGAAAGCTAAAGACTGTTTTGAGAGAGCAAGATGAAAAGTTAAGGAAAAGACTGCAGTTGTTTTCTTGGAGTTAATGAAACCATTTTCTTTTCTTTCTTTCTTTAAGTAAATACTAAATAATTGAAGACAAAGAAAATACTCTGCTTTTGGGGGGAGATTTCCAGAGGGCTGAAGTTAGAACTAAGTTAGACTGTGAATAAAGACTTTGAACACTTGCATTTGTTTTAATCAACAGACATTTGCTGCATTGTTCACATGCAGGAAAACGCACTTCCAGCAACAACAGCCATTTCAGCAGATATGGATGAACGTACATGCACACAAAGAACTTAAGGCAGAATAAAAGTACATGCAAAGAACAGGACTAATAGCTACATATCAAAATTCACATCCTACAAAGAGGCTGTCCTCCTAATTAGTTGTTATCAATTTGCACTATACTGTGATAGCTAAGTCTAATCATCCGTCTATCCATGCCTATGGGTGCAAGAATTCAAGCATCCCCTAGATACGTTCGTGGCTCCTGTACAAATATACCTACAGAATGTAGTCCCACATTACCACATAGAACTGTTGCCACTCCAAAAACCTAAATGAGAAAGTCATCAAGGATTTCAGATAACAAAAAAAAGATGGTACAAGAAGTTTCAGAAGACAAAAAGAGAAAAGCAAACATCTGCATTTGGGAAGAAAGAAATATTGAATTCCCTCCTGTAGCTCATACATTTCTTTGAATACATAAATATTTTGCACTGTTTTCTAAACTAAAATTGTAGTTCCTCAGGAGCCAGAAATATTGCTAAGAAAGCAGAATACTGACATGAAAATGAGGAGATTTCTACTCCAACAAGATTTAAAACCTACAGAAAGCATTTCTGGCTTAAAAGTGCTAATCAAACAAATTGTCTGACCTTGCATGACAAAACACATGAGAAGAAAAAATCATTTTAAGCTCCTCAGCTAAAGCCAATCAATTAGCTATCCTGTTCTTTCTGTGCTTCTGGAGACACACTTCCTTGTGAAAAAGTAAGGACAGACAAAAAAGGAAAAAAAATGATTCACAATCTAGGAATCCTTTGATGACAAGTGTGCATTTTTCTAACACAGACGCAGAAATCCACTTGACATCCTACCAAGAATGGAAGAAAGATAACTTCTCTGTAATTGATCTATACAGTTCTAGAACAACAATGTATTTGGGAGATTTAACACTTAAATTTGGTGCAAAGAGAAATTCATGTTTCACATTTATTTAAAACTTCCTCTGGTGTGCCTTTGAAAATAGAACAAACATATTTGTTGCAAATAGCTACAAATATTTAAAGCTCTGCCTCAGTTAAGATTTTACAATGTGAATTTAAAATGGAATTGTTTGTTTTTCTTTCAGCGGTTGAGTCCTGAAGAATGCCAGTGAGTGCGTAGCAGCTAGCTTAGAAATTTGCAGTGTAGCACTTAAGGAAAGATAACAAGCAAGCCAAGATTCAATTTACATTGATTTAGATGCCAGAGATATTTGAACTGATGCGGCACGAATGCTTGCCATTGGTTTCAGGTTGGTTGATAAACTATTATTTGTATTACAGTTTAAGCAGAGAACTCATCCCTAACTAAAGTCTATTGTAATATAGTATGGAGCTTCTGTTCCAAAAACATCCTACAATGGCATGCAGAGATATTAAGTGAATAATTGCAAATCACATATCACAGCTTATGCAGGTTCTCATTCTCTGTAGTCACAGTTCAGTGTTGCATCCAAAGGGCTACTCAAGCTTGCATAAAGGTTTGGGATTGGTGGATCGTTTTAGCTCCTTGAGTCTCAGGATTTTTCTCAAGGCTGAGCTTGTGCTTATTGAAAGTTTGAAAGGGTGTTCAAAAGTTTAAAAGAGCTGAACAATGAACTGGTTGACCAGTGTACCAGTGCAAGATTCATTTCTATGTGAGAATAAGTAACCCATACAGATCCAATTAAGGAAGTCATGGTTATTAAGCAACTACTGATTTTGGATGTACAAACATGTGGTAATACAATGCAGCCCTCCATCGTTTCCTTTTCAGGACCTTCAACAACTCTTGGCTGCTACTGCTGCTTATAAATATTGAGGAAGGAGTATGAGTTAGATACAAATTTGCTGTTGCAATTTCCAGATTTAAAAATATAAATTCTGCTTAAGCAGGGAAACTAATTTTTGACACTACATATACAACCCTAGAACAGACAATTAACTGATGTGATAAGAAAAGACAAAATTTAATTTTATGAGTTTAGATCAAATGCTATAAATCAATATAAAGTGAATGTTTTAGTGCATGTCCACACTGTCATTTTTAATCCATTCCTCTGGTCTCTTGCCCACATTCCTCACTTGTCACTTCCATTACTGCTCCCATTGGGAGTGAATCACCTGCCTTTCAATGAAGAGAAGCATGAATGTAGAGCTACACAACTCACTGCTCACTGCTCCAGAAGTATGTCTGCAGAGCCTCTGCTCTTTGCAGTGCCAAGCATGAACAGTGCGAATGAAAGCCAGTCCCTGTTAACTGGCTTCAGCGGCAGTGTTTTGCTAACTAACATGGCATGAGTAGCAAGAGTACCCATAAATATGCAGAGAGTTCACTAAAAAACAGTGTGAATGTCTCTTTAGATAACGATTTCAGAATAATAAATCTCCTAAAGCACTAAGAAAAAAAAAAGATGCTTTCTAATGTAAAATAACCTATGAGAAAGTTCTCTGTAAAAAGGAAAACACCATTAAAAAAAAAAGAATGCAATAATAGCTAAAGAACCAATGTCTGATTCCTAAGTGTGCTGATTCCTTAGGCCATGTCCTTAGCTGACAAGAACAAGTAGATGATGAAGATAGACTCTAGGAACTCCTAGCTCCAGGAAAGGGCTCCACTGTTGTAACACTGAGCCTCTTAAGAGGCATTGCTGTTTAGCTTACTTTCATCCCCAAGGTAGTCCCCTCAAGGCTACTTTTTTATTGCAAGAATATTCACACGGTATTCACAAGATTTCATACATAGTGGGACAAGGGGGACATCAAATATAGCCAGTGGTATACTGATGCATACATTGAGGGTTTATCAAGAGCACACACTGATTTTCAACAAGAGGGCCAGATCCCAGAAAGGACTTGAGAGTCTGCAGTAGGAAGAGTGCAAAAGTTTGCGAATAAATGAGACATTGGTGAGAGGGGGCAATCTTTTAGTTGTTCAAGTATCTGAAGAGACACAGGCATCTGTGCTTTCCCCCTATGAAGTTATGTAGCAGTCAAAGTTCTAGTACTGATAAAACACAGAGACATTTGATTAGCAAACATCAGCTTTGTTTGAGCTGTGGTCACCTTTTGTCGTTCAGATACCAACAATTAACATAGCTGAAGGCTGGTAGGGATAGCCCATTAAGTAAGAAAAGACATAAAATGGGAAAGGTTTCAGCTAACCGTGGTGTTGAATGGTGTCAGGAGGAGAGTTTTTTATGTACTTTTTGTTCAGTGTGTTTGTCCTACAAGAATGGTAGTAGACCTACAAGGTTCTAAAGAGGAGATAATCCTGTAAAGTGCCACTAATTTTGTAGCAACAAATTCTGTTGTTCTTTACCTGGACATCTCTTCACATTAATTCTACAATTAATCCAACATGATTTGAAACTGGGAAAAGAGTTTGCCTATACACACTCTGTTGACAACTGTTGAGTGTTTAACAGATCTTTCTCTATTTGTCTCCTGCAACTGTCTTCTAAGCAGTCACAAAACAGTTATTAAAGTTACAATAGGGAATACTGCACCCTTGCACAGCAGACATAAACACAATGCAAGTTCAACACTCTTGACAGAGAAAATCAATAGATCTTCTAACAAAGCAAAACCTTCAGCAGTTTCTTATCCAACTCACAAACCCCTTCAGTTCAGCAAATACAAGATGAATGACAGATAACACTGAGCTAATTTCAAGAACAAGGCCAAAGCAAAATCCTCAGGTGGCCTATTATTCCTGAAATCATTGATCGAATAGTATATTTCTATCACTTCAAAACCAAATATATCAATAAAATAAACTACTGCATCATTATGCAAGCTTAACCTTGCAAATATGTTAAAATATTGATGTTGATAAATTCTAAATAGATTAATGTTGTATTAGGAGAGTGGATTATAAATTTACTTATTTCCTAGCTGAGCCATATTTCTTTTTTTTTTTCTTTTCCCTTGATTTTGCTTTACCACACCTGTAGAAAAAGGGCAGGCCCACTTCTAAGCCCACATTGAATCATTGCTTTGTATCCTAATACTTATTATTATCCATGTAAGATGAATTTATTAAAAACTTTTTAAGTGCTTTCTTCTTACACATGTAGGAGATCTAATGTTGGCAAAAAAGTACAGTGAGGTAGTTACAGTAGAGGGCTTAAGTGTAGACAGTATGTCAACCTGACTGACATTAGTTACAGAATCCCAAACAATACATTTTTCTCATAAAGAATTGCAGCCAACTAACACCATCATTGTTAGTGTCTAATAATAAATTTATTTTCTTCTCCATTTACATATTTCTTCTACTCCACTACAAGACTGCAGAAACGTGATTGTTCACACCAACAGAGAGGAAGGTTCCCCTATCACTTCTGAATCTGATTCACAGGAAGTAATTTTTGTAATCCATGCAGTAAAGATAAGAAGCTTGAACTGATGTTGATACATGGACTTCACTAAGGTACATATAAATTGATTTATGTGGAAAATTCTTATGTAAAAGGATAACTACTCACAACTAACTGTTATACATGAATTTAGCTAGTGAGAGTCACAGAGATTGAATTTAGAATGAACTGCAATACCATGAAGATAGCACGCCAAGGAAAGTTCTCACTTTTCAGTGCACAGTGGAGAACTACAGTTAATATAGCAATAATTTGTGAAGTAAAACATACAGAAGAAACATTCTGAATGTAAGGGACGAAACTAGAGCAGTAAATAGTAAAGGGAGATTATTTGTTTTGTATGAGCAGTCAGCATTCTGGTGAGATTTATGGGTCAGATTTTATAAATATCTACTATCATTTTTATTCTGTTCAGTGTATCTTTTTATTAATGTTAAGACAACAATGTGATTATTGTCTCAGAGAAATTATTTCTGGGAATGAGTGCTTGTCGACTGCCCTGTTAAACTAAAACTTGAACTTTCAAAAAAAAGTCCTGTTTTTGCCACTGCTCCACAAACAAGAAAACAAATCCTGACAAGTCCACATGGAAGACAGAAGAGATTTGACCTATGTGGTTGCAGAAAGGGTGAGCCACATGGAAGGCTCTTAGTCAACTTACTTCCTGCCTAGAGAAGGTAGTGAGAAGCAGACGTAATCAGAGGTTGATAACTGATTAAGTTCCATTCACACTATTCATTGTGCTGCAGTTTCACTGTAATATATGATTAGAGTAACAATAGCTTTATCGCAGTGATAATATGGGAACTGTGCATACTTACAACGGGATAATCATCTCTTCTGTTTCTCCAGTAAGTGAGCAATATTTTAATTTCCTTTATCCAGACAGGTATGTGTAATTGTATTGGTAGACTGTGCAAATGAAAACCACACACATCTGTAATAGCGGTGTTGTAATGTATGATAATTAGAAAAAATTGTTATAAATCTTTTTTGTAAACCTCTGATTAGGAATACAGAATACCTACTGTTCTTTAATATCTTTATCTATGTTTTTTTCAAACCCTCAAAAAATATTTTTTAAATATTTTATAGTATCGTAGAATGGCTTGGGTTGGAGGATACCTCAAAGATCATCTACATCCAACTCCTCTGCCGTGTGCAGGGACGCCTCCCACTAGATCAGGTTGCCCAGGGTCCCATCTACTCGGCCTTGAATGCTTCCAGGAGTGGAGCACCCACACCTGGGCAACCTCATCCAGTGCCTCGCCGCTCTCTTAGTACAGAATTTCTTCTGAATATCTAATCTAAATCTACCTTCTTTTAGCTTATAGCTGTTACTCCTTCTCCTGTCTCTATACTCTCTGATAAGAGTCTCTCCCAGTCTTTCCTGTAGGCACCTTTTAAGTATTGGAAGACCACAGATCCTTCTCTTCTCTAGGCTAAACAATCCTTACTGAGGGCGCACCCAATCCCCCTATTCATGTCACCAAGATGTTAAATAATACCAGTCTCAATACAGACCCATGACGAAAACCACTTGTCACTGGTATCTACCTGGACATTGAGCTATTGACTGCAGCTCTCACAGTGCAACCATCCAGCCAACTCCTTATCCACTAAGTGGTCCATCTGTCAAATCTATATCTCTCCATTTTACAGACAAGAATGTTGTGCAGGACAATATCAAATGCTTTGCACAAATCCAGGTAGATTTTGTCTCTATTTATCTCCCTCTACATTGTCATTTGTACATTTTGTGGCTACTTTCTGAATTATAGCCAAGAAAATTAAATCAATTTGGAAAGGATGATAAATTATTTAATAATTGTTTTCTAAGCACAGAATTATTCCAAATTTAATTTGAAATGACTCATCTGTGACTTCTTCAAAATGCCTCTCAGGTTCTGTCTGGATATGATGGCATCAAGAATGAAGGAGAAGAGAAATAGAGTTTTGGATTGAGATCCAATCTGCTGCTAGGATGTGATTTAGAAAAACCTTTAAAGAAGCACTTTATTTGTATGAAGGAAATTTCTCATATGTTATGTACCTTAATTGATCACATACTTAAATCAATTCATTTAAGAATGTTAGTAACCCCACAAACTGGGCTTTCAGGCCTCCCTCTATGCTTTTACAGTCCAGCTGATTCAAATACTTTAGGATTTCACCTATCTTCACCAAAATAACTGAGAATGTCTCCACTGATTCAGATCACGGTGTGAACAGACTTGTATCCAGCAGATACCTTCACTGCAAGGACCACCTGACTGTGGAGAGGCTTAGTCTGACCTGCCTTTCAAAGACCTTTGCTAGCTTCTGTCATGCTGTTTGCACTGACTCCTGTACCGTACCAATGGTAAAGCTCCACAGCAGTAGAAATAGAGGAGCAAAATGACAGTCTCAGTGATGCACAGGCTGAATGACTTGGCAGAGCTGGCAGGTCTGGGAAGTTTTCAAGCACTAGGTCTACACATCTAGGGATTTTAGAGAGAAACGTGCTGAAATGTGTATCTATCTGGGTAGGATGGGCAACTGCCTCTGAGTTCCTTCATTTCATGCAACACTGCTAAGCAGTATCCTCAGGCCCTCCTGGTGGGACTGTTAATGCTTTCAGCAGGTAGCGGTCAAAATACGCAGGCACCAAATCTCTCGTGCAACCATGGAGAACACAACCTCTACCAAAAGGTTCCTTTGTATCTACTGAAATGAACTTGCAAAGAATCAGTGCTAACTTAGAAGGGTGAGGGCTTGAAAAAGAGTCTTCATCTGATCTTCCAAAATAGGAGAAAACATAAATCATGCTATCTTCTTTCAAACTCCATTAGAAGGTAGCAGTGATGTATAGTTCAACCTAGCACTTCTCACAGTGACTAATATGCAGCTTTCCTGGTGTTCACTAGGATGACTGGTGATAATGATAATGATGAATATCCATGCAAAATATCTGAGGCTTTTGGAAAACAGTTCCCTTTGACTCATTAAACACACAGGCTTCACCAACAAGATAATGTGTCAAAAGCTATTTCTGAAGAACGCAAGCTATTACTTCATTTAAACAACCCAGGATAATTTTAAATGACTGAATGTGCCTGGGAATTGGAAACATAAAGCAAAAGTACATTTTTTCTCTTTTAAGACTTGCCTTTACATTAGCCAAGAAAACATTAGGATTACTCTCACTGCAGTCATATCTCAATTTTGTACTCAAATAATTTTGTGACAGTAATAAATTATTTGAAAAATTAGTATCTCCAGTACAATGAACTGCAGTTGATATGCTCACTGCATACAGAGAACTATGGTACTTCACTTGTAACTTTTAACCTGGAAATGTAATAAATAAAGTAACTTATTCACTGTGTAATCCTGACATAAACCAAAATAGACACAAAATAATAATACACAATCAAATCCAATGCATGGCTACACGAACCAGCAAGCAGATGTGACTGGCTCTAAACTGACTTAATGCGTAGGCTGCTTCCTTCACTGAATGGAATCAAAGGGCAGATAGTTAACTTCAGGCATGATGCGTCTCAAATATATTCAAGCTTGAAATATAATGAAACAAGTTAACTGGCATTTATCCAAGTGCCTGTACTAAATAGATGCACAGAAGTAGGAAGAAGTATAAAGCATGCATAAAAGCTAGCAATGCCTAGGTGATGCTCTTTTCTTCTAGGGAGCTGTAAGAAGTTTGGACAACAAGATAATATGCAGAATAAAAGCACAGAAGAAGTAGTATAGCCAGTCTAAAGTATCATACTGAGGGGAGGGAAAAAGGAAGAAGAAAAAGAAAACACAAAAAAAGCCTATATCAATAATTGTGAAAAATAATCCTTTCCTCTAATTGAATACATTTGGTCAATTAGCTCCTAGCACTGTCAACACATGCTTTCTGTTTCTGATTTAGAATAACTTCTTTAATACTTAGGCAGTACCACTGTCATTTTTCCATTCTGCCTTTGCTGCTGCATCCACTATGACTGGCTGCTTGTTGCTAATGTCAGTGTCTGCAGTGGAGAGGAATCATTCCTCCCTTCGGTTCCAGTCTGAGGCTGATCACTGTGAAGAGAGATGGCAGTCTGAGGGACTCTGCAGCATGGAAACATGTCCAGCAAGGAAAGAGAAGCAGGACTGCTCAGTAATCAACTATGGGTTTTTTTTTCTGCCAGTCTGTTAGGAGAGAAGTACTGGTACTTGCATTTTCTCACAAACAGGAAAATATAGAGCTACCACAGCCTATATTGTTTCATATAGGAAATGAATATTTTGTATTCTTGAAATTAAAATATTGATTTATTTGTGCATAATAATATAAGCATATCTTAATTTGCACAATTGCCATTGAAAGGAAAATTTATCCAAACTCCAGGTGCCTTTCACAGCCTCTTATATAGGTATTAATAAGAACAGGCTTATCAAATAATCTGACAAGACCTAGAGACAGCAACAAAATGTAGTCTGCCTTTACAACTACATGGATATATCTGCACAGCCATTCTTGTTACCCATATCCTTGAAAAAACTGCCTCTGGATTGTAGACTACCAGCTTAATTACAGAATGAGAAATGTAACTCTTAGCAGGAAAACATGAATTTCCTGCAAGCATTCCTAATACTAAATAGGTCTCTCTCTGCACATATAGTGACAATGCCCTCATCTGCCACTCTACTTGCAAGACGTATCCAAATGCACATACTGGGTGACCAAAAGTAACTTGCCGTTCCTGCATAACAGCTTTGTTTTGTTACACTTGAGGCAGCTTTAATGACACTAAATAATACAGACATCACGGTTATGTATCAGGCTGACAGAATGCCCCCCTCACTACCTTATGGCTCAAATTTAACATGATACATGACATCAAAGATAGAAAATTATTTTGTTTCTTAAAGTAGACAGGAGATGTGATTTAAACAGCCTGGGTTGGAGTTGTATAATCTGTCACCCAAAATAAATTTTATTATTTAAGACTGATTCAGAAGCATACAAGCAGAAAACCTATTTTTATACAATAAAAAGTTTATAAGCTTTCATAAACATTTAAATTACTTCTACAAACACATTCTGTGCACTGATTTCCTTTGTTTCACATGTAAGAATTTCTGTTATGCTTTGTGACTTTGCTCAGCAGTTTCTGTTTTCAGGCATGCCACACTTGGATTCTCTTTGTCATGAACAGCACCAATTTAGAACTATTATTCACATATGTAAATACATCTGATATTGCAAATATCTTTGATAGTTTTTGCTGTTGTTTTGCAGAAGACTGGTGCAAGCAAGTACCAGCTGTACTGCCTCTATCTGGAGTGAAGAGGTGGGATACATTGGTTTGAAAAAGTGTTAACGAAGGTATACAATTTTCAGACTGAAATAGGAGCACAGGAGATCACAACTCCCTCCTTACATGGTCAGACCTACAGGTAGTTCCCAAATCATAGCAGCATGAATTGTGTGAACTAACAGCTGCTATATGCTTGCAACACGGGCCTGTAACACAATCTATTGTCAGTAACAAAAGGATACCAGTGTGTATAGATCCCTGATAATTTCTCCTACACAAACTGCAGTGTGGCCACAGTACGTTGTCACTTCTCTAACAGCTGGTTTATGTATCCTAGGCTGCATCAAAAGAAGCATGGCCAGGAGGTCAAAGGAGGTGATTCTCTCCCTCAGCTCTGCTCTTATTAGACTGCATCTGCATTCAGCTCTGGGGCCCCCAGCTTAAGAAAGACATGGAATTATTGGAACAAGTCCAGAAGAGGGCCATGAGGATGATCAGACCCTGGAGGCTGGAGCACCTCTCCTACAGGAAGAGAAGCTGAGGGTGCTGGGGTTTTCCAGCCTGGAGAAGAAGGCTCTGGGGTGACCTCATTGTAGCCTTCCAGTACCTAAAGGGGACCTACAAGAAAGATAGGGAGAAACTCTTTATCAGAGAATGTAATGACAGAACAAGGGGGAATGGTTTAAAAATAAAAGAAGGGAGATTCAGTTTAGATATTTGAGGAAATTTTTACTATGAGAGCAGTGAGGCATTGGACCAGGTTGCCCAGAGAAGTTGTGGATGCTCCATCCCTGTAAGGCATTCAAGGCCAGGTTGGATGCGGAATCATGGCAAGGGGGACTGGATTTTATTGAGCAGTTCAGCTACATATATTTCCTCTCTGGATCTAGCACCCTCAACCAGAGGAAAATAGCACTCAAAAATATAAAACTTCCATTGGCCTTAAGTGCATTATGATGTTTTCCACTTTTATAGAAAAGAAAGATTTTTTGAAAGATCTATTCTTAATTATTTCCACTTGAAGACAATAGACTATTTTCCTGAATTCAGGAGAAAAACAAGAACAGATATGAACTACTTGACATGTCTTATTGGTCAAGGGCATTTTCACAGAAACAGGCAAGCCCAGCTATTTTTAGCTCATTTAATGCCCTCAAAGGCCAGGAAAATGAGCCAAGTCTTTTAGAATTTTGTATTGCATTTAAATGACTTTTACCTGAAAATGGAAATCTTCCCCGGAAATATAGACAGAATGTAAAAGTTGCCAATTAAATGAGGAGCGGGAAGAAAAAAATGATGATGTTGCAAAGATAAGAGATAAAATACACTGTCTAAGAGGAGATAAATATATAAAGATTGCTGCCACCTATATTTACTCCTGTGTAATCTAGAAATGACTGGAATAATGACTTATATAACTATTTATATATTTAAACATTTATTTTCAGTTATTTTAAAGGATTACAGGAAAATGCAAATAAATGCTTTTTCATGCCATCCTATTAAAGTGAACAAAAGTCTTTAACTACTATTTTCTTTTCATTTGCAGGTAGTAGTCAGACTTTATCTTTGGAACTCTTCCTAGTTCTAAAGTTACAGTTGTCCTTCTTCCCTTTGTAAAATCACGAAGTGGTTAATCCTGAAACTGTCCCTAGCTGTATCTCTAGATGGATCCAGAGATTAGATCAAATACCACATATTTCTCTTGTATTACTTCAAGATCTGCAGCTGGAGTCACCAATCTGTCCTAAAATGGGCCAAATTCTACTGAATTCAAAAAGGTTTATTTTAGTGATTTCATGAGATGTGAGATGTTTGTGATGCTGCTTTCATTAATTTCTGATATTAGAAATAAGAAAAGGAATTTTTTAAGTACTCAGAGAATACGTATAGTGCTGGAGAAGTTTGCTGCTGGGTTTGGGGGGTGCCTTTTACTTTTTTGTGCCTTTCTAGCAAATTTTTTGGGCTTACACAGTTCAGGTTAATTTTGTTTCCGATAAGATATATTCTATAATAAGTGTTAAAGATTTATGCCAAGCAAGAATCACTTTTTTTCCACGCTTATGAAAAACAGTTGTCCCTGATTACGCCATATAATTATTCTTATTTTTTTCCTTTAAGATTGATTTAACTACTTTTAAGTTTGATATCAGCCTTGGAGCTTTTCATAGGAACAAAGACACATAGGTCAGGAAAGTGTCAAAATGACATTTAAATGTCAGGCCAGCACTTATTTTATTGAGATATGAAGTAATGTCTGCCTGTTCACTGAAAAAGTATTTAAGTCTATTTCAAATGGTCAAAGATAGTTCTTCGATAATGATGCCTTTGAGTGGCTCCAGAAAAAAATAGTACAGCAACTGAGGTAGATTTGACGGGGAGCAGTAGTAGGGAATAAAACTGGAAGCTGTCTACCAGTCTGACGTGAAGTCAACATGACCTCATTACATCTGTAGTTGTACACTGTATGAATTAAGGCAAAGAAAAATCAAATAATTCACTTATGAAGCACCATAGATCAAAAAACAACAAACTAAATCAAATGCCACAAAGTTGGGTGTGGATAAGACTTCTTTAACATAGCTAGACTGACATTGCCATCACCATTTAAGGAAAAATAAAAGTGATGAGGGCAGTGACTTCTGTGCCAAGAATCTGTAGTCAGAGATGAAAGAGGATGGGGAATGGGAAACTTGTTATCAAAATACAAACAAAAAAGTGAGTCAAACAAAAAAGTGAGACTATTAAGTGAAAGGTCTTGTATGGAAAATATGATGGAAGTGCAATCTGATTTTATAATCCCTCAAATGGAGGACTACGTTACTTACAAAGATAACTTTCTTCATAAGTATTAGTTTCTGGTGACAACCTTGCTCTTGGCTCAGGCCTTCCCAGCAGGGAGGGTGAAATGAGCTGCAGATCCCCAAAATGCTCTGGCCACAGGACTAGTCAAGGTGGCGGTGAGTGGCATCAAAGCACCTACTCTTGTGCAACAACTTTCTTCATTTGCAGTATCCACCATCCCTTCCTCCTTCCAATCCACTTTTAAAAGCAGGTTTCGTACCCAGAGAAGGGCCCTTTTCCCTGGAAGAGGTGCTGAGTTCTGCTCTGTTCTTCTAAAAACTCAGTGTGTGTACGCGTGTGTGCATGTTTGTGTGTGTGCGCGCGCCAGTGCCCTGAGGTGAGTTCAGTTTCCATGGCCATGAGGTACTTGGATGCAGCAGGACCACTTGCGAAGGTAATGACTTGTTCTGGATGAGATGTGAATACCTGTTTGATACAAAGAAAATGTCTTGCACTCATTAGCTAATTTCTCCTGCACTGGTCACAAAACAGCTGTCAGCTGATTACTTTCCATGTTTGGTAGCCTCACTTGAATTTGAACTAGGAGCCTCTAGATGAAATGTTTGTAGTCTATTCCAAACCTCATGTCTTTTTCCCCCACTTTGTAGGGATTGGGGAAGGGAGAGGATGGAAAGTTTCCATGTTTTCCTCCTCCTCACAGATTGTCATTTTTCACCCCAGAAGCTCATAGTTTAACATTGTTGATTATTTTAAGTACAACTATCTGTAGTTTTTTTACTTAAGAGCTCAGAAATTCTGAGCTTGCTATGCTGTACAATACTTTCAAATTATGAGACAATCTGCATTCATGGCAGGTTGCTATTTGACAATGTACATGTACATTAACTGACAGGAGAGGACACTGTTCCTGTAGTCTAGTACGATTATTTTATGCTGGAACTGGCAAATAAAGCAAGAAGATATTAAATGCTGGAGACATTCAAAATACTCAAAGTGCATTTTTCATCCAGTATTATTTTTCACAAATATGCTTAGCTGACAGCTTGTTTAATATACACTTAATAATATGGGTCATGACATTTGCCAGTAAGTGAGAGAGTTCCACTAGCAAACATTTTATTAGGTGCATTATTGCTTAGCATTCACATCATCATAATACTTACATTTTCTTTTTGTTTCGTCAATTACTAAGAATTAAGCTCTGGCATTTAGCTTAGCCCTGCACTAGCCACTGTGCAAAAGAGAAGCATCAGGAGGTGGAATGCATCCCCAAATGGCAAACGCCACAGGGGACACCAGAAAACACTTTCTCTTCAAGAGGTGCAGTCTCTCCCTTACATTTTTGGTGAATCAGAAGGTTGGAATGGGCACAGAGCCTCTTAGCTATCCCACTAACCCCTGCTTCCTCTGACTAGGAGAATCTCATCAACTCTGAATTCAGGAGGCAGTGTGCTGAGGTTTGAAAATGGTCAGGCTCAGGTTTACCTAGCCTTATGTTTCTTACATGTAGGTCACTGGGCTAAACCACAACTGTTCTTAAGTGGGATACATGAGACAAGGGACTCCTTTTGCTGTCTTCTCTCCAGCTGTATGGCTAAAAGTAAACACGACCTTATAATCAGGGATGATGTAAAGCACATGCACACACACAAAAAAAAACAACTAACAGGCAAGTATCTCAACATCAGGATTCTGGAGTTCTGCTTCATCACAATGATATACACATCCTCACAAACCTATCTTCCAGTGCCGCTCTTGAGGTCCTGTGGGTGGTTGGAGGCTGTCTTGGGCACAGTGATCATGAGATCGTAGAATTTTCAATCCTTGGGGAAGCAAGGAGGGTAGGTCAGCAGAACTGCTACTTTGGATTTACAGAGGGCAGATTTTTGCCTATCGAGGACCTAGGGGTTCTGGTCTACAGCCAGCTGAACATGAGCCAGCAACATGCTCAGGTGGCCAAGAAGGCCAATAGCATCCTGGCCTGCATCAGAAATGGTGTGGCCAGAGGCACTAGGGAAGTGATCATTGTCCTACACTTGGCGCTGGTGAGACCATGCCTTGAATACTGTGCTCTGTTTCAGGTTCCTCCCTACAAGAAAGATATTGAGTTGCTGAAACACATTCAGAGAAGAGCAAGGAAGCTGATGAAGGGACTAGAAAGCAATACATACAAGGAATCGCTGAGGGAGCTGAAGTTGTTTATTCTGGAGGAGGGTGAGGAGAAACCTCATTGATCTCTACAACTCTCTGAAAAGAGGTTGCAGTGAGGAAGGTATCAGTCTGTTTTCTCAGGAGGCAAGTGTTAGGGTGCAAGGAAATGGTTTCAAGTGTCAAGGCAGGTTTAAACTGGATATTAGGAAGAATTTCTTCACAGAGAGGGTGGTCAAGCATTGGAATGTGCTGCCTAGGGCAGTGGTGCAGTCCCTATCACTGGAGATATTCAAGGACGTGTGGATGTGGCACTAAGGGACATGGGTTTAGATGTGTCACTTGGTAGGTCAGGCTGATAGTCGGACTTGATGATCTTGAAGTTCTTTTCCAACATAAATGATTCTATGATGCTATGACTCTATCTGTAATTTAATCACCTTCTTATTTAATTGAAAATAACTCCATGATAACATGCCCAGAATATTTTAACTACAGAAATTAAAAACAAAACACTCTCTTCATAAAT
This sequence comes from Penelope pileata, assembly GCA_013396635.1. Lineage (NCBI taxonomy): Eukaryota > Metazoa > Chordata > Aves > Galliformes > Cracidae > Penelope > Penelope pileata. Next base: position 197,129 of record WBMW01003075.1, read on the forward strand.
TTATAGTCTTTTTGTAACTTTTTAGTCTCTGTGCGTTTATCCTACATGCAGACACTCTTATACACTGATATGACATGTTGCACCCACATTGCCAAGAGCAATGCCATGAAAAGATGCTCTCATAAATAATAAAGCCGCGTAAACTTGCTAATGCTATGCCCTACACACACTAGTAAGACCCGTCTCTTCCCAGCACTAGCTAATGTACACTCCACTTTGGGATGATAAAGCTATATTGCTCTCGAGGACACTCGAATCAGACTAGGGGTCTCCACAAGAACTCTGTTGCTCAATTCAGACATGACGGCAGACATGAAGTATCAGGCTCACTGAAATGTTACAGTCAGGTGGTACCCAAAAACTCAGCATTAGGCTGAGAAAAATGAAAGATCATGCCGTTTTCATGTATAGTTCTAACTGGCACCATACCCACAGATTCACCATTCTTCTGACAAATAATTCAGAACATCTGCTTCTTTTATGTAATGTTCTTCATTTCTATTCCATTTTCCATTAACTTTTGCTAATGTAGTAGTTTGTTTCGCATTCCTCTGTGCTATCATTGGTTTTGAGTATGTGTTCAATGTAGAATCGTAAAAAGCAGCTCTTAATTTTCAAATTCAGTTCTCTGGAACTGACCCAGCAGTGAATTTTGAATTTGGGTTGAAGGCAGCTTTTAAAATCCAATTTGCTTCTGACACAACCCCCTTGAGATTGTCCAAAGATAGCAATGCATTGTTTTGCAATGTAAATTAAAACCTGAATTAGTCAGCTTCACACAGCCTGAGATACAGCACAGCATCACCACAGTTGCCGATCAGGATGCTGCTGAACACTTGTTTTAGAATCCAGCATCCCAGTAATCAGCAATGGTGAGAGTAACAAACACGAACTCATATTTTTTCATGAGAAAAGAGTTTCTTTTCCTTTGATGCTCAGCTGAATCTTACAGTTTGGACCTTGTAAAGTTTGACCCATTTAGGAGAAGACAACAGTTCCCGCAGTATTTATTCTGCAAAGTAAATCTCCAAATGCAAACCACAGGTATGTCAATTTTGGTAGACTACCTTTCAAAGATATATCCGAACTTTGTGGCATATATTACTTTACCTTGCCATACTACTTCATTTTAAAAATGAAAAGATTTTCCTCTGGTGGTTATTTTCTTTCAAAAATACTGAAAATAGAGATCTGAAAGAAAGGATTCTCCTCCCCACACTACGAAAACTGCTGTGATTGCAATACGTTGATTATTATCACGATCACCATTCTACCTAGGTCATCAGGGGTGTCAAGAACATGATAAAATATCATTTTCTATATGTTTAAACCCATCTTTTTTCTTTTTATTTCCAACCTCCCTCGACACATATTTTTTAATACTGACTTATAGGTAGGTGCACTGAAGCACTAAGAGAGAAATGCGTTGTCGTCCATCTAGCAGCAGAAGCAACAGAGGTGATAAGAGAATTAAGTCCTCTGGGTACCTCCTGGCCATGAGACAACACCAGCACCCTGTCCCAGATTTACATCAGGCCTACTTGCACAGTCATAAAGCCACTTGTATTCCCTCTAAGCTCTTCACGGTGTAGTCCATATTTCTATCCAAATTAACATTTTGATTTTGAAGTCCTGAAATATCTGTCCTGACATGTGGATGACAAGGAGCTGAAATAACTTGATATACATTTGGAGGGCAAACCAAAACCAAAAACTGTGACAATCCACGGGTGACTCAAATGTCTTTGTTGTTTTATTTGGTGGACCTGTTGGTGCTTAGAGAGACTAAACCTGCCTGAATGCTTTCCTTCTGCTTGAGAAGTTGGTTTGACAGAAACTGACTTTAGGCAATTTTGACATCCGACTTAGTTCTTCTTTATATCTTGTTTTTTTTCTGTGCATACACATGCACAGCCTCCGGCTTGTATGCAGACTCCTCCAACCTTGCCAATCTCCTTTTTACAGCCTAACCCCCTTTACCCACACACACACTTTTTCATCCAAATGCCATGGATTCTTCTTCCTAAAGATAATCACTGCTAACATTTCATGCTGCCTTGCCTGATCAGGTTACACAGCTCATCCTGCATCTCTAATCCAAATCAATCTCTTAAATTATATTTTAACTTTTACAATAGATGTGTAGTGTTAAAGTTGCCAGTTATGAATGCACCCGGAATTTTTTATTATCCGAAGCAAGATCTCAGCTTTCCCCTAAAAGAATCATGAGAGGAATGAAGTTTTGTGAGGTTTGTGCGGAAACTGATTCTTATGCCATATTTCTGGCATTACCTTTGAATGTCCTTCAGGCTGATATTAGTTACATGGCACAGGAATTTTTTTTCTTCTTCACCTGGGGGATATTTTTATTGGAACTAAGGAATTTCCATCATAGTATTTAAGGTATTTAATGCTATACAAAATCTTTGAAGATCTTGCTATGGTCAGATATGAAGGGACCTTAGAAGAGACCTTCAAGATCATCTAGTTCCAACCTTCCTGCCATGGGCAGGAACACCTTCTATTAGATCAGGTTGCTCAAAGCCTGGCCTCGAATGCCTCCAGAAATGGGGCATCCACAACTTCTCTCCCTCTGAATAAAGAATTTACCCCTAATATCTAACCTAAATCTCCCCTCTTTTAGTTTAAAACTGTTCCCCCTTGTTCCATCACTATCAAACTGTAAAAAGTTGGTCTCCATTTTGTTTATAAGCTCCCTTTAAATACTGAATAACGATGTCCACGGGTGCTGTGATCTGGCTCCACCTCAAATTAGAGGTACAAAAGAACAGCAGCCATGCCTTGAGACCCAGAACTGGAGCTTCAGAGAGGCAAGAAGGAGCAAGAAAGATTTTGTGGTTAGATAAATTGGGCTTCGTCCTCCACTACAATCCTACTCCCATGACACCAGATATCTGAGAGAGAACAGAGATGCAGATCTGAGGAACAGAGTCGGGATAGAGAGATATCAAGCAGGTGACAGACACCATAAGGGCTGAGGGGACAGCGGTCTGGGACAAATATGAGCGGAAGGGAAGGCTGGGTTGAAAACAGTGGTGGGGAAGGGAGAGAGGACAGGTATCATGCATCCTGACTAACCCAGTCAGGGAACCTCTGTGCTGATTCTGGTTTTCAGAGAGATTCTCGTCAGCACGTACCTTCATCATGTAAAGATAAAAGGAATATCTGCAGATTTCCTAGGTCTCTACTTTGCTCTGTGTGGTGGATTAGCTTCAGCCAGCAGCCTGACACCGACTCAACTGCTTTCTCACTCCCCCTCTTCAACAGGACAAGGAGAGAAAATAAGACGAAAAAGCTCATGAGCTGAGCATCATACTTTAACAGACTGTTTAATCTTGTCCTGTTTTACACTTCTTTACCTCTCTAGTCCTTTAAACACCAGTCCTTCAAGCAACTTCGGACCAGAAGTCAAGAGCCTGCTCATTTCCCTTCCTTCTTCAGTGTATGAGGTAACCAGCCAGGGTAAGACCACCAAGCTGCAGACCAAAAGACACAATATCCAAACTCCATGGTTTGAATTCACTGGACATGAGCACAAAAACTATTTTAACAAGGTGTCCTCTCATGCCTTATCATAATCAGTCTCTCTTGGCTTTTGTCCCAAAGAGGCCTGAGCTGTTACATGTCATCTGAACCAACTTCCATCTTCATCAGTATAGGCAGTTAATCTTGACTAAGATTAAGAGAGATATGCATTAGTGCTAGCAAGGTCAGAACCAAGTAATATCAGCAGAACCATGTCCACAGGAAAGCCCAGAGGAATTTGTAGGTTCTTGGAGCAAGTGATAAAATTACATAAAGAATTATGTTCCTTTGACTGATTTCTCCCACTGAATATGTTATTAACATACATTATTTCCTTTTTCTTTTTATAGAAACTTTGATATTCAATTTCTTGACATATATTTCAAACATTAGACTATGTTGAACTTGCAGATTCCTGGAAGCTGATGACTGACATCAGTGATAAAAAATGGTAAATTCTGTAACTATATTAAATTCATAAATGAAATGCTACAGCTAGGAGATGCTTAAAAATTAATGTTGCTCTTAATTAACTTAATATAGAAAATAATAAAAAGTTTTAACAAAAATGATTATGTAGGGTTTTTTTTTGCTTAGGAACAAGATGGTGAAAATATCTGGAGATAAATGTAAGATGCAAGTTTTTATCAATCTGTTGATTGACAATCTGATTACACTAAAGAAATAATTAAAAGTAGGACAGTAGACATAGAAGAGTGTTTTTGATTTGTTTTGTTAAATAGAAACAGAATGAACAGCAGCACTGTAGAACAACTCAGTATTTAACCAGTTTGTTACTCTGTCTCAGAGGACAAATCCAAACAAAGGGTAGAAGAATTTCTATGCTTATTCCAACTTTTTCCTTAAAATTCGATAAATATCTTCATGCAGCTCCTTATCTGCAAAAGGTAGAATTTATGAAAAATAGTTATAAATAGTTTTGCAGATTAAACCCCAAAAAGTTTCTTAATGGAATAATTACCATTATAAATAAATTATTTATGTATTTTCCACTGCCAACATTATGGGTGAGATTGCAAATGACCCTACATAACCTATGCAGAGCTTTTTTAGGAGACAATTCAGACCGTGACTGTTGGCAACATCAGAGCCAGTGAAGCCTTTGCACATGCTTACCTACCTCCACTCCATTCTACACAACCAACATTCTTTGCTAGGGAACAGAAAGGAAACAGCAAGGAATGGGCAAATAAAGCTCTCCTATATTAATTTTTTAAATTAATTTTTAAAAACCTGTGTTCTTTTTATAAATCACCTCAGGTAATATATCCCAAATAGCCTTCCTGAGAGAAAAACAAAAAAAGTAAATCACCAAAGCTGTAATTTTCCAGAACCCCACAATTAGGCAAACTTCAACTGAAATTTCTGACTCTTAGAAGCAAATGATTAAGACAATATTTGTAGATACATTTTTGTTTCAGTCCACATATTTCAATATTTCCTTGTCTTGCTTGTCTTATTTTCAAGGGTTGGCATCCAAAGGCTGTCATGCTGCTTCTTAATAATTTTGACATCTGGTCAGGTCATTTTTCAGAATTAAATGACATGCAGCTTTCACTGCTAGATAAACTAGTGCTGAAGCTTTGCCATCACATAGAGCAAAGGCATTTTCATATCAAGCTTACCTCTATTCCCATTTAAGTAAACCACAATGCAACCAGGAACCATCACAATATGCAGTATCATCCATGTCAGAAAAAAATACGTTTGCTCTCAAGGTTAGAAAATCATGAAAAAAAAATGCAAAAATGATCAGATACTTCTGAATGAATTTTGGAGTAAAAGCCCAACTTATATGCCTAAAGGACTCCTGATGGAGGTATAAGCTCAGTCTTTTCCTAATGCACCTACACAGACATTTATAGGTCATTTCGTGAACTGATGTGTCAGGCCAAAAATCATCCCAATTGCCTAGTAGTCACAGATACAAACAGAACAAGCACCCCTTTTAAACTGTGTTGCTTATTAGCAATCAAGTCAGCTTGAACCTTGCAATAAAACTCAGGTCACTAGTAGTACCATTATAATCCCTTAGTCCCTGATGATATAGTCACATTTCCGTACTAACACAACATTTTCAAGAAACAGTGAATAATAGATTTATTTATCATCTGAAGAGGTTCCAAAAGGAAAGTTAAGGACATATTTTAATGTGATTTACATTAGTATTTCTGTATAGGGAGCAATTCAGGACTCTCCAAAGTGCTACCGCTAAAACCAATTAGTATCCTTGAAATGTGAACTGCCATTCACAGAGAGAAAACATCTGTGATCTATTCTTGTATAATTACTATGTATTTGTAATGCTGTAGATACTATTCTTTCTGTGCCATTTTTATGCTAATGCTGAAGGAAGAGAGAACAAACTCCTAACTGCTCAGTTTCTCCCCATAGCTGAAGCCGCTCTATTTCAGCTGAGAATGGAGACAGCAGTAAGGGACGGATGGTGGCTGGGTCTTCGCACGAGACTAATATGCCCCCAGGGCACAGCTGGGTTCTGACTTCTAACACAGGGTGACATCACTGCTTGAGAATCAGGGCAGTTCAGAGACACCCAGCATCTTGACAAGACATTTATGAATAAACCAGTTTATTGCACTTAAAAAAAAAATAAAACCCTTTCAAAAGGAAAGGAGAACCTTTCCGTTTCTCGGGCTTGATCTTTTTCTAACAGGGAAACTTAGCCTATTAGAAGAATATGCAAATCCCACTTTTCTTTTTTAAATGTTAATTACAGTCAGTGTAACTCCTACCATTTATTTGCACTGTGTGACATTATGTTAAATTCCTTTTCAGTTAGTTTATTGTTTGTTACTGATCTCTAGTGCCCTTCAGACACTCTTGAAAATAATTATTTGGGGCTCTATTAAAATATTTTAATGAATAAAGCCCCTGAAGTACCAGCTGATGACCACCAGCAATATTTCAAACAGGAACAGTCTTGGGCCTTTGGGTTTTGATATTTTTAACATTACTGGAAGTATCTGGAACAAAGATATTAGTGAACAAGCTTTTTAAAGTGTTCTTAATCTTGGAAGTCAAATGAAAATTCTGTACATTACTTTATACATAGGCCCTGTTTTGAAAGGCTCTTGCCTGATTGCTGGATTGAATTATGGAAAATTAGCAGAATCACACTAATACTAATATATTTTTGAAATCCTTAACACCTGAGGGCCTACTACTAGTGTTGCAAAACAAAGTGAGATTGTCCATATTTAACAGTGTAAAAGATACTGCTCTTATCCTGACTTTCTTTTGACCGAGGAAACTTTGATGCCATCACATTCCTCAATAGATCTACATCAATTTGGATTAAGCTAGAGACCGAGATGGGAGCAAACTGTTGGGACACCCATCTAGGAGAGGGAGGTGGGGGAAGGGAAGAAAGGAAAAAAGAGAAAACAGAAAAATTGCCTTATTTTGGATTCAATTAATGCATTCTCAAAATGGATAGAACCAATTTGAAAGGAGGTGTTTTTAAATTGGAATTAAGGTATCCACACTCCCTGTTATGAGGCATTTCTCAAAAAACCATTAATGAGAAATAGTTTCTCATAGTGGTGAACCTTAGCAAAGAGCTATGGGAAAAGTCAGTGATACAAATCAAAAGTCAGAAATTCTAGATGATCAATAATGCAACAGCCAGTTTTAACCTGGTATTTCTTCTTCATCTCTAAATCTGTTCATCTGCTGCTGCAAACCATTCTCACCCCATGCCCCAAATGGCAGAAGATCACAGAGTTAATATTACCGGTATAAGTTACATTACAAAATTTCTATTTCACAGAGTGTTAGTCGCACTCATTCAGTCACTTTTACTCCCCCCTCTTTCCCTCCCTCCTGTTAGTTTGCTCCTGTAGCAACACACAGCTTGAAAATAATATTAAATAAAAACAGTTAGTTAAATTTCAAAACTACAAGTTTTCTGTGAACCTGAATGTTTCTGAACTGCATTTAGGATCTGTATTTTAAAGATGGACATGAACGCTTTTCATTATGACAGGAACAAATAAAGTAAAATTATTCAAGAGAACATGATTTATTTGCTCTTATTTTCCAGAAAGCAAATACAAGCGTATTTTATGTAACTAAAATGTCTGTGAACTGCTGTTTACTCATAAAGCCAATATCTTCTTTGTTAATCTACTGTTTACATAAAACTTATGTACATACATGCCTAGCAAAGACAAATTCAGCAAAGTTTTTTTTTCTGTGTTACAAGAAAGTCTGGAATAAACTGGCATATTGTTAAGGGAACATATCAACAGTAGAGTGCCAAACATCATCAGATTGTGACTAATTCTCCATTTTACATCTTAAATATTTTTATTGTGTATTTATTTTGTGCTATCTGAAGTTGGGTTTCTGAGTGGGCACTTCAAAGTAAATATAAGTCCGTATGGTTCACTGCAGTCCAAGAGCACTCTTCTCCCCACAAATCTCCTCCTGCTGCCTCCTTACCATCTTCTCAGTGCCTTAGCCTCTCAGGAACTAGACTCTGTCAGTAAGTCATTTAACACCCTCAGGCTCAGTCACCTTATACATGTGAAACAGCAACAAAATGCCTCCTCCAGATGCTCTCTACCTAAGCTGTCTCATGAGCTAGTCTCCCCTCCTCTGGTAATCTCAGAAAATCACTTACATCCTTCCTTCCTCCTCCTTTTTATTTCTTTGTTTCCTTTTCCTCTCTTTTCTCTTCTTGCTCTTTCTTACCTGATAATGAGTTTGATAGGGTAGTGCTCATGAGTGCAGATGCATGTAAAATGCACCCCCCAGGCTTGACAGGTCTTTCAGCTCAAGAAGGCCATCTCTGTTTAAGTAGCAGAAGGCCATACATCACAACAACTCCATTGTAGTGGCAGGCAATCAATGAAAACACGATAATATCAATAAAATGTGTAGGAAGGTTATGATGTTCATTATTTCTGGGCTGCATCACTGATAAGATGTCAGTGACAAACTACCAGAAGTTGCCACAAAGCTGTGACACATGGATTTTCTAAAATTCGGCTCTCCAGCTGTTTGTCAATTAAAACCAAAATAAAACAAAATTAGGCATGCTTCCTGGCCACTTGGGAGAGGTTGGTTAAGGAATCAGGTAATTTAGGATTAGTGCTGTTTAATGTTCACACTGCAAACTACTCACAATCCCTGCAAAATAAGAGCTCATTAGGGGCAGAACTGACAGTGAAGGAACTTCCTGCAACCAAGCTTCCAAGACAAAATGCTTCCATCCAAAAAGATGGAGGGAAAGGCTGGAGAGAACATAATAAATATATCTGACCATGTTTGCCATACTGAAAATGGAGTGCTTAATAGAATATCCTGCTGCATAAGATTTAATCCATCTCTGATGTGCAGAATCATCTAGCATTTTATGGCGTAAGATTTTAAGATGCAACCTTATTTGCTTTCTGAAAGACTTCTAGATTCACTGTAAACAAAACAATTTGCATAAGTACTAAAAGATATGAAATTTATATATATAATCACAGCCAACTTCTGAATGTTCCAGATGTGAATGGAAGAAGTATAATTATCATGTGACAATTAAAAAAGAAATAGAGCAGTGTATGAATTCGACATCCCTGTCTGTGCTCCATGACAATATTCTCCTTTGGCATGGCTGACTTTCAACTATATTTCAGCAAAATTCGGTCTGAAAATGCTCTTTTCAACAATCTCCCTGTCTGTGCCATGAGGCTCACTCAGCTTCTAAGAAGCATAGAGACATTTCTACTTTCTCTGTTACGCAGCCATTTTTGGACTATGCCACATGAGCAGAATAAAAAAAGATGTAGCAAATTGGCCTAACTCCCTATTTCTTCATAGTTACTATTTTATCCTTACATATATATACGCATATATATATACATATATATTATGCCATAGCCTTTAGAAGGTAGCTGAGGGTAAAAACATAACTGAGGAAGAAGCTGTCTGAGTTGGGGCTGGGGCTCAGGTGGAGACAGTAGGAGCAACAGACAGGCCAACACAGTTGAGAAAAACAAGCAAATGGAGTCAACCACTGCCATTACTCTTGGTCTTTTGGGATAACTGAGATGGATGAGACTGAATGATATGGTTGAGGGAGCTAGGCTTGTTTAGCTTGGAGAAGAAAAGGCTCCAGGGAGACCTCATTGCAACCTATCAATACTTTAAAGGAGTTTACAAGCATGAGGGGGAACAGCTTTTTATGCAAGTAGACAGTGAGAGGACAAGTGGGAATGGCTATAAACTGAAAGAGGGGAGATTTAAATTCGATGTTAGGAAGAAATTTTTTACTCAGAGGGTGGTGAGACAGTGGAACAGGTTGCCCAGAGTAGTTGTGGATGTCCCATCCCTGTAGATGTTTATGGCCAGGTTGGAAGTGGCCCTGGGCAGCCTGATCTGGGGGGTAGCAATCCTGCCCAAGGCAGGGGTGTGGAGCTAGATATCTTTAAGGTCCCTTCCAATCTAAGCTGTCCTATGATTCTTTATGCCACAGTAAAGAGATTTCTTATACAAAAGGTCATCCAAAATCCATTCTCTGAGTCCAGTAGTGTGCCCCCAATTCAGTATTGCCCATAGTCTATCATTAAAATTTTCCAGGCTCACAACAATATTTCAAGATCACTCCTGTGATGTCAGTGAGTCTTTTCTTCTTGAGTATAAATATATCCTTGGCAGTCCTTTGATGGAAGCACAGCTACTGCCAGCTCTGAAACAAGCTCCAGAAGGATCCAGTATTTCAGGGATGCACACTCCCAACTAGCAGAGCAAGATCTAGGCAGACAAACAAACATCTCTTTTATAGGAAAAAATAGAAGACTACATATTAAATTGGACCTTGCTTTTCAACACATTCTTTTTCTGGTAAGTTCTCTATGCCATATTAGTTAGACACACTGAAAGCAAAGGAAACCTGAGAAATACCAACCGACAGCAGTATGCTCAAAAAGCTTTCTTTCAAAGAAAGCTCATAAAATATGTAGCTCAGCTGTTCTTTACTTTCTAATCAGGCTTTCTGATATAATGAAAGTTCATCCAGAATGACACTTTTTCATTCATGTGATGCTTCTGGCAAGAAAATGGAAAAAGCAAATAACGGGAAAAGAAGATCAACTTAATCCATTTCAGCTTAACTGTGCAGGTGAACTTCTGAGGAAATGATATTGAACTAAAATCTGTGAAAGTTTTGCCTCTTCAAAAAATGTCTTTTAAATAGCAAATATTTACTGAAGAGTGTCCTGTATTATTGATGCTGTTAATTAGCTAATTAAATACTCTGGTTGCGCTGCTACTATTAGTACTTCTACCTGCTTACAATATGAATAATCATACCACTGTCCTCACTCTTAATGTGATTACGTATTATGTGCCCTATGTTACACATTGTGCACTAATTTCTCCTTAAAGAATCAGAAAATGCCTGCCAGTCTACTGGCGAGACTGGTTGTTCTCGTAGCAACAGGTTTGCACAGCTTGCTAAAAATTGTCATATGTATGAATCTCACCCCACTGACAGCTACTGTGAGATATTCAGGGCAATTAGAATGGTGTTATTAGTGGTGATCAATGATTGACATCACCCCCTGTTCAGCCCATATTATTTAATATAAAAAGAAGTTCAATTAGATCTGTGTTCAGAGTTCAGAATCACATTAAGTTGTGGAAGTGACTACTAATTGAAGATTCTCATTTGGGTAGGTTAAAAAAAAAGAGGCATTTGGGTTGTTTTCACTTCTATGAAAAAACATTTCACTCTTAAGGTCAGAAGTGTAACATGTTCTATCTTGTGCTACAAAAGTAATGATGTTTTGGGTCATCTGAGATACACAGAGATTAAGGGAAAAAAAAAGGAAGTAAGACAGAGAGACAGCAACAGGACTGCTCTTGACTTACAGTAGTCTGTTTTTGTGCAGTCATCACTAAAATGCCAGGCTGCTAAATACCCTGAAAAATAAAACCATATGCTAGAAAGAATTATTTATTGTCTTGGATTGGGAAACAAAATTCTTTTGTAGATCAGGCATTTAAAATAACTGTTTTGATATTCAGAGAGTATCAAGCAATGAGACAGCTTGTCAGTGCTTCCCTTATAAAACACTCATTTCTTAAAAAACATCACATTTATTGTCAGTTAAAAGGAAAAATGTTTAAATCAGCTTGTCTATTTTTGAAATGAAGATCAGCAAAAATCAAAACAAAACAAAACATAACATTTTAACTGTTTCCAACTTCTATCTATGCTTCTTTCTTCATATTTCTTTCTGACAAAGAAGCATTGTGCTTTCCAGAGGAAAATCCAGTAAAGTCCATATTAAGTATCATGTTATTTTAAGCCCAGTTCTGCTAATTAGTCTATTTTGTTGGCTCACAGGCTGGACAATGAAAATGTGCTAATTATAAGAGTTAGAAAGCCATCAGCAGTGTCATTTCCTATTGCTTTCTGGGTAGCACACTGAAAAATATGGCCTCACATCCTCTTCTTAGCTCTCATACAGAACACTCAGATTGTGGTTATATTTGCACACTCAGAGGCAAAGGAATCTGCAGAAAAACGTCTGATTGAACCCCAAAGTGAGCAGATAACCCAAATAGCAGGCTAGTTTATAGTTACGGCACACCAGACTCCAAAAGAAATTCTTCACACCTTACTCTGTGAAATCAATGAGACTATTTGCAGTGCAAGGGTATGGGCAGATGAGCAAGTTTCTGTCTGGTGAATTGCTCTGTCAGCTAAAATGCATGGAGAAAGGATCAGCGTGGGGTTGCTGATGCACTCCGACCTAGTTTACTCTGAGCAAATTGGCTGAGTGCCCATCCTGTATCAAAACGTTTTCTGCAGTGACTCACACATTTATTTAGAAATAGAGTATCTGCTATTTAATTCATTGACACTGGTGTTCAGAACAGCACTGTCAAAGTCAGTAGGGTTACATGAGTATGAAAAGGGAATCAGGCCAGCAGTATTTCTGAACTAAAGTGATGGCTAAGACTAAATGAATACAGAATCCTGGATGAAAGCTTGCTGAAGAAAACATTTAAAGAAGCTCGCGATCCCCATCTATCAAGTGTCTTCCTCCATAGAGGCACCAGTTGAACTGCCTCTTTTACCATAGGTCAAATCTGTCTCTAAAGGCCAGGTTTGACGGGCTGGCTGCTAATGCCAAGCCAAGAAATGGAAAGCTGCAGGGCTTTCTCTGCTTCTTGTAGACTGATGACCTTTCTGAAACTTAATACAAAACACAACGTATTGATGTTTGGGGATTGCTTACCATAATTGCATTCTGCAAATTTGTAAAAACTTTATGTGGTAACTGTTTTACTTGCCAAGTATGTTACATGACATTTTGTTAAGATCCATGTAAGTATGAGGTAAAGTGCAGCATTGTGATGACTATCAAGTGAAGTTCTAACATCTGGTGATCATGTGATTTCTTTTTCCCTAGAAAAATCTGCAGTCTGCTCCTTGTCTGAGTCTCAGGAAAGAAGAAGCAGCAGTAGCTCCAGGAGCATCCCTGTGGAGCTACAGTTGCTGTGGAAGTCCTAAGACAGCTGGCAACACTGAGCTTCCTGCTGTTTAATCCCCACCTTGCCTGTGCCTCCCATTGAGCTTCATCCAGCATACTTGAGTCTAAACATATTTTTTTTATTCTTATTTTTTATTTTTTTGTAAAAGATACACAAACAACAAAAAAGGTCTAAAGAAATGACTTAAAAGCATGGATATAAAACCAGTACAAAGAAGGTCCCTAAAATGGAAGATGAAGATGACGCCCTTAAATTATTATTTATTGTTATCTAAGCTTTATTGTAACCTTCTGTTAATAAAACATTTCACAGATGACATTTAAATGAATATGGTGTTATTATAATTATGCATAACCTATACTTATGAAATATCAGAATTTCTACTTTAAGCTACTCTGAATATTTAAGAAATTGTGAGAAGGAGAAGAAAATGTGTGATTATTTCTAGTTATTCACATCCTTTTATTTTGTCACACATGGAAAACTTCTTTGTACTATACACTTATATGTCAGTCCACTGTGGAGTCCAAATGTCTCCTTTGTACATATGTTAACCCAACCAGATAGGCTAAATAGCTTCCCTGGAAAATTAGTCTCAGTCCAACTGGTAATATCAGCTACATAAAGAAGTGAATTAAAGTATGTCTTCATCAAGTAACAAAGTACTATGTACAAGAGTGTTCAGCTGTCTTTGAGCTGATAAACTCACATGATAGTACAGTCCCGCAAAAGTTTGAAAATAGTGTAACCATCCTTCTGTGGAGGTGCATTTATATGAAGATTATAAATCTTCTTATCAACCCAAAACCAATTTTAACTATATTTTTAACTAATTTAAACTATAACCAAGTGTACTTAAGCTGGGCTGGCTTATAGAGAGACTGTAAATACCAGCATAGTGCTCACCCCTGTTCCTGATTCTGGGCTATTTTCTGTGTCCCACATTGTGCTGTTCAAAACCTCATTTCTTCCTGTTTATTAATTTTGAAAAGTAGTAGCAAGAACATCCCACATAACTGTCACCATATTTCTTCCATCACTGGTACAATTGTATGATATTGTACTGCACAGAGCACAAAACACAACAGGGCAGAAGTTTGTTCCACCTGAAGATTAACATCTATTAATTGGATCTCTGCTGGGTGTCATACAGTTGTTAATTGTGAGCTTCTCATTCTCCTACATGAGATTAGCTATGGTTCTGTCAAATTAATTGCTCCTAGGACAGAGTAACCTCTCATGTCCAGTGAGGTGGCAACAAGGGTTGCCGGCAGAAGGACAGGGGGCATTGCCATTTGCACAAAGGTACTTATATTTCCTACATTAGGCTTTTTATCACAGTCGTGTTCCTGTCTGGGAAAATAAATGTATGTCAAAGTCCTGGAATAGCCACCAAAAGAGAAACCACGCTTTTTGTTCAGCACTGTCATTTGTAAGCTTAACAAACATTGAGGAAATAGTTCTGTATCTGCAGAAAGAAGTCTCTACAGTTATGGAATTCAGAAATTTTCCCTGCTGAATTTACACAAATTTACAGTTTAGCTTTTAATAGAACTGTTTTCCTGAGTTGGCATTTCCTGGTACGAATTTGCAAGTGCTGCTTTCTAACATCCATCGTGTTATTATACATGAAAAGATCCCATCTCAAAAGCTCTCAAGCAATATAAGTGTATCAGCTATGCACACATTTATCCAGTTGTCATTTATAAATACAACATTGTGGGTCCTAGGCCTACTTTGGCACAGAAAATATTATCTGTGATTTTTTTCAATTTCATTTTTCTTGTTTGTTCCTAATAAATAAGAAAGTCAACAAATAATTAAAGTACAGACCATTACAAAAATAGCCTCATAGTAAACAAGGATGCTTGAGCAATATAAATGATAATTTATTTTACAAGCAGAGATTAAAAGAGCTTGGTTTATTCAGTGTCTCAGAACAATGTCTGAGAACGGATATGAACTGTTTCCTATAAATATATCTGGGCATGTAAACATGAAGGGAGAGAAAAATTACTTAAGCAACCAGAAAAATGTTGGCACAAGGACAAACGAGTATAAATGAGCCATGAATTAATTATGGCTGGAAATTAGGATAAGTAGAAGTACCTCTGCTTTCATGCTGATTTATAAAAATAAAAGTTACCCAGTTGCTCTGTATTCAACCTTAAAAGATGTACGTTTGTTTTATGCTTGTTGCCAAAGTAAGTGTATGTGAAAGCACAAATATGTGTACATCTTGGTGTGTATCCCATAACATTTACCACAGAACTATAAAGGTTCACTTATCCTTCTTGTGAAAAGAAAAAAATTGGATGAATAACCTTATACCTTCTAATTTTTCACAACTAATTTTCAATTCTGTAGAGCCAGGCACTTACTAACCCTTCCATAAAGGAACAGGGGGAGTAAAAAGCCTGCCCCTGGATTCCCACAGCATAATATTCCACTCTGTCCACACTATTCCCCAAAGCTGAGAGCACTCCTTTCCTCAAGGGTGAAAACATTTTCCCATACAAAAAATAAAATAGCAAAAATTTCATCTTGACATACTGGAGAGGTTTTAGAGATATTGTGCTCCCCCAAAGTAGGGCAAGTCCTCATTTCCCCTACTAGGAAGCATGTTTCTTTAACAGCTAGTGAAATCAGTTTTCTTGACAAATATTTTTTAAGCTTGTCTCTTTATTATCCACCCATTTGTAAACTGCCGGTAAATGGATTTTAACAATGAATGAGTTCATCCTGTACTTCAAATTATTCACAAACACATCCAAGAAATAACTCTTGTTCTGCAGACTGTTTGTAAAATGCATATTTATCTGGAATCGAAACTTCATCCTATGAGCTAAGGCCTAAGCAGGCCTGAAGGGTGCCTAGAGCTTGTGCCAGCTTTCAACACAGGGATGCATATCTCCAAACTGAATTTACATTTCTAAATTCCTCGGATATTTTATCTGGAAATCAAATCTCTACCCCCTACAACGCTCTCTCCCCTCCAACTTTCTACTTGAATTTCAGTACGATATTTGTTCGTTTTGATCAAATCTCTTCTAGAATAATGAAATGCACTCATGGTCCCTCACTGAGTCAAAGCATACTTACAAATGTATCTTTAATTCATTTTAGAGTCAAGATAGCCAGCAAAAAGAGAATAAAGATGTCTTCCACTCAGATTTCGTTAGATATTCATCTTCAATTTTCCTCCAGCAAGCTTGATTTTCTTCATACGACTTTTAGCTTGAAATTTTTATTTCTACATGCACTGTACATTATTTAACTGTATAAAATTTAGACTTCTTAAAATGCAAACAGTTTTAACCACTATCGAGTATGACTACTATTCTTCCAATATCAAACCCATTTATGGATAACACCACATTAGGTAAAACAGATAGTTTATTAAAATATAATGAAGGAAATCTGTTTGGTTCCATAACATCACTGATCACTCACTGTCTTCAGATAAAAATTGTAACTTTGTATGCAAAGAGATAATATACATCAAGTAAGAATGATTTTTGACATCTCTCCCTCACCATTCTCATCAATATTTAGAAAATTTGTCAACATCTTTTCAGAAAAATGTAAATACTTTCAATTGTCAAAGCCTTGTTAAGACAATTTTGGCCAGAATATTTTTGAAGAGTGTTGGATGGTCTTTTACTGGAAGCTCTGTCAGATCTACTGAATGTGTTATATTTCCAGTGTACCAGTATTATGAAAATTTGAGTGACAATAATGGAAGAGATTTACACTCAAGTGGACATTGGAAAAACTTCAAAATTAATGACTGATATTTAGAAGTATCCTTTCTCAGTTGTGAGAACAAGGATTATCAATGTTCAGAGCAATCAGAGGCCCTGCTGGCCACAAACACATCTAACTAATCTAGTAAAAGCTATTAAAGATT
The DNA here is from genome assembly GCA_013396635.1 of Penelope pileata. NCBI lineage: Eukaryota > Metazoa > Chordata > Aves > Galliformes > Cracidae > Penelope > Penelope pileata. The sequence continues at coordinate 214,125 of WBMW01003075.1, forward strand.
AAAAAAAAAATACCCCTAACACATTATAAATCAAGTGAACCTGTATTAAAACACATTGCTATCATACCTGAATTCTGCCTTAATAAATAGAGTAGGGCCAGGCAAATTTAGAAAACTGTAGGGATATCATCTTTTCAGCAGTGTGTGTTTATTGATATTCCTGGAACTAGTGGGCTGCTTGTGGATACCTTACTTTTCAAGATAAACTTGATGAATAGCAAATCTTGTGAAGTCCTGCCTAGCATAAAACACCTGCTCTTAACAGAGGCACTTCAAGGGATGAGTCACATCTAGAAGCTTAGACCACCTGAGCAATGTAATTACTGAGAAAGGGCATGACAGGTAGAGAGCGTCTGGACTCTACTTCAATTTATTTCTGGAGCTGATGAGAACTCCAATCTGTTACTTAGTTAAACCCAGCAGATTAATGACTTCATAAATTAGAGATGCTGTATACTGCATCAAAGTCACAACCAAGTTATTCAGATCCCTTACTTATTAAATCGAATCTATAACTTAGCAAACCATATCACTTTGGAAAAGCAATCCCTGATAAACCGTGCCGGGATGCTAGTCAATATCATTAGCCTAGCCAAGGACTCCTGTACTAAGGTCACACAGAATGGCTATGACAGTGCAAACCCTTATGGGTGGATGAATTAGCCTGGTGTAAACATGATCTCCGTATAAACATGCAAATGCTCCATTTGTTATAAATATGTGTAATTCCACGGGGAATGATGAAAATAATCTGAAACTTCCATCAATGACTACTTAGAACATTACAATATGGACTGTGAACCCCAAGAAATCCTTGGTTTGAAACTCAATTTCAGAATACATCATCATGAGGTATTGGAGAAAAGTATCAGAAATCATCATGAGGTATGAGAAGTCATCTTGAGGTGTTGGAACACAGCATCACAAGTAGCCAGAGAAATTTGTAAAATGCACTTCTACATACTAAGGTCTCTTTTGCATAGGGCAATGTATCTGTCGAGATGCACCCTTGTATGTTCTACACCTCCTCATATATGGGATATGGACTTTGCTAGACTAAAATCAGGACATTTCCGCAAATTTAGCCTGAGAAAAATAAAATCTATCAAAAGAAAGGCAATGAAGTTACAAAACTAATCATTGTAAAGTTAAATGCAGATTTAAGCCAGCTCCCCAAGGCTGTTAATGCCATGAACATAAACTTCTCGCACATAAGTTGTGGACACATTCCCTAAGCCGCTGCTTGCTCTACAGTCATTTTGTTGCTCCACAATTGCTCATGGTGTGACTCTGTGCAATATCTGTGGTCTACTTCTCACACTGATTTCTGCAGTGCTCATTACTATGCTGCCCCAGAGATTTACAAGTACTAATAAGCCTGTCTATGTGAGTAGACAGTATCACTGCCCCTTTTAGGAGGTCCAAGGGAGCTGAGGAACAGAAACACAGGACCCAATTTCAGCGGCTATGATTGAAACAGCTTGCAGCTAATGAACCCAGCTGTCTTATAGCATCCTATGAACTCCCACATAACTTCAGCTGAGCACACAGGTCAGGACCACATCCACTATTTAGGAAAACAGACATAAAGATAAGAGAGACAGGTACTTACAAAGCATGAATCGTAGAAGCACATGCTGAGCTAGAAGCTCCTAATAGCCATCCCATGAAAAGCTACATACAGGGCATACATAGTCTGTTACTCTTACTGGTCTGTCAGTGAAGTACTGAAATTACAAATCAAATAAGCAGGAAAGGATTCATTACATTCTTTATTAAGAGAAAGCTGCTATCAAATAAGTTATGATCCTTTATTCCCCAAATATTTGGGAGTTCTTACATGCTTATTAAATTGGCTTTGGGAAATGAAAGCAGTAGGTGAGAGTTTCTGTCTCCATTATACATCGTACAGAAAAGTTCTGTTGTACATCACACAACTGTTCTGCAGTGGCCTTATTTTATTAATGCATTGTACTTATGATTTCAAAAGAAACATATGACATGAAAAAAAAAAAAAAAAAAAACTGTTGAACTCCAAACCCTTCAGGGCAAGAACAAAGACAGTCAAGCACTCAGCTCAGGATAAAAAGCTAGATAAATAGAAGATAAAGTGTATTTCACAAAGGTTCTTGAGATATTAAACACATACAGTAAGGAATATAAAAGAATTACTTCACAGCTTGCTGCTTAGTTTAATAACCTGTGTAATGATGGAAATACTTCTCTCTCTCTGCTGCTCTCTGAAAGCATTGTTCTTTGTACTCTTCTCCTTCCTTCTCTTTTCCCTGGACAACTTTAAGATGAAAATTAATGGCTGAGGAAAATCTGAGTATGAATTTATTGTAGAGTTCAACAAATGGCAGCCTGCAGAGCTCACCTTTGTGCCAGTTCCAACACAAATGTGCTTATCTCCCCACCAGAGCTGGTCAATGATAGCAGAGCCACTAAGACAATACCATATATTGTAACAGAGCTAGGGCTTCTCACACATAACTCAGATATTTCTACTACAGATCTTTATGGAGATGTTTGTCTTTACCCCTACGGTTATTTCACAAGATTTTATAGAGATCAGTAAGAATGACAGCTAGGTAAGCTTTCTTTTCAAATTTAACCAGTTGTGTATATCTATATATATAGAATCATAGAATC
>WBMW01003076.1:24132-42355 GCA_013396635.1 Penelope pileata
GGGCTGCGAGGAGGACCAGCTCCCCGACCCTCTGCTGCCCCTCGAGAGCCACCTGCCCTCCCCCAGTGCTGCTGCTGTAATTAAAACTGCTCCTGTTTAAGCCTCTTGAACTGATTCCATCTGCCCGGCTCTGTAATCACCCTCACTCCCATGCAAACAGCTCTGAACTCGTAGATGGGTGCTGGGGTGGCCAAAGAGGAGCAAACAGCACTTTCTGCCCCATAGCATCCTCTTTCCTTCCACTCCCAGCAAGGAGTGAACCCCTCCCAGTGTTTAGGACGCACTCCAACACCATCCTCCCCTGTAGCCCTATGGGATCTATAGGGTCCAGCAATGGGAGCAGCCCTCCCCATGCACCCGGAGCTGGGCATCAGCACCCTGATCTGCACCGCCGCTCCCTGGCCTTGCAAAAGTGCCAAAGCATTTCCCATTTGCTCCTCAGAGCAGCCCTGCAGCCATCCCTTCGCCACTTCCACCACCAGCACGAGGCTGGCACAGGAGCAAAGAGTACTCACAGGCTTCGTGCCATCGCGGTCATCGTCACGGCGGGGCTGCCCTTCCCCTGGGGTTCCATCTCTTGTTGTCGGCAGCGTCTGCAAAGGGAGAACAGGAGGGCTCTGTGACCCCATCCCAAAGCTGCGTCCACCTCCCAGAGCCTGTTGGCACCCCTACCCCAGGGATGAACCCGTCGAGGGGGGGATGCCACGGGGCGATGCTCTCACCCAAAGCATCTCCGCCCGCGCCCCTCTGCCTGGAGCAGTGCAGTGCTGTGGGCACTGCAGGAGCTGGAGGCTGAGCCTCGCCAGGAGGCAGAGTCCGGGGCAGAGGTGGGGCGAGCCCGAGCTTTGCTCCTGGCCGACAGCTGGCACAGGGAGCAGGAAACGCTGCTCCCAGCTCGGCCGGGTCCTTCCCAGAGCTGCTGGAGTCACTCCTGCACCGCCACTGCTTTTCTGCTCCCAGGCTCTGCTTGCCCAAGGGGATGCCCCGAGGGTTCCCAGCACCCATCCACGCCCCTCACTGCCCAGGGGAAGCTCTAATTTTGCTAAAAATGAGTAAAAAGAGCATTTCTGCACGTTACATCCCCTGTGTCACCAGGGTTATCTCCAAGCCATGAGATTGGGGGTGCGGGCATGGAAATCTGGGGGGTCCCTGGAAATCAATTGTCTGCACGGTGTGGCCCAGCCTGGGTGCCATCCCCCGTGCACCCCATGGGTGGGAGCTCCTCGCTGTGGGATTGCAGGGCTCCATCACAAGGTTCATACATATTTAAACCCAGAAGGAGCCGTGCCCTCGGGGGAAATGCAGAGCATTATGCAAGCACCCCTCTGCACCCAGCACAGCGCTGATGGGGCTCTCCAGGCACATTTTTTCGCAACCAGACCCCAATCTGGGGCTAAAACCAAGGTCCTGGTGCAGGATTTTTGCATCCTGCAGCTGGGGGGACACATCTGGATGCCCATCCTGCTGCTTCCCCCTCCCCTCCTTGAATTTTTTGGGCGTTGACAAGCCCAGCTCTTCATGCAGCATTCACAGCTTCACCCAGCACCCAGAGCTGCTGACGCCTCGTGCAAAAGCTGTGAAGAGCTTCTATTTGGGGAAGGTTCCTCTTGTAACGTTGCATCCTGTGGCTTCTCCCTTTCCCTTTCCCTCCTGGTGCTTTTGCAGCTCAAAAATAAGCAGGCGACACCGCCAGCGATCCCGGGCTTTCCATCAGAGGGAAAAGAACCCCCAAGGAATTAATTCTCGGGGTGCAATGAGGGGTGCTGCTGTGGTTTGAAACCCAGCAAGAAGGGGTGAGAACCCCTCGGTTCTGTCCCTGGTTGTGTTGCAGCAGCGCGTGGTGGTTGCACCCCAGCTGCACCCCAGGCATGGAGCTCAGGGTCTGGGGGGGCCGCGTTTTTCCACGTTAAAATCATATATATTGCAAAATGAAATGGGTCTGTTCCTAAGCAACAGCCTCCAGTTAGGGATGGAGATCATAGGAAGGGGGAAAGCGACGTTGGAAGGCACTGGAGAAAAGTTCTGGGGTCCCAGAGCCCCCCCCCCATGCATCAATGCAGGAGGGTGGGGAGGAGGAGGAACCACCGAAACCCATCCAACTCCAGCCCACCCACCGCTTCCAACCCCTCGACCTCATCACATCCACCCTAAGAACAGGGAAAAACATGGAGCCTGGCCATGCCCCGTCACCAGTGTTGGATCCAACCCTGGTAAAAGCTTCCCAAAGGCAGGACGGACAGACAGACCGATGGACAGACAGATGGACGGTGGTTACCTGCGGGCGCGCGGGCGCTGGCGGCTGTGCTCTCCCAGCAGCTAGCTGCCCCGTCCAGGCAGGGATCATTTTTATACGCTCGCCCATGTGATCCAAACGAATGCCCTAGGGATGAGTTTTTGCACTGACACGAGCTGGGAGGCCGGCACCCAAACCTGTTGGGCCGCAATCCGCGCTCAACCAGCAGGAATTTTCCACTCTGGGCGGTGCATGGTACACAGTGCACGCCAGGACCTGTGCTCGCTCTGCTCCCTGGAAGAGAATTCAAGGAGAAAAAAGGCAAATTTTCCCATTTCCCAACATTTTCGTGGTTGTTCGGCCTCGTTCTGAAATTTCCGTGTTGGAGTGCATTGTTGGAGAGATGCATGGAGGAGCCATTGGTTAGACCTAAGTTCTGCAAAGAATTTCTGCAGAGAAAACACAGCAGAAGGTGGCTTTCAGAGTGAGAAATGGGGGGAACCCTCTGTCCCCCAAACTCTCCCCGCAGCCTGTGTGCATAAATCCAAGGGGGGTGATGGGGTCCCCATGGGGATGCTCTGAGCGCATCCGTGATGCTGATGGCACAGTGCTGGAGGGAGGCACCAGGCTGGGGTGTGATGAGTGACCAAGGGTGACAGGATGGGAATGGAAAGGGGAGGATGAGCTTAGGAGAAGCTCAGGTGAGTCAATGGGAACCGAGGGACTGGGGAATGGCCACGGAAAGGAGAGGCGGCAGGCGGGGCTGACTCAGTGGGACCAGCTGGTGAGTCAATGGGAAAGCAGGGAACTGAGGGCTGATGGCAGCAGGTGTGCTCCAGGCTGAGAAAGAGGCAGGAGGCAGCAGCCAGACCCCGCTCCTGGAGGGCTCAGAGTGCTTTGCATGGAGAATGCAGTGTGCAGGGACTGGTGGAGCTGATAGCAGGGGTGAACGTGCTGCTGGCTGCGTGCGTGGGTTTTGTTTTATTAGTGCAGGTGTTGCCTCACCTCCTCATTGAGATGCTTTGTGCCCCAGGCACCTGCGTGGCTGTCACCCAGGGCACATGTCACATGGGAGCAGTGCATTCCCACGGGGTTGGCTCTGTGCTGAAAGGGGAAATCCGTGCTGAATTTTGTGGCCAAAACTCAGTGCTGTTGCTGTGCCCCTGAGCTCAGAGCAATGCAGCTTGGGGCTGAGTCTGTGGATGCTCTGCAAGCTGCAGGGTTAGCTCGTGCCCCGGTTGTGGGGGTTGTTTCTGGGGGTGCTGGGCTTTGCAAGCTGCCCCTGCTCAGCTCCAGGTGATGCTGTGCTGGCAGAGCCCTGGGGCAGTGCTGCCAAGGGGCCGGGCAATGGGGCTGGGGCTGTGCCAGGATCCGGCTGCTCTGGGACACAGCAGCACCAGGAGGGGTAGGTGGGGAGCAGGGGGTGCTGGGGGGGCTCCTTTTTGCTTAGTCGGGGTGCAGCTGTGGGGGTCCTGGCCCCTCTGATGGCTGTAAGCTGGGGTCACTTTGGGGTGTTGTGCAGGGTGAGGGTGCTGAGTGCGTGGGGCTGTGCTGGGAGGGGTTGGGGGGGTTACTAGCAGCACCCCCCCAGCCCAGCAATGCAGTTTGGGGAGCAGAGAGGGCTGTGGCAGAGTGTCCTGGGCTGGGGGCTGCCTGCTGAGAAGGGTCTGGGAGCAAATTCATGGGAGGGAGGAGCTGGGGGGCTCCCACCAGGACCTTTAGGGGGGTCTGAGGGCATCCTGGAGCTGTGGCAGGGGCTTGGGGCTCCCCAGGAAGGTCCCATGGCTGGGTCATTAATCCTGGATGAAGCCCCGTGGCAGAGCAGCTAAACCTATTTGAGGAAGGGTTAAGCCAATTTGGTGTCATCTGAGTCTATTGATACAAAGGTTAATCTGTGTCTGTGCTGGGGATTGGGACCCGCCGGAGCTGGTTGTCCCCTCCTCTGCACCACCAAAACCCCAGGGCCAGCTGTGCCCCCCCCTTCATTTCAGGATTGGTGAAAGGGAGAAAACAAACTGGGGGCTGAAGGGAAGAGTTTGCTGAATCCGACCTGGGGATATTTATAGACATCCCAGCCTGGCCTGGATTCCACACAGCTCCCTGGGCATGGGGAGCAGCTGGGTGCCCCCCCCTCCCAGCCCTAGGATACTTATGGGTCCCCCCCTAGCTCCTCGTCACCCCCAGCCCCAGGGCTTTCCCACGAGCATCACTGGGAGCTCAGGGCCACGTGTTTGGTTTTGCTGTCATCCCTCAAGGGCTGTAATCACAATTAGGGCACCCACGAGGCATGGGGCACGCAGCTGCCTTCCTGCCAGGGTTCAGCACCCAAGAGAACTGTGGGGAGGGTGAAAACACCCTCCTGGGGACAGGTGACACCTCGATGGCCCTGCTCCCCACGCAAAATCCCTGGGGAGTGTGGGCAGGAGCCACACCTGAGGGTTTCACAATATTTTTTGCTGCTGTGGGTGCTTAAAGCAGCAGTTTTCTTTAGGAGCTGGGAAGAGTTCTAAATGCTCTGCAGCTCAGAGCTGTGCAGCCCCCGGGTGGGTTGCAGCAGGGTGAGCAGTGTTGCAGATGGATTGCATGAGGAGGGGCTCAGCTGGCTGCTGTCACCCTGCCGGGACCTGCAGAGCTGCTGGTGCTGGGGGAAGCGAGCTCCTGCACCGCTCCGTGCTGCCTTGTGACTGCCAAATGCATGCGCTTAATATAGGTCAGATGCAAACGTTCTTCCCAAAATAGAAGACCTTCCCCGGGAAGAGCTGCAGCCCGGGTGCAGTCACAAGGGCTGCGCCAGGTGTGTGTGTGTGTGCAGTGCTGCAAAGGGATCCAGCGTGCAGCCGTGTGGCCGCCTGGCTCCTGCTGCCAAGGTCACCTCCTGCTGCAAGCCCAGCTCCTGCAGCTGCTGTGCACGCTGCACCTGCCCCCAGATCCTCCCCAAAATGTGCTGGGTGCCAGATGTGACTCCTGGAGGATGGGGTGCAGAAGTGGGTGACCCCACCCCTAAGTCTAAAATATGTTTGCTTGCAAATCCCACTGTGAAGCACTGCTGGCTCTGCACGGTGCAGGCATGCACCTGGGCTTGGAGCAGCAGAGGTGATGCAGAGGTGATGCGGTGGTGCTGCAGGGATGTGCTCCTGCTCCCTGCTGCAGTGCAATGGCATTGGGCTGGAAGGAGCCATCCCCGTGCTCTGCAGCTCCGTGGGCTGATGCCAGGCTCGCGGGGTGCTCGTTGCCTGGTGGCATTGGATGCTCCTCAGTGCTCCTGTGATGCTCAGCTGAAGCAGAAGAGCTGCTGCAGAGCTCCGGGGCTCACGCTGCTGTGGGTCTGCTCTGATGCTGAGTTTGCACTGCACTGCACTGTGCCCCCTTGGGATGCAGGGGAGTGTGGCAAGGTGCTAGCCCAGAGCACAAAAAGCATTGTGCAACCCCATGGAGATTCCTGTGAAGGCTGCAGAGACCCCAAATACAGCTCCAGCTATTGGACTTGCTCAGGGGAGGTGTTAGATCACTGCCTGTGTTGTGCAAGAGTTTGTTGATGCTGCTGCTCAGTGCTCACATACTGCACCTGAAGAGGTTTTGGTGTTTCTTTTCCTGAATCACTGTAGGAGATTTTTTTTTTTTTTTTAATCAGAAGGGAACTAAAAGTGCTGGCTCGAAGCTCCGTGACGTGTTTTTGCAAAGCCCCATTTTGCAAACAAATGCAAATGTGAGCAGAGGGTTCACTTTTTCTCCTGGACCTCACCTGGCTCAGGAAAACTGTTTGGAGCCAAATAAAGGAATTATCCCCTAAATCCACCCAACTCTTCCCAGAACCTCAGCAGTGCTCAAGTGCAGCGCTGGCCCCACAAACCACAGCAGATTTATGATTAATTCTGGACCAAAGGGGTTGGCTGGGGGGATGAGGACAACCCCATAGCCATGGATCTGGGGCTGGAAATGGGGCTGGTGGCTCTGCCCAGGGGGAAATGAGTGGATGGCTCTTAGGAGAGAGAAGAGGTGCAGGGAGGGTAGAGCATGGCAGGAGGAGCTCAGGTTATGAATGGGGAGAGGATGTGGGTTTCTGTTTCCTTTGTTGATTGCCATGGAAAAAAAGAAATCTGAAAAAGAAGCTTCCTGCACCACCAGGATTGGGGGATTTCCCTGGCTGCTGAGGTTCTGCCAAGCTTTCTGCTTCCTACAGTCTTGCTGTAGGATTTGGGGCAGGACCTGGCAGTAGGAATTGGTTTTTGTGTGAATCTGGGCTGCTCTGCTGCTCCCAGGATGGTGTGGTTAATGTGTTACTCACATCCTCCGTGGGGAAACTGAGGCAGAGCCCAAAGCAGAAAATGCTGCACTTGGAGGCACAGATCACCCCCATGCAGCTGTGCTGTATGAATTCTGAGGGTGCTGTGCACTGATGGGTGTGCAAAGAGCCCACTTATTGCACAAAAAACTTGTGCTCAGGTAATGCAAAAATCTTTGCATAAGCATTAGAGCAAAGTCGCTGCCTGCCTTGGTGAGAAAGGGGCACCAGGAATGAAATACTCGGTGCCATCTCTTCACCTTTGGTGTAAAGCAGCGCTGTGGGGCAGGGCTGGGTGCAGCACCACAGCTGCATGTGTTAAGGTTCAACTTCAACTCACACCAACAGGAAGGAGCTGGCTCGGCGGGGGAACTCAGGGCTCATAATTGTGGTTTTGGCCAGGATGAAGTCTGCTCCAAACAGTTAACGGGGAAATTCTGCCTTGGGAATGCTTGGTTTTGTGTTGAAGCTTGAAGTTAAATCCCCAGCACCTCCAGTGGGATGCAGGAAGCTGCCCAATTCCCCTTGAAGCCGTTTGTCTTGTGGCCCTATGGAGCATCCCGTGGGTCACTTGGTAGTTTCCTTTAAAGAAAAACCTTTACTTCTTTAATATTTAATAGAAAATGATGTTTTCCTACCTCTGCTTCAGCTTTGCCAAGCATGAAAAGCTCTGGATGGACTTGGTCTGACGTATTTCATGGATTTGTAACCTCCTCCCAAGCGATGGTGGCACTGATGCCTCCTTGGGCTTCAAGCTGTGGCTTCTCCCATCAGATCAACCACCCCCAGCCAAGAGCTCCTGGTTGGACTTTAAGGCTTTTCACCTCCTTAAGCATCGTTCCCTGCTGGAAGGCACTTTGCATGGGGCAGCTGTGCAAAACAAAACCACCACAACCCTATTTCAAATGCAAGCAAAGAGGCAATGCAAGAAAAAAACTTTGTGCTCACCTACTGGGGAGCAGGAAGGGGCTTTGCTGGAGGTTTTCATCACTTTGCAAAAAAATCTGTTTGAGTGGAGGCAATATCTCGTTCTTGAATATCTGGCTGGAGGAAATCCCAAACTAAAGCACTTTCTGCAGCTCTGAGTTGCAGAGCCAGAGCAGCATGGCAGCCCAGCTTCCCTGGGCACTTTGCTCCCTGGTGATGGGGGTTTGCTCCATGGGACTGTGCACAAGCTTCCTCCTCTCTCTGCAGCTCAATCTCCTGAGCTGGAGAAATAGGATCTCTGTAATTCCTCTGCAAATAGCTTGCAGAGGGGAAAGCCATGGTTTATCTTAAGCAGGATGCTGCGAGAGATTGCTGTTCCCATGGGGTTTTTCTGCCAAGTGTCCCTGGGGAGCTCTCTGCTCCTTAACTATCAGCAAACCCTCTTCTGCTGAGGCTGCTCTGCGGCATTCCCCTGGGGAGGGCTCCAGCTGCAAGTGGCTGACACTGCAAAGGGCTTCTCTCCATCTCCAGGCTAGAAAACGCACACAGAGCACCCTTGTTTGGGCTGCTCTGGCTTCATCCTCTCTGACTTCTGCTGTTATTTGAGTTTCCCAGAGCATGCAGCCCTTTGCATTGCTGTTACCCCCAGCAGCACCAGGCTGTGGGGGCATTGCCCCTTCCTGCTCACCCCATTGCTGCGAGCAGGAGGGGCTGCAGCACTCCCAATCCCCCCACTAGGGACTGAGGGCACCCCAAGAAGCTGAGCTGACACCCAAAAAGCAAAGCAGGGTAGCAGCCAGCACCCAAAAACAAGCAGGGTGGCAGCCCAGCAGCCTCCTGCTGCAGGCAGCACAGCCCAGGAGCCCCCAGAGGGGCTGAGATTTTCTTCTGACAAAACTCCTGGCCACCCCTTGTCCATGGCTACAGCTCCAAGTGAGTCACCCTGTGCATGGCCAGGGCAGCCCTGCAGAGGAAATGTTCTTCCTGCCCTCCCTCCCTCCTGACAAATTTGCAGGCAAGCTGTTGGCTTTCCAAGGAGAGCTCTGCTTTTCTAAGAAATCTCCCTTTTGTGTGCTGGAACCTGGGTAATGATTAATAGTTCCTGTGCACGCGCTGCTGGGTCGCCCCTGGGTGTGTTTGTGCTGCTGGAGGTGTGCACCCAAAACGCTTCCTCTGGTAGGAAGCGAGCACAGCTGGAGCAAGGAGCAGAGCTGGACCAGGGCTCTGCAACACCCCCCCCCCCTCCCCATCCCAGGGATGTGATAGTGTGTGAGGATGTAAACCCTATTTGTGGCACCCTGACTCATGCAAAGCTCCTGGCTGCTGGGAGGGAGGAGCTCACGTGAGCCTGTTTGCAGTAATGATGGGGTTTGCCCATCCCATAGCGTGGGAATGGGGAGCATCAGCCCCTAAATCTCCCCATCATCCCCAAGACATGATTGCTTCTAATTAGTGAAGCCTGATGCTATTGTCTCTCCGTAATGACAGTGGTGCTGGCACTCACCCGTGTTCTCTCTGCGTGCTGGTGCTTCATTATATAATGACAGTGTGGTGTAATACCTACTCCCAACTGACAGTGGATTTTTTTTTTTTTGCATATGCCTCATCCAGAACTGATTGGGCAACGGAGAAAATTGGCCACGGCAACAAATGTTTGGGTCGCATCCTTTCTGTTCATCTGGGAGCTGTCAGGGTGGGGGATTTGGGCCAGGCGAGCTGGTGACTTGGGGATGATCTTTGTGGGATCAGTGACCCCATGGTCGGCTGCTGTGCTGCTTTAGGGTTGGGCTGTCCCACCCCCAGTTCCAGTCCCTGCTTCCCCCCGTCTCCATGGCAACCTCGGAGCTGCTGCCCCATCCCTGGTGCCCACGGGTGAGTGGTGCCCACGGGGGCCATCAGGATGCTGTGGGGACCTCAGGGAGGGCTGTGGGTGCACAAATCTCCTAAACCAGCTCTTGCTGAACTCTGGGCTTGGCTTGACTGCGATCAAGCCTGGTGGCAACTTTTCTTCTGTTACAGCATCACAGGGAGAGCAGCAGGGCTGGCACTGGGGGACTCTGTCTTGTCCCTGTGCTGTGTGGCTCAGTGAATGCCATGGGAGTGACAACCTCCAGTGTAGAGGTGGCAACTGCTGTGCTGGGGTGGCTTCAGGGCACAGGGTGCGGTTGGGGCATTCCCTGACAGTCTGTGTTGGGCATCACTGGGATTAGTGATGTAGAACTGGCAGAAATTGGAGAAATAATTTGTAAGGATGGATTCACACTCCTTGGAGTGAGGGGGAATGAATTGCTGCTGGGGGGGATGCTGGGTCCTGGAGGGACTGACCATCCCCATCCCCACAGGACAGGATGGAGCTGCTGGGAGCAGTGCTGCTGGCTGTGACCCTGCTGGGTACCACGGCCTGGGGGGTACAGACACCATGGCCCGATGAGCCCTCGCACACCTGCTTCTTCCAGAGCCTCAGCGGCAAGGACAGCGAGTTCTGCAGGTGAGTGCTTCCCTTCCCAAGCCCCCCAGCCAGTCACACACCCTGGGACAGTTAATTCCAGCACCTCTCTGCCAGGGCTATAAATACCCACTGCTTTCTTCCTTCTGCCAGGAAACTGGGCCAGAGCGATGCCCACCGCGCAGCGCAGTTTGTTTGATGCAAGCTGAGAGCCTGGCGGCCCCGCTCACCTCGCTGCTCCCTGCTCTGCTCCCAGGGTGACATACAGAAGCGGGGATGACAAATGCTTTCTTGCAGGAAGCTCCAGAGGAAGGAGGCTGCTTTTGGGGGGGGAAAGGGCTAGAACAGGACAGAGCTCAGAGCATGACCCACAGGGAGCACAGACATGGGAAAGGGATTTTTCTGCCCCGGTGTTGGTGCTGCTGCACCTGGTGGGCTGGTAGGAGCTGCACAGCCACCAGAGGCACTCTTCATTGAGCATTTTGATTCTGAATGTCCCTTGTAGATACCAGCAGGGTGCAGGGGACAGGAGGATGCCCCTTACTGTGGGGGTTACTGGGTGTTTCTGCATTGCAACCATACAAACAACCAAAATGCTCCCTAAACATGACGAAACTTATAAGTTTCCAGATGAATGCAAGCAGGGTAGAAGCATCTTGCTTTGAACCCTTGGCTTCTTTTATTCCAGCCCCATCTTGCTGATTGACAGCCCTTGGGGGTGCAGGACCTCAGGGCCACACAGTGGCGGCTGAGCCCCAGGGCACGATGTTCCTGTGCTGCATGGGAAGGGGAAAGCATCCCAAGCACAAATCTGTGCTGAGGATACCTGACCCATTATGGCACTGTCTGTGCCCAAAGCCCACCTGAGGATCAGCCCTGCTTTCATCTCACAAGAGGGAGAAGCAGCTCGGAGTCCAAATGGCACAGCTGAGCCCACTGGGAGCTGGGAATGGCTCTGCTGTCTGTCTTCAAGCTCTGGATTAAGCCATATGGGCCATGATTTTAGAGTTTGGGAGCCACTGGGAGCAATCTGAGCGATGCTGAGCAGTGAGTGTTTGAAGCTGTCTTATTGCAGCTTGGGAGAATTGGGAGAAGAGGAAAACCCCATGATTAGAGCATGGGAGGATGCTTATGGTGCACCAGTGGTAGCTTGGATCCTGCATCTCCTGCCCCACACTGCAACCCCAGCTCACACCCTGCTGCAAAGCAGCGCTGATTCCCATCCCACCTGGTCCATTCTCCCCCTTTTTCTCCCCAGAGGCAACCTGGAAGTCATCTACCCAGAGCTGGGCGACGTGGGCTGCACCTACATCCCGCGATGCTTCCAGTCCCGCTGGCGCATCAGCAGGGAATGGGGCAGCCCCAGCGTCCGCTACCCGCGGGCCGACAAGGTGAGTGCACCCCCAAAATGCCATCACTGCTCAGGTTTTATCTTATTTTCCCTGAGATTAGGATGATTTTAAGCTTTTCCCCACGTTTCAGCGTTTTGCTTTGAGGCTGAGCTGTCGGTAAACTTCTGCTCTGCGTTGGTAACTGTAGCAAAAAAAAAAGAAAAAAAAAGTAAATATTGATATATTTGCGGCTGCTTGTGGGGTTCCTAAGCACACAGGTGCGCTGGGGCTGGGGGTTTCCATTCCCGCACACCGGGAGCGGCTCCGTGCGTTAATTACCGCGATGAGCTCGGGGACGATGCCCGTGTCGGGGTGTCCCGGTGGGGGTCGGGGAGCGGTGCGGGGCTCTCCCGGTGTTGCTGTGCCCGTGCGGTGCCGCCAGATGGCACCATTGAACTTCGGGCCGAGCGCTGGGGGGGTCGGGCACCCCTGGGTGCTGCACCCCAGGCTCAGGCTAGGACCTCCATTAAGAGGACAGGACCAGGAATGTGACATCCTTGGTGTCACCTGCACTGCTTGGGGGTCACAAGCGTTCTGTGGCATCGTTTGATAACTCAAGGGTGGTGGCGTCACCTTGCAGGGATTTGTCCCCAAATCTGTGACCCCGTGCACTGTGTCAGCATCCCAACATCTGTAGGCGGTACAGGAGGAACTGTGTTGACGCAGGAGAAACTTGCTGTGGCTCTTGTGCATCTTGGCTTTACCTTGAAGCGCAGAGAATCAGTTTTTCTGGCTGCTCCGCTGTCATCTGGAAAGTCTCTTCCCTCTGTTGGCCACATGGATCGGAGTGTAACTTTTCCATAAATACAGCTGATTAGTCAAAAGAATGCGAACCTGCCTGGCAGGGGATGCTGTGCATACAACCACCTGCCACTTGCGTGCTGCTTTCCAGGAGTCGGGATGCAGGCAGGGATGCAGGCAGCATTCCTGCTATTTTTCCACCCCAGCAGGAGCAGGGGGTGGCTGCAGCCTGGCCTCTGTCCCCTGAGCACTGGGGCTGTGTCACTTTGTGCACACGGGGTTGGGTCAGCTGCTGGGTGTCTGCTGCAGGGGCTGGCACCCGGCGCTGGCACCGATCCCTCCCAACCAGCTCGGTGCGTTGCGTTTGGGTGGCATCTGAGGACACAGCCCCTGCTGCTTCCTTAGCTTTGCTTTGAATCACAGCCCCAGCTCTGCATGCCCAGATGGGATCTGGCTTCTGCAATGTGCAGAATTTTGGGCTTGATTTTGGGTGGGGGGCTGGATGGCGTTGCATCATCTCGCATGAACCAACGCTGAATTTCTTTGGGGCTTCTCCATAAGAATTTATACATTGAATATATAAACATTTTCCCTACCCCTGAAGCTACGAGCATGTTCTTTAAAGCTGGAGGAGCTTTGGGTTTTCTCTGTAAGAATACACACACTGAGCATATATACATTTTTTCCCTACCCCTGAAGATGTGAGGATGCTCTTTAAAGCTGGAGGAGCTTTGAGGACATCTTTCCCCCCAAAATTTCACCCTGAAGCAGGCAGAAACGAAGCATGCCTCCTTCCACGCTGTGTCTGAGGCGTGCACAGGGGGTGGATTTGCTTTTTGTGGTTGTGATAGGATTCCCACAGTCAGGAAAAGTGATTTAATTTTTATTCTTGAATGAGAAAGATGAACCCTGTTTGGCTGAAGTTCTGTGTTTTGTGCTGCTCAGAACTGAGGGTGCTGGTGGGGGCTGGACCAGCACGATGAGCTGAGCTCGTTCTGTCCAAATCAGTGGCAGAAAACTTTGGGTTTGGAGCATGAAAACCTGTGCAGGAAGCATCTGCTTTCTATGGAACACTTTGTCTCATCAAGAAAAACTACCAAAAAAAAGCCCAATGCAGTCTGCTTGCTTTCATCTGATTTCTTTCATGGGGGGAAAGAACTTTTCCCATCCTTATTCTGGATCTGGCGTGGCCACGTCACGCTGTGCCCAAGGGATCTGCTCACAGCCAAGGACCCAACCGTGCCTCAGTGCTCAACGGTGAAGAGCAAAAGTCTGAAAAATGGGGTGGCCCCATGCACCCGCCCTGCAGATAGGTGCCAAGGAAGGTGCAGGATGCAATCTGAGCATCAGCCTCGTTGCTCCATCCCGTGCTGCCTCCAGGTGCCACTGCAGGGAGGTGAGGAGCAAACGTCGCCCATGGCATCGAGCATCTGTTGGCTGGGGATGGCACATCCCAAAAAACCCCGCGGAGAACATCTGGAGAGACGGGAAACGCGCCCTCTTCTCCCTGCCTCAATATTGCTTCGCTCAACCAAAAATAAATTGGAAAAGAAAATTGGACAGAGCATCCATTTGGGGGCAAGTTTATAAATTCTGCAGCTAAGCAATCCCAACAGAAGATGATAGATCGCCGGCGTGCGCACGGCCCCGGCCGTGATGTATGGCCGCATTAGCCAGAACACCACGTTACATGATTCTGTTTTATTACCACTGTTGGTGGCAGACAGAAAAACAGATTACGCCTGAGATCAAATCGATAGGAACTTTATTTACCGGCCTCTTAAAAACATATTTCTGCACTTTATAAAAACATACGGTAGATGCTATTGATAGAACTTGTCTGCTTGTTAAAAAGCAATTTACCCGCAGCGATGCTCTTAAGTTGTGGGTTATGGCTCTACCTTTCACCTGCTCCTCCAGAGCTGTGCTCTGTGCCATGTCTGACGACTTCCTTAGGTTCCTTCGGGTCCAGGTGTGGGGAAGGGCAGGGTTTGCCTTCTCTGGGTGAGGGGAGCAAGGACTGGGCTTGCTCCTGGAGCCTGGGTGAGCGGTGATGGAGACAAAGTTTGTGCCGAGTTGAGCAAAACTTCAAGTTTTCAGCATTCCTTCTGGTTAACTCTTCCCCCAGCAGTCTGAGGTCAAACAAATCCCTTTTGTGTGTTCAGGTTGGGTTCTGGAGGCAGCTGGAAGCATCTCTTGGCTGTCTTAGAAACGAAGCACTGCTCCCTTGGAGAAGCATCTCTCACGCTGCTCCAGGCAGAACTTCTCACACCGGAGGTTTTTGCAACAACCCTCTCCCACCTAAGCATCTCCCATCAGATTTGCACGTCTGCAAACTAAAACTTCTCTGCAGGCAAAGCTGCATCTAAACAGATCACCACCTCTTCCTTTATTCCACTCTTTAAAGGACTATATGCTTTTATAACATCTCTTTTTAAAACCACTTCCACAGCAGGACAAGCTGGAAAAGAAGCAGAAGAAATGTGTGAGCCATGGGGGGATGCTCTCAGGGGCTGCATGCAGCAGAGCTCCTTGCCCAGATGTTGCACAGCTCTCCAAGCACACCCCGGTGCTGCTCTGGGACCAGAGCTGCTGTGCTGTCCCTTTCTGCACACACAGAGCTCTGGGACTCTCCTCCTTTTGTGAGCACTTGGTGACCAGTCTGGGGACAGCTCTGATTTATGGAGGTTTCTGTGCTCTAGGGGCCAGAACCCATTATTTAGAAGCTTACTTGTAGGAGTAAATTCATTAGCCTTTAACAAAAGGAGAATGTCTGCTTAATCTCCTAATTGGGATGTGCTCTAGTTGTGTCAAGCAGTGATTTGCAACTGGCTGGGAGAGGGGGCTTTGGAGCGGGGCTCAGGTTAAATTCCAGTCTCATTAAAGAAGACATTTCCAAGCAGAATTTTCTTGACAGTTTGTGCATCCTCGCTGGCTCGTGGAACCGTCTGGGGTTAAGGAGCCACCAGCGTTTTGCTCTCAATCCTGTCCGGGCTACTTAAAACACAATGGGCTCGCATTCCTTCCCCGAGCTGTCAGGGAGATTTTATGGGATGAGCCCAAGCCCCCGGTGCTGAGCCCCTCCCTGCTGGAGCTGCTTTGGGTTCCCATGCCCCACGCTGGCACCGGGGCATCCCAGCACCCCGACTTCAGAGGGCTGAGCAAAACCAGAGCATCTCTTTGAGGGGGGAAAAAGCAGAAAATGCGTTGCTCCACGCTGTCCTCCGCTGACCCAAGCAGGCTGCGGAAGGCTCTGATTTAGGGGATTTGGGATTGAGGATGTTGCTCTGCTCCCTGTGTGTGTTACGGAGTGCTCCCATCCTGGGTGTGATGCGTGGGGTGCTGCTCAGCACCCGGCCCCACCGCAGGGGACCGGTGGGACAGCTGGTGCCATGCAACCAGAGCATCCCTCCCAGAGCCATCCCAGCAGAACCATCACTTTGCATCTGGCTCATTACCTACACATCTGCTGGATGTGGAACCACCCTGGACAAATAACGTTCCCCTGTAGGCAGGAGGATGAGCTTTGGAGACAGCGAGAACCTCCAGGTCATCCCACCCGCCCTCCTCATCGCTTCTGTATCGGCATCCATGCGTGTCTAGGACAGACACTTGTGCCTATTTCGGCTGCAAAATGTTTGAAGCAGCTGATGATTTTACTTTGATCCCCGTAAACACTATACAGTAATCAAAGTTTAAGCCGCTTTGGAGGAAATAATTGCTTAACAATCATATAAGACAAAGTGATTCAACAAATGACAATTAGGACTTGTGATATACAGAACAGATGCATTCAGTGTACCATATTATAATGTGCTAATACAAGATTGACAGCACAATAATAGGAGAGAACAGCCACTCAGCCTATAATTCTAAACCAAATGTGAGGCTGTCCACAGAGCTCAAATCCTAGCAGGCTGTAAAATTAGAGGTAAGAAGGCACAAGGTTCACAAAGACTCATTAGCAGGTTGGCTGCGAATTTCCGAGGGGGGAACGCTCCCGCTGCAGCATCGCTTATGGGCGGGGAGGGGGGGTGGGCTCGGCTTGGGGGCGAGGGGCTGGGAAGCAGCACACGGGGCTGCGGGGTGTCCTTGGTGATGTTTTTCCTCGATTTTTGGGCAGTGCCGCGGTGCTGACCGCGTCCTGGCACGGCGGAGCCGCCTCCATCAGATGCTGTTACCGCGCGGTGCCGATGCGTCAAGGAGACAACGGTGTTGGGGACGGGATGAGATGAAGGCTGATATGAGCACCGAGCCCTGATGGGCGTCCCCCATGGGAGCTGGGTGCTTCCCAAGCCCTAAATGATACTGATGGGTGACAGGGGCCACCCTTTGGCCCTGTCCATGGTGATTAAGGCAGCTGGCTGGCGCTTGCTCTTCTCCTTGGGTTAATCAAGTGATGGGGACATGTGCAGCTGTCAGTCTGCAGAGGGGGAATGCCACCGAGCCCATGGTTGGCCACAGCCAACGACGCAGAGATCAGCGCTCGTGTTTTCAGCTCCGGTGACAAAACCGACTTCAGCTCATCCCGTGCTTTGCACACACGGCACGCTGATTCCGCTAACATATAATTTTGTCATATTTTATTATTAAATAAACACGCCAGAAAATATACTTTTTGCATGTGGGGGAGGATGAAAAGGTTTGGTAATTAAAACTTCTATCCATCAACGCTTAACTCCGGGAACTAATTGTGTTGCTCCTGCAGATGTACACTTGGTGTTGAATCACTCGAGTTTGTGTCAAAATTGGAGCAAGTGCATGGAGCTGGGATGTGCCATGGGGTTGGGGTGGACATGTCCCAAATTGTGTTCTCATTGTGCGTTGGCCCAGCGGTTGGGAATTTGGGTTTTGCTCTCAGTGATGCTGTTTGTTGGGTTGTTGCAGGGAAGGTTTGGTATTTAACTTTTTGAGCTGAAACCTGCAGGGATGCATCTGGTGGATGGAGATGTCTGGGGGATTGCAAAGCCAAGCTGCAGCGTGGAAGCGATGAACCGAGTTCAAATAACATTTTCTATTTCACTGTTTGGGATTTGGGATTTTCCCAGTGTGCACCGCAACGCACGTGGGCAGTGGGGTGACACGAGCAAAGGGGCAGCAGAGCTCTTCCCTCCAAGCTCTCCCATCACTTCATCTTCCCACCCATTTAATTTTTGAGGAAGCGCTGCCCCAAAACCACAGATCCAGATGCCAAAGCCCATCTGGGGCTGTAAGTCCGCTCCATCAGTGATGTCAATGGCAGATCAATGAGCCCCGAGGAGCAGTGTCACTTTTACTGAGCCTTCTGCCGCCCCAAGGACCTGGCTTGGCTTTTTCAAAAGAAATTAGTGATGGTTTGGGCGGGTGGGAGGGTTTGGGTGGGTGGGAGGGTTTATAGCATGAGGCAGGATCCTGCAGACACTTGAAAATGGAATTTGTGGGGGGCTGAAATAATGTGTGGTCTCTGGCTGTGTTGGGGTAGCTCTGGGCACAGCTGTGCACAACTGTACTCCGCCTGCTCTTGGTGGTATTTTGGCACCTGAGTGCAGAACTGCCCTTGGGATGATGCCCCATTCTGCAGCGAAGCCTGCTCTTTGCTACTGGATCACTCTGGACGTGCTTCCTGAGCATCATCACCAGCATGGGGTGGTACCCTGGGATGCCCGGCCTTCCTGTGGGGCTCTGAGCATGGCATCCTCCCCAGTCCTTGGAGCATCTCCTCCCCATCCTTAACGAATCTCCTCCCCAATCCCTGGGGCATCTCCTCCCCATCCCTAAAGAATCTCCTCCCCAATCCCTGGAGCATCTCCTCGCCAGTCCTTGAGCATCCTCCCCATCCCCAGAACATCTCCTCCCCATCCCCAAAGCATCCTCCTCTGCACAACTCCCCCGGTGCCCCCCCGCCAGCACTGGAACCATCCTCCCGGATGAGTAATTCTTCCCAATTTGGGGGCTCTTCCTGTGCTCCCCGTGCCCGCCCGCCCGTATCCAGCTGCCAATCTGCGGCAGCGATGTCCCCACGGAGGGAGGGGACAGGGGATCTGGGTTATACAAGCTGGGGTTGGGGGAGACTATTTTGGATCGTTCCTTCCTGCCTCCAAATTGCAGCTTCGAATGTGACAAGTTACAAAACACTTGAGTCATTTCTCTCGCGCGCTGCCGTTCCCCCACAAGAAGCTGTTCGGGCTTGGTTTGTTTTATAGGGAAAAAAAAAAGGGGAAAAA
>WBMW01003076.1:42442-55485 GCA_013396635.1 Penelope pileata
AACTCTGGAGCTGTTTATGTAAGCTGCTCATGTTCTGCTGAGCTGCAGCAGAGCTGTTGTCAATTCAGAGGAAAGCCCACGTCTGCCCACGTAGGATCTCCCGAGCAGGGTTGTGTAACGGCAGCCAGCGCCGTGCCGGGGGGGCCCCGAACCCGGTGGTGAAGGGGGGAAAGCTGCACAGGGTGGGGGGATGCGGGATGGTTTCCTATGGAGGGGAGATGTGGGTCCTGTCTGTGGCTGTGCCCTTCTCAAACTGATTGGGAGCCATGGGACTGAGCGTGCATCACCTGTGTGAATGGTGTCTTTGGGGTTGGTTTGGGGTGGTTGGGTCGATTGGCTTCGAGCACCTCTGCTTCGTGTGGTTTTCCAAGCTCGGTGCTTTCCCGGTGGGCTGTGCTGGGTTGGAGGCATCACAGTCCGTGCAGGGTGGATGGGGCTGTTAGCAGCATCCCGACGCAACCCGCAGCGTTTCCCCTAACATTGCACATGGTGACCTGGATGGTCCTTCCCAACCCCATGCATCCATCCCAAGAGTGCTTTGCTGGAGCAGGAGGCCTCACCCTGAGGGCCCTATGCCCCAAGCACTGCCAGCACCCACACATAGGGACAATCCCTGCGTCCTGATGCTGGTGGCTCCGCATCAACACCAACACGCCCCATTTTGTGCTCTTCTTGCCCCAAAACCAGCAACCCAAAGTGACCCCAGTGCACCGCTCCAGTGGATGCCACCACGGGTGCTGTCACCTCCCTCATCCATGCCACCAAGGCTGTTAAAATCTGGATTCCTTGCAGCACCCCCTGCAAAAAGCCCTCTTGCACGGGGAGGGGGACGCCGCATTATCATTTCAATGCTTCTTTACATAAATAGCGAAGAAGAAGAAAAGCCGGCGGCTCGTGTTGCTCGCAGCCTCTGAGAAATGCTACCTCAGTGATCGGGGTTCAGTCCTCCGCCGCGTTACATTTTTATCCATATTTATTCATGCAGAACGGAGACGCCGAGCGAGTCGCCCTGCCACGAGGCTGATGGATGCATTGCTCTACATAAGAATGCACCTTCATTTACATCCTCCCTCCCTCCCCACAGCTGAACTGTGTGCAGTTGGGTTATTTTTATTCCCCGTGTGTATTTTTTTAAAGGTGGGGGAAGAAGAGGAGGGGGGGGAAGAAATACACATCCTCCAAATTCACTTTTTTTTTTTTTTTTTTAAAAAAAAAACTTCTATTAAAATTTCCCTCCTGAATTTTTATGAGCCGTAGAAACGAGGCACATCAGTGAGTTCCACTGGAGGGGAGAGAGGATGAGGGGGAGGAATGCGTTTTGGGGCAAAGAGTAAGTGTATAACTATTTTTCTCTTAACTGGAGCAGTTAGCTGCAGCTCAAGCCATTCATCTTCTGATTTAATAACTCACTCTCCCAGCACGGAGATGGGGTATTATATTCCTGGATATTGCTTTTCTTGGTATCGAGTACCAAAGATGAATCCGCATTTTCTAATAAAATACATTTTCATTGTAACTGAAATAATAATTTTCTGCTCCTTCCTTTTGCCTTTATTTTGGGTTCTAGAGCCCTTCTTCACCCAAATCCCTATTTGTGCCCTGACATTTATTTATTTCCCTTCCCAAGCAGAGATTTTGGTGCTGACAATGCAAACTTGTGCATCCTCTGCTGTCCTGGGGGAGCCTGGGTGAGAAGCGTGCTGTTCCCCTGCTTAACCAAATAATGTATCAGATTTTATATATATCATATTTTGCTGGGGTTAATATTCTTAAACAAATTTTTCCCTTTCATGTTTTTCATGCCTGTCTGTCTCTTAACTCCTATTTGATCTCAGCATCTTCATGAGAAAATTCAGAGCCCAACCAGGCTCCAATGGGGTGCTGTGACCGTCACCCTGGCATCACACCTGGCTCCTGGCTGTCTCCAGGGGCATCCCTGCACCCCTGGGTGCTGCAGGGAGCCGTGCTCCTTGCATCTCGTAGGGAATTCCCTCGTTGAACAAATGTTTGGTGAGTGGGAGGAGGAGAGAAGAGGATGCAGGATGGACCTGGTGCTGAGGCTGGTGCAAGAAGCAAGGTTGCAAAAGTGGGTGTTTTCTCTGATTGAACTTCAGATTTCCACCAGCTCCTTGGTTGTGCTGCGTGGACCTGGCTGCTGTTTTTGGGACGTGTATGGATAATGGGGACCCATAAGGCAGTGGGGGCCCAGAAGGTGATGGAGACCCATACAGTGATGGGGACCCATTCGGTGATGGAGTCCCATATGGCTATAGGGACCCATATGATGACTGGGACCCATATGTTGATGGGCACCCATATGGTAATGGCTCCCATACAATGATGAGGACCCATATGGTGATGGGCACCCAAGGTAGTGCTGTGGGTCGGGGTTTGGGTGCTGCTCAGGGCTCTGCTAGGCTTCATCTCGCTGCTCCCAGGACCCATCCCTGTGTATGGGACCACGTTGCACGGAGCTGAAGGATTTTCCAGATCTCTCCCAGCTGGAGAGATCAAAAAGCCTGGAAATTTGGGTGGAAATCTGGGATTCTGCCACCCATGCAAGGAGCCTGCATGGCCGAGATGCTCCCTGAGCACATTGCCATGCAGTGATGATCACTGAGGTCCCTTCCAACTTAAGCTGTTGTGCACAGCCCATTTGCTTCCCCGTGGTTGTGGTTTTCCCAGCAAAGATCCAGATTTTGGGAGAGCTGTGGCGGGCGATTTGCTGGTGCCAAGCGTTGGTGCTGCTGCTTTGCACATCCAAGTGCATCCCAGCCCCGGGGTGCACCAGGAGGGAACGGCTCAATTAAAACCTCACCGACACGTGCGAAAAGTGGCAGCCTCCAAAGAGCAAATTAAATCGGGACAAAAGGCGAACGCCAGCTCTGGCAAAACCTTAGGAAAGGATCCATCAGCGAGCCGCATCGTCCTGGGATTTCAAACCACGCCAATGAAATTTGGCCGCTTCATTTCATTCACTGTCAATCAGCGTCGCTGCTACTGATGCTTCCTCCTCGTTTTAGATTCTCCGTTTCTTTTGGCGATGCCCAGAGCTCGCTTGTATCCCAGCCAGGCAGCCCTCATCGCCGAGCGATTAAATCATCGTAAAAAAAGGCGAGACGGCGCTTCTCAGACATAATAGTGAAAAAAGGGGGCGGCGGGGGGGTGGCTCCAGGCCTGAAGCTGCTCTCATCCATCCTGGCTCCGGCAGAGCTCTTCTGGGTTTCCTATGGGTGGTATTGGGGTTTCCTATGGGAGTTATTGGGGTTTCCTATGGGAGTCGTTGGGGTTTTGGTGAGCGCGGTCCTCTGCGCCCGCTGCCTCCGAGCATCCCGCTGCCTCCCCGCTGGTAAAATCTACAGCTTTAATAACAGAGCTGCAAAGAGACCATGGAGGGATGGAGGCAACGCTGTGCTGTGGGGGTTATCGATGCACGGTGTTTTCTGCCCTGGGTTTGGCCCTTCCCAGATTAAAAGTGCATCAGCACCGCATCCCCAAGGAGCCCGATTTGGGCTCATATCCCAGCTTTTCCAACATGGAAACGGCTCAGGGTGTGAACGTGAACCCTCCATCACCGAGCAGCCATGGGGTGATGGGGACAGGGGTCGTTAGTCTGGGAAAAAGGCATTAGAAATAAGTTGTCGGTGCTCACACGGTGGCCAAGTGGGGCAGCAAAGGGCCGGGCGAGAGAACGCTTTTTAATTTCAGAAATGTCACTGAGTCACGAATGAGTCATAATTACAATGGGAGACATTTCCAACCCGGTGCATGACTCGGAGACGTCTTCCAGGGATATTGAGCTGTTTGTAAAAGCCAGACCTTGCCCCGGTGCTGTCCCCATCGAGGTGATGGCGGTGGTGTGCAGGGGGATGCATTAATGTCCCCATCGGGTGACAGGTGTCTATTAGCAGGGTTCTGTCCCTGCCCCTGGCACGGGCATCCTGCGATGGGGACATCCAGGGGAGCCCTGAGCAGTGCCATCCCCTCCTCCCTGGAGCACATTTCTAACATTCCCATCAGCAGGCAGCACATCGCTATGCCTCCAGCCCTAATTAATTAAGCAGAACTGCTAGGAGCTAAATTAAAGAGCAGCGTTCGAGCCAGTCCGACCTGCTTGGGGCTCCCGTGCTCCTCAGCACCAGGGATCCAGGCTCCCTCCTCGGGAGAAATCCACCCTCACCGAAACAGCATTAAATTTTCCTGAGCCGCGAACGTCTTGGACTGATTTGATTTTCCATAAATAAACTTGTTGGGAGATATTTGGAGATGGGCCTAAGCTGTGGAGCTTGGAGCTGCTCCCGAAACATAACGCTGTTTGGGCTCGAGGGGCTGCTCCGGCGTGGTTCAGAGCTTTATTTTGGTTTGAGATTGGAGATCTGTCCCTGTAGGGCCCCCCAAGCCCCCAACCCACCCAATGGCTGTTCCCAATGGGGAATGAATGTGATGGGGTCATATAGGGGCTGATATTTCCAGAAGTGGTCACAACTTTTGGGTATTTCCAAAGCCGATGGTCTACAAGAACTTGTTGCTTGGGTTGGCACCGCAGATGCTCCGTATTTTAGGTGCAAATAGGTGCAAAAAAAGGTGCAAAATAGGATGCTCCGTATTTGCAAATGCAGAATGAGCAAAAGCAGAGCGAACCCTTCGCTGCGGCGCATGCACAGAGCCCTTTGCCAAACCACTGCACAATGGGTTGGGTTGCTTCCCCAATTGGGAAAAAAAAAAGAAATCATCAAATCACAGAATCCTGAATTGCATTTAGCTCTAAGTGGGGAAACGGAGCAGAACCGCGAGGCTGTTTGCGGTACGTGGCTCTGCAGGGAGGTGAGGATCCATGCCCTCTCCTCCCGCAGGGACCAAGTGCTCCACGCTCGTCCGCCGCTCGCTGATGCCTTGTGACAAGGACAGGATTGCTCCTTTGGTGAGCGCACATGCTCCTGAAAACCCTTGCAGTCCTCCACCCTCCGCTTCCCCTTCTTCTCAGTCAATTCTCAGCCTGGTGCCGCGCTCAGCCATGGGAGAGGAGTCTAATCTGCCCCGTAAACTCTGTCACATCCTCATTAATTTGCCCATGTCTCCCGTTGTAGCCTAAGGGCACCGTCACATTCGCAGCACGGCGACGGCTTCATTTTGACAGCTGAGGGAAAGGTGAGCACCGGGACAGCGGCAGGGAGCAGCACCCACCCTGTATCCCACTGGGTGGCTGCAGGATGGTGATCCCACCTGGGGACAATGGGGCTGATGCTCCACGCCTTGGCACTGCTTTTTTTTTTTCCCTATTTTTGCTGATTTTGCGTGTTTTCTAGCTCAGACTCCCAGGGTGGATCTTGCTCCATCCAGGGAGCTCTGCTGTCCTATTCTAATGCAAATGTGCACTAGCTGATAATCTCATGTTGAGTGGATTATTTCACCCCCAGATGAGTTGCTTTAAGGCAGAATTTTGCTTTCAGTATACTGAACAGAAAAAAAAAAATAAAAGCATCACAAAGAAACCCACCTTGAGCGATGCTTTATCGCCAGAAATCTGTGCTCTTCTCTCTTCCCCTCACACGCCCTAAGAGAAATGAAGAAATCCGACCTGACGACACCCTCCGCTGGCTTTATCGCCTGTGCATGGTAATTGCATCAACAAATGTTTGTATTGCAATTAAAGCTGAGGCACTGAGGCAGAGGAATCAATTAGAAGGGTCCTGGTTGTAGGGGGAGCCCTCCCCATCCCACCCAGCACTGTTGGCCCCCCCAAAATTGGTGTTGGCCGTTGCGTTGCAGAGCCGACACCCCAATGGGGAGCGTTTGGGGTATTTTTCACTGAACCCATTGAAGCTCATCACATTCTTTTGGCTTTGCTCTCACCTCCAGTGTCCTTTCCTGGATGAAATGCAAGATCCTACCCAGCACTAGTGGCCCCAAAAATTGGTAGGGACCGTTGCATTCCCAATGGGGAGCATTTTGGGGGCTCTGCGTTGAACCCATCCAAGTTCATTGCATCCTTTGTTCTTCGCTCTCACCTCCAGCATCCACTCCTGGATGAAATGCAATCAACCCCAAACCACCCTGCTTCACCCTATCCCCCTTTTTCCTACAAACATCCCCACTGGGTTGCAGCATCGTTGCCAGCTTCCCGGCCACGTCATCCCCACCCAGTGTTGAAATTGATGTGTTTTGCCAGCTGGGTGCTGCCAGGAAAGGGAGCAGCTCCACCACGCCTGCACCAGCACCCTGTAGGAATTTGGGTCTGTTTTTGGGGCTCAGACCAGGTTGGGCCATGCTTGGCCATCAGCGGTTGCTCAAGGGCACCAGGGTGGAGAGGGCACGGATGGGAACGTGCAGAGTTATTGAAATCAGGATTCATCCTGCGGAATGAGGGCTTGGCTGCAAGGTGCCAGCACCCATCCCCGAGCCCTACCTGGGCGCTTTGCACATGGGATGAATCCTCACCCCCGCGTTTAAAAAAAACCCTAATGCAACCCCACCAAAACAAACCCTTCCTCGGCACGTGCAGCTCTTTCCCCCGGGAGAGACTGATATAGAGAATGGAGCGCACGTGACAGATGTTAATGGCAGCATTTAGTGTGCTCCTGGAAGGCACTCTGCGTGGGGATGGGGATGGGGATGGGGAAGGGGATGGGGATGGGGATGGGGATGGAGATGAACCCGCGCAGAGCAGAATGGGCTTTTGTTCCTGGCTCCTGCAGCACCCTCGGTGCGATGCATAACCCCGAGATGCGCCCTGAAATTGGTACAAAAGTGCAAATCGCAGCTCTGTGAGTCCCAGCTCTATCAACCACAGCTCTGTCAATCACAGCTCTATAAATTGCAGTGCTATAGATTGGGGGTGGTTTCTAGTGCAGCTGTGGTGGACCTGTCCATCGCCAAAAAATGCATTTTATTTTAAAAAATGGAAAGGAAGCAAGCACAGGGAGAGCCCATCCAAGTGCATCGCATCCTTTCTGCTTTGCTCTCACCTCCAGCATCCAATCCTGGATGAAATGCAGTATCCCACCCAGCACTGATGGCCTTTAAAATTGGTGACCACTGTACTACAGAGCCAACACCCCAATGGGGAGCACTTTGGGTGCTCTTCATTGAACCCATCCAAGCACATTGTGTCCTTTCTGCTCTGCTCTCACCTCCATCGTCCATTCCTGGATGAAACGCAATAAACCCCAAACCATCCCGCTTCACCCCATCCTCCCTTTTCCTACAAACATCCCCACTGCCTCCTGGAATACAAACGGGGAAAAAATTGCCCCCAGAGCATTCCCATCCCGTGTGCAGGATGGGATGGGAGCGGGGAGCATTGCAAGTGGGCATCGCTCTTGGTGTAGGTGTGAGCATCCTCGCTCATGAGAAACAATGAAAAAAAAGCAGATATTTATTCCAGGTTTGGAAAAATGCCATTTTCCATGCAGAGATGCAGGTGAGAGGGGATGGTGTCGATGAGCATCCCCCTCGGTGACTCGGGTGTGTAATTGCAGGCAGCAGGGAGAAGCAGGGGGCTTCTCCCTGTCCTTGCTCCCTGCCTGGGCAGGCAGCGGGGTGAGCTGGCTGCTGTCCCTAAAAGCAACAAACTTATTGCCTAATAGATTTCTCAGTCATGAAGTCCCCGTTGCTACATATGCACCGAAATCAAAGCAATTACAGATTTAAATGAAGCTGGAATCCGCGGTGCAGAAAATGCTTGTTTTAGCATGAGATTGGACAGAGGTGAGCGACCTGCAGAACCCCCGGTAATGAAAGCTCTTCACAGCTTGCAGCGTTCCGCGGGCCGGTAATTGCCGCAGGCTGCGGTACGGATCCGGCTGCGCTAATGATGCACTGCTCCTTTTCGTAGGATTCGTTTAAGCTTCCCGTTTTCCAGGGATTTCAAAGAAACGGCGTTGAAATTAACACGTTGACATGACGTTTTTATGGCTTGGAATGTTACTGAAGGCTTTGGGGTATTGATTAACAAAGCGATCGGGGGCTGCTGTCTGCGTGCTGCAGAGTGATGCGCTGCGACGCGGCACCCATCGCTCCCGGTGAGGCCGTGTCCATCGGGTTTGCATTTTATTTGACGTGACATGATGGATCTATTAGAACAAGGCATACATTAGAGGGGAAAAAAAAATGGTTTTGGATGGGAATAAGAATCCTATTAACTTCCACGTGAAAACCACATCCAAGGGAGACAGTTGGCTTCTGTTGTGAGTTTATTATTAAATATTGTACCAGGGAGGGAAGTTCTGAGCTGAGCATCTCTTCCCTCCTGTTCCTGGCAAGTAGCAGGGAGGGTTGTTTCATAGGATCATAGAATCATTAAGGTTGGAAAAGACCTCCCAGATCACCCAGTCCAACCATCCTCCTACCACCAACATTACTCACTTCTGCCAAAGCAACGTCTTGGGTTGGCTCAACAGGTGGTGGTTGTGCCTTGGGGTGGATTTGAGGGTACTTGTGTGGAACACCAAGGGTGGATTCCCAAAGATTGGTCCGAGTCTGGAGGATGAGGGGTGGAGGATGCCAGCACGGATGCTGGCACGGGCACGTGAGCATCCCATGGTGGCTTTGAGGTGACAACGTGGAGAGTCCTTTGCCATGCACATGGTGACAAAAGCGACAGATTGGGTTCTGGCACTGGGTAGCCAGAGATTTTAAAAATAAAATAAAATAAAGGATAGAGGAGGATGGGTTGGGGCGAGCAATGGGGTACCCGAGAGGAGAGGATGGAGGGGGACGGATGGTCGGATGAGAGCTCGGATGATCATCCTTCATCCCTCCTGCAATCTGCTGCTGCTCCCCGGGGGCTCTGGGATTAATTTCTTCCCTTGACCCCGGGGCCGGCAGCGAGGCGAGGTCACGCAGAGGGAGCAGAGAGGACGGCAGCAAATGATCAGGAGCCGCGGGCACCTCGGAGCGAGAACGGCTCGGAAATGGCATTTCCAACTCGCTTAATCGCCCGGCCGCAGAGATGCGCCGAGATACAATTACCGGCCCCCGCGGCCCCCCGGGACCCCCCGTCCTCCTGCATGGCCCCGGGGGCGGCGGGGGTCCCCGGGGGTCAGGGCTGGGGGTCAGGGCGTGCAGGGGAATGAGAAGCGAGGAGCCAGCGGAGCACCGGGCGCTTTCCTTTGATAAGAGGAAAAATTCAATCCGGAAAATAACGCGGCGCTCGTTATTTAATTTCCCCCCGGTATTTTGGGCGCCCGTGGGATTTTAATACTGTTAATTATTGTTGAATTTGTGCTTTTTTCAATTCCTTTGTGCCGGTGGTATTATTTTACTGGGGAATACAGCAGCACTCAGCCCACTTTGTACCCCCATCCATGCCATCGACCTCCTCCACCCTCCATGGGTACCCTCCATCCTCCATGGGCATCCTCCATCCTCTCCTATTGGGTACCCCATCGCCCTCCCCAACCCATCCTCCTCCTCCATCCTTTATTTTCTTTTTAAAATCCCTGGCTGCCCAGCGCCAGAACCCAATCTGTCACTTTTGTCACCGGGTGCTCTTTGCCTGCGTGCCCAGCAAAGGGCTCTCTGCGTTGTCACCTCGAAGCCACCGTGGGATGCTCGTGTGCCCGTGCCAGCATCCGCGCTTCCCCCAGCCGCATTTTGCCAGATAATGAGAGCAAGTTTAGAAACTTAAAGCCTCTTCCTTGCACGCTGGTGAGTGACACAAATGGAGTTCATATTTAATCATCTGTTAACTCGTTGTCTATTATAGCTCTTTAATAGCACCATAGATATTCTTAATGAAGCATGATTTAAGGTATTTACAGCTCTAGGACCGACAGACATCACTCACAGTGTGCAGGTAATGAGGCGTAAAACAGCTCTGGAAACCGTAAAAATGGGAGAGAGAGAGGGAGAGC
The DNA here is from genome assembly GCA_013396635.1 of Penelope pileata. NCBI lineage: Eukaryota > Metazoa > Chordata > Aves > Galliformes > Cracidae > Penelope > Penelope pileata. Next base: position 52,297 of record WBMW01003076.1, read on the forward strand.
AAGAGAAGCAGGCGAGGAGTTCGGAGCTGAATTGTTCCAGGGTTTGTTTTAAAATGTTTAGGCATTTAAAGTCATTTCAGCTTTCCCGAGGTGGCACTTCCCAGATCTGTAACCCCAACCTCAATGCTTGGGGATGGGGCAGCGATGCTGTGGCTCCATCCCACCCTCACACCCTGCAAAAATGCGTGGAAAAGGGGAAAATGCCCTCGTGGGGTGTGCTGAGATGGGGTTGGGGCTGTTGCTTTGGCCAAGCTGGTGGCATGCTTGCAGCAGGGAGGCGATGGCCCTTCCCTTTGCTCATCTGCAAATGTCACCCCATGCAACACCGCTCCTCTTTCCCCAGCAAAACAATCCCCACATACACACAAAATGAAAAAATAAATAAATAAATAACCCAAACCCAAGCCAAGATTTGCAAAATAATTTGTGACGGAGGTGCCATTTTGCATCAAAATATTGTGCAGCAAATGTCAAACGCCACCAGCCCATGTGTCCCCACGTGTGACGGTAATTGGGGTGGACGGCTTTGCTCTGCCACCTCCTCCTCGCACGGCGATCCCGGTGTGGCCGGTCCTGGTGCGATGGCCATGTCCCGGCTCTGAGCCAGGGATGCTCGTTAGCACGGCGCTCATTAGCTTGCCTCCCGTTCCCGTGTGAATAAATAGCAATGGGAGAGGTGGGGATGGAGCACGCAGGCGGCTGCTTTAGTTCAGGAAGGTCTTCGTGCTTCTAATTCCCATTTTTGCTCGTGTTTGTTGTGTTTATCTCAACTTATTTATCTTGGGTGGAGAATGGGATGCAATGGGGTTGCAATGTCCCCTCCTCTGGGTCTCTGCTTCAGGACCACGTCCCATGCAGCTGGTGGTGGTGCAGATGGACCTCGGTTTTGGGGAAACCATTGCCACGGGGTGTGTGAGCGAGGAGGGACAGCGTGCTGCTCCCCCTCTCCCAAAATTGCTCTGGGGTGCAGCCTCCTGCATGGGCACATCCTGCAGATCTGTGCTCACAGCAGCGTGCACCCCGTGGAAGCTCACTCCGATTTTGCATGGTTGCACGATGAGGGCAAGACCCCTGTCCCAGCTCTGTTCTGCCACATGGGAAAGCAAAGTGCTCTCCTTTCGGAGCAAACCACCCATTTCCTAAATCATCCCAAGGGCTCCGGTTGGGAATCAACCTTACAAACGGACGCGCTCACCGTAACGACCCCGTATTAATCCCTCATTATTCGGACATCGGGCTGCATAAATATTTGGCTGGCTCAGCCCCCCGGGGAGCTGGGGGGGGAAGCTGTTAGAAAGTCAATGAAGTTCCCTTGGGCAGCGAGGGGGGGACGTGATGCTTTGGGTCAAGCGCTGAGATTGTGCCACTTGTCCCCTTGGGCAAGTCCCGCTGAGGAGGGTTAATACTGCTGACCTGTTTTGCAAGGGGAGAGGAGAGGGAAAGCAGCAAGGCTCTGGTTTAAATTAGAAAGGTAAAAACCACCTCGAAAAGCTGCTCCGCTTCCCAAACTCACAATAACCAATTTGGTTGCAAACAATTTTTCCTCCTGTCTCACCCCCCCTCCCTCCCGGTGCTGTTAGCCTCAGAAGAAGGAGCTAGAATCTCTCTTTGGCGAAGCATCAGCAGCAGAATTGCTAACTACGTGCCTGTTATAGAAACTTTTTAGTACTGGGGACGAGCCAAGAAAAAAGCCCAGATTGACTCGGAGCTCTCAGCTGGCGCTCGCGGCGCTTCCACCTCGCGGGGGAGCGGCGGCTCCGGCACGGCGTGCGGGCAGCCCGCATCCCTCCGGACGATGCTGCTGGACCACTGAGTGCCCCGTGCTGCTCCGTGCCCACCTGGGAGCATCCCTGATATCACCACTCGGGTGTATTCCCACTCTGGGGTTGGGTAAAGCTCTGTTCATTGAGCCAGACCACATCCTGTGTGCTGAAGGATGCTCTAAGTCAGGGGATGCTCTAAGTCCAACGTAGGGTTCTTCCAAGCCAAGCAAACCCCATATTTTTGCTAAACAGTGCACGCTGGGCTGTGTCATTGCTCATTGCTTGGCTCCTTCCTTTTGAGACCAAAATTCCAAGGCAATCCAGGCCAGCAGAGCTGGGTACCACGCTCTTTTCCGTCACGGCACACACTGTGCCCTGCATCCCCATCCCCAAAACCCCGCGGCCCCGCTTTGGCTGCCGGGGAAACGCCGTCGCCCGCCCGGTCCGCATGTGTGCCACGCTTCCATGTGCGCTCGTTTCCAAGGAAACTGCTCTCTCTACATGTGTGTGGCTTAGCACCCTGTGTGCTCTCCTTTGGAGAAGTCTTTAATTCAGTGCATCCCCGGCTCCGTGTGCCTCCGTGCACAAATCCCCCCCTGCATCCCGCTCCCTGCCACTTTCCCAACCTGTGGATAGCTGCAGGGCTGCGGGAGCTGCGTGCATCGCTGCTGCTTCCTGCAGAAGGAAGGAGCACACCATGCACCCTGCTGCTCTCAGCTCCCTTTTGGGATGTGCTTCGGGTTTTTGGCTGCCCCATGCACCCAGCACCAGCGCAGGGCAGGGAGGGGACAGGTGGTGAGATAGGTGGAGAGGTGCTGGGTGCTTTGCCAGGGTTTGTTTCACATGTGGGACCCCAAATGGCTTTTTGTTGCGTTTGCAAATTTAGCAAAGCGTGTGTTTAAGACTGGAGGAGTGAGGGATTTCGGATGGAGACCCCTTTCCTCCTCCACAAATCCCTGCAGTGGGGATGCTGAGCAGTCCAGCTCCCGTCTGTGCCCTGACAGCAGCTGATGCCATTACCTTGTGTCCAGGGGGGAATGCAGAATTAGAAAACCAACCTCTGCCCCCCGGCTGCTCTGCTGAGCAAGCAACGACCCCGCAGCCAGCACAACCCCCCCCCGCCCCATCATTCTGCACAGCACAGCACCGTGTATCCCTGCCACCTCCACCCAGCAGCTGCTCTGCAGGTGATGCTTTCACCACCAGCACGAAAATCCCCAAAAATCCTCAGGGTCCCGGTGCACGTGGGGGGAGCGAGGCTGACCCTGTGCCCATCCCCGTGGGGGTCTGCCCCACGCCGCGTGCACGGGCACCTTTCTAGGCCACAATCTGTACCCAATTGCGAGCCTGCTGTTAACTCCGCTTGCACTCTATTCTCGTGTTTGCTGTTATTTTTTAACACTTTTTTTTTCCTCCTATTTTTTTT
>WBMW01003076.1:60090-78807 GCA_013396635.1 Penelope pileata
TTTTACTCCATTCAATGAGTCATTAAAATATTCAAAGGATAATGCAGTGAATTGGAAATGAATTTATCACATTATCCCGTGCGTAGAGCATCAGGTAGAGAGGCAGAGGCAGAACCGGTGTACAGAGCATCCCAGTAAACAAGGTTTTCTATTCTGTGTGCAGCAAAGGAATGAGAAAATCCTGCCCTGGGGAAGGAAATCTTCCCAGTGTTATTCCCCCTCCTCGGGGAGGAACAAATCTGAGCTCCGCCGCAGCCTCGCTGCCTTAACTTTATTTTTATCCAAATATGTTTGTAGCAGAAAGTCGTTATGGAAACAGATTCTGGCAGCCACGAGACCCCGCGCTGGGCTTGGGGAGAGCAGGGCTCTACGAGCACCACCTGCACCCACCTCCTGCTGGGGGGCTTTGGGGAAACTGAGGCACGGAGATGGGCACGGGGTCATGGAGGAGAACGAGCACCAATGGTTTGAGAAAGCACCAACGGGAGCCCTTCGCCCAACGCTTGGTTGCTGTGCAGGGTGCAGCCCCGTGGGCTGGATTTGCAGAATGGGGGAAGGGTGTGGGTCGGGGGTTGGGTGCGGGGTCACCATGGTGTCCTGGGTGTCCCAGTGCCACTGCCAGCACTGCTCCGCGCCTGCGTTTGTCACCGCGCCGATAAACAGGTTCTGGGTTGCAAGTGTCACCATAGAAACAGGTGCTATCTTAAGCAAACAAGGGCTTTATTAACCTTAAAAGTTGAGGGTTTTTTGCATGACGAGAGGCTGGGAAGGAGCTGGGGGGGTGGGCTGGGTGCTCGTGTCCCTGTGCCCCAATGATGTCCCCGGCCCTGTCCCCAACTCTGTCCCCAGCCCAAAGGGACAGCGATGCAGCACCCAGAAGGAAACTTTTCTCCTTCTGCAGTGCCAGAGCTGAGCTTATCAAAACATTCTGCCTCTGCCATGTGTTTACCCATGATTTTGGATGGGCAAACCAAGGGGATGCATCTGACCGGAGCACGCTGAGCATGGAGGCAAATGTAACAGGGGAAGGCGATGGCTTTTAGTCAGGTTATAGCAAAAAAATGAAATACAGACATACATAAAAATTCATCTTTTGGCTATGCAAGGGTATTTTGGGTACGAGTCTGCCTGCGGGAAGAGGTGGGTGTGGGAAGGCTGCCCCAGGGAGCTGCCGACAGGAGGGATGCTCCTTTGGGGAGCTCACAGCACCGGGGCTGGGGAGGGTTCGGTCCCCGCCCCGACGCCGGGCGCTGTCGCTGTCCCTGGTCCCGGCACCGCGGTCCCCGCCGGCCCCGAGCAGCGATGGGACCGGCGGTGGTTGGGCACGGCTGCATCTTGCTGGAGCTCTTTCTGGTTTGCTTTTTGGTGATGGAACCGAGTGTGTTTGAAAGGGAGAGAACAGAGAGAAGCGTTGTTTTCATTGATGACTCGGCCGCTTGCACTAGTCGCTTCCCCAGCGTGAGTTTGTCGCTGCCTTTTAATGAAATCTTCATTAATAATAAGAATGAAAAGAACAAAAAGGGAAAAAGGAAACAAGGAGGCTGCTGGGGCATCATTTTCTCTGCTGGGTGTTCTCCAAGAGGGTCAAGGCCCCCCCAAAGGGGCCATGTCCTGAGGATGAGGTCGGGTGTTTGCTGGACCCCCATGCATGGGCTCCAAAGTTGAGCATTGATGCAATTATTCTGCTCTGCAAACAGATGGGGTTTAATTGCTGCCACTGTCAGGCTCTCAGCAAATATCATAGGGAAAGGGCTTTTTGGTTAATTGTCGTAAAATAAAAGTTCAGAAGCTACGTATAGAAATTATAGATCAAACGTATTTGAAAGATCAAACTGTTTATATTACCTTTAAACATAGGCTTGAGTCAACAGCATTAGGATCGGGGAGGGACTGGAAGGCACAAAGCCGCCCTGGGGCCCACGATGCCGGAACAATGTGACAGCAGCGACTTCGTGCTGATGGAAAACCACCACCAAACGTGATTGGCCCAAACTGCCAAAGAATGGAGCTGCTAATCTTTGTAATTTCTTGGGCACCATTAGGGCAAAGTGCTGCCTTCCCGTCGCTTTGGGAAAAAACAGCGCGCAGGAGCCGTGCAGGGGAATGCATGGTTGCACTAATGCTATGCTTGCACGAATGCATGTGTTTGCACAGGCGTGCAACCTTGCACAAGTGTGTTTGCACAAGCACAATTCTTTGTACATGCACCTGCTCATGCAAGCATGCATCTTTGCACAGATACGTTTGCACAAGCATGCTTCTTTGTACACGCGTTTGCACAAATGTGTCCTTGCATAAATGCTTTTGCACAAACATGCTTCTTTGTGCATGCACCTGCGTGCACAAGCATGCATCTTTGCACAGATACCTTTGCACAAGTCTTTGCACAAGCATGCCTTTGCACAGTAACGTGTTTGCACGGCTGTCTTTGCACAAGGATGCGTGTTTGCTCACGCGTGTATCTCTGGTGTGCAAAAGGGCCAAAGCCACCTCCTTGCAGCCTCCAGGTTTCTCCCCTAAGCAAGCAGCTGCTGGACTCTGCCAGAGCTGCAGCTCAGGCTTGTGCTCTCCTGCCTTGTAATTAACACTCCCAGGTAATTACACTTCCAACCTCCCTCAAAAGCTGCCACCGAGCAATTCCTGCTGGAAAGCAGCAAAAAGAGGCAGCCCAGGGGGGATGCAGCGCAGCACCCATTGCTGCTCTGAGCTGGGGCGTTTGCACAGAAGCTCTTTGCTTGCTGCAAACATTTTGGGGATGGGAGAAAAGGGGAAAACACGGGGGCACATCTGCTCACAGCCCCAGCCCCAGAGATGCGATGCTCTCAGCCATGCACGGCGCTGGGGCTGCCGGGCTCGGCGCAGACGTGTGCTCTGTGATTATGATCATTATAGTGCCAAGGATCTGTGATGGGTGAGACGGTGACAACGGTGACAATGAGGTCCCTGTCACCGCGCTGCAGGGCTCCCTGCTCGCCCCATCCCAAGGCTTTGCTCGGGTCTCACTGTTGGGATGAATTTAGCACTTGGGAACGCTCCTTTTTCTTTGCCACAGGCAACACAAAATTGGGTTTGCATTAAGGTTTTCCATCGGGATTTTGCTGGTGCTGTCCCCCAATCCCCCACTTTGCGATTTTGGGGTGATTTGCGGCCTTTTGGACAATCTCTGTGTGCCATGGGCTGCTGATGGGGATGCACAGCTCCGTGCTCCTCCCAGGGATGGGGAACCCTGGGCTGTGGTCCCTCATCCTCTGTTTTCCCATCCTCATGGATGGGATGTGGGGGTTTCCTGGATGCACTGAATGCACCGAGGGGAATCATCCGCCACAACCCCATAAAGCCCGGGTTACAAACACTCTCTGCTGTTTATTTAAATGCCGGTTCGTTAATGAGCTCCTCTGAACGAGGAGAGAATAAATCAGACCAAACCTAAAACAGCACGGAGGGACTTGGCGGATGCTCCCTGCGTCCTGGCCCCGTGCAAGGGACAAACCTGTGTCCCTTGGGGACATCGCACCGTGACGCTTTGTGTCCCAAAGGAGCTCGAATTTGGGTGTCTGTGTGCAGGGAGGCACCGGGGCATCGCTGTCCCAGCAACCTGAATGTCAAAAAGAACCAAAAAAGGACTTTTCTGGCTCTTGGTTGCTGCTGCTTGTTTTGTCTGAGGCAGTGGGAGGGGAAAAAAAAATCAGGTCAAGAATAAAACGGTGCCAGGGCTGTCGCCGAGCGAAAGTTCACGGTGTTCAGAGCCAGGCAGCCTATGGATGTGGGCTTAGAGATGTATGTGGGGACCCTATGTATATAGGATGGGGACCCTATGTATGTGCACAGTGAAATGTGTTTGTGGAGACCCCATGTAAATAGGGTATGAAGGGTGTGTTGGGATCTGAAGTGTATAGGCTATGAAAAGTGTGTGAAGACCCTATATATGGGGACCCTATGTATGGAGACCCTATGTATGGAGACCCTATATATGGAGACTTTATGTACAGAGACCCTATGTATGGAGACCCTATGTATGGAGACCCTATATATGGAGACTTTACGTACAGAGACCCTATGTATGGAGACCCTATGTATGGAGACCCTATGTATGGATACCTTGTGTATGGAGACCTTATGTATGGAGACCCTGTGTATGGAGGCCCTATATATGGAGACCCTATGTATGGAGGCCCTATATATGCATACAATGAAGTGTATTTATGGGGACCCTATGTCCTTTGGTTATGGAATGTATACGGAGATGCTAAATATATAGGTTATGAAATGTATATGGAAGCTTTGTATGGAGCCCATGGGATGTACATGGACACACTTTTCATTGGATGTATAGGATGTGCATGGAGATGTATAGGACGTGTAGAATGTATGTGGAGATGTATGGGATGTGTATGGAGATGATTTTATGATTCGATGTATAAGATGCATATGGAGATGTATAGGATGTACAAGGAGGTGTATAGGATGCACAAGGAGGTGTATAAGATGTGCATGGGGATGTATAGGATGCACACAGAGATGCATAGGATGCACATGGAGATGTATGGGGTGTGTAAGGAGATGTATAAGATGAGCATGAAGATGTATATGGAGATGTATAGGATGTACATGGAGATATATGGGATGTATACGGAGATGCATAGGTTATACTTGGAAATGCATAGGACGTACATGGAGATGTATAGGATGCACATGGAGGTGTATAATATGTATACAGAGATGTATAGGATGTACATGGGGATGCATAGGATGCACATGGAAGTATGTAGGATGCATATGGGGACACATATGTACATGGAGATGCATAGGACACACGTGGAGGTGCACAGAATGTATGTGGAGAGGTATAGGGTGCACATGGGGGCATATAGGATGCACATGGAGATACACAGGATGCACGTGGAGGTGTATAGAACATATGTAGAGATGCACAGGGTGCAAAAAAGGTATGCAGAGATGCACACGGAGGTGCCCAGGATGTATATAGAGACATATAGGATGCACACCGAGGTGCCCAGGATGTATATAGAGACATATAGGATGCACACCGAGGTGCCCAGGATGTATATAGAGACATATNGATGCACGTGGAGGTGTATAGAACATATGTAGAGATGCACAGGGTGCAAAAAAGGTATGCAGAGATGCACACGGAGGTGCCCAGGATGTATATAGAGACATATAGGATGCACACCGAGGTGCCCAGGATGTATATAGAGACATATAGGATGCACACCGAGGTGCCCAGGACACGCACGGAGCCGAGACCTCTCGGTCCCGGCCGCATCCCCGGGGCGGGGCGGGGGGCCGGGAGCTGCGCGGTGATTAATTGGGGCTGCACAGTGATTAATCGGGGCTGCGCGGTGATTAATCGGGGCTGCGCGGCTGTGTGGGAGCGCGGTGCTGGAGGAGGGAACTCCTCCAGCCCCCCGGTCATGAATCATTTGAAAGGCAAATGGGAGCAGTTACCAAGGGAACGGAAGAAAGGAAGGGACTTCCCTTCGCCGAAATGACTCGCGCTCTGATGCGGCTGAGCAAATCGCTCCAAAAAAAAAAAAAAAAAGAGAAAGAAAGAAAAGAAAAAAAAAAAAGAGCCGAAGCTGTGACTAAGCAGCAGAAGTTATGTAAAGCGCTCGCTGGGAAGTGCAGGGGAGGGACAGCACATCCTGCGCTGCCCACGGCCGTGCCCCCTCCCCACCTCCCCGGGGAGCGGGGGCGAAGGCTGCTCTGCTCCTCCCGGTCCTCGGCCGAAGCTTTGGCACGGAGCAGGGGGAGGGCACAGCCCCCGGGAGACGCAGTGGGTCCGGTCCCAATTTCTTGGGGTGCAGAGCATCGGGTGCGGGATGCAGAGAGGCAGATTTGGGGAGGGGGGTTTGGGGTCCACGCTCAGTGATGCTCGGCCTCATTTGGTGATGCTCGTTGAAATGTAGGGATGCTCGTCCAAATCTGGGGATGCTCATCCAAAATTAGGGATGCTTATCCACAATTAGGGTTGCTCATCCAAAGCTAGGGATGCTCGTCAGAATTTGAGGATGCACATCCAAAGTTAGGGATGCTCATCCAAATTTAGGGTTTCTCATCCATTTTTGGGGACTCTTTTCCAAATTTGGGGATGCTCATCCAAAGCTAGGGATGCTCGTCAGAATTTGGGGATGCTCATCAGAATTTGGGGGTACTCATATTTAGGGAAACTCTTCTGAATTTAAGGATGTTCATCCAAATTTGGGGATGCACATCCGAAGTTTGGGATGCTCATCCAAATTTAGGGTTTCTCATCCGGTTTGAGGATTCTTTTCCAAATTCAAGGATGCTCATCCAAAGTTAGGGATGCTCATCAAAATTCGGGGATGCCCATCAGAATTTGGGATGACTTTAGGCTCCTTCAAATTTAGGGAAGGTCGTCCAAAGTTAAGGTCGCTCGTCCAAATTTGGGGATGCTCATCCAAAGCTAGGGATGCTCGCCAGAATTTGGGGATGCTCGTCAGAATTTCGGGGTGCTCATTCAAATTTAGGGAAGCTCGTCTGAATTTTAGGATGCTCATCAGAACTTGGGGGTGCTCACCCCGTGGGTGATGAATGCTGCGGGCACCAAGCACTGCTCTGTGCCAAGGGGAGCGCAGCACCACGCGAAGCAACTCCACAAACAAGCATCTCCCAAAACCTCCAAAATCTGTTTCCTCCTTGCAAAAAGCATCCGGCCGCGGGAAGATCTCGCTGCAGCCCCAGCCGTGCCGGGGAGATGCTTGGGATCGTTCCAGCTTCCGCCTGGAAGCCCCGCAGCCCGACGGGGAGCCGCACATCTCCCGAAAAGGGAATGCAGAGGCAGCTGCACGGTGGAGGAAAACCCTCTGCCTGCCCTCCCCTGGTGCCACAGACAAGCGGTGTCTGAGCGATTAGTCACCGAGGCTTCCCTCCTCCACAGCAGAGCCTGTCCCCCACACAGCAAGCCAGCTGAATGCTTAATTGGAGTTCCTCACACCTACAGGGGTATAGCCTTAAACGAAGCGACAGCGCGATCAAAGCGCTGGAGTCAGACCCTGGTTGCTGCGGGTTGCTATGGAGTCACTGGCTTCTGATTTTATAAGAAAGAAAAGGGGGGGAAAAAAAAAAAATGTGTGTAGAGATGTAATCAATCCCAATCGCAAACCTACAGGTGCTGCCTTGGTGGCTGCAATTTTTGGGGGTGAACCCAGAGATGATGGGGATGCCCGAGCCTGATAGAGGGGTTTCTGCCCCATTGAGCTCAGAGGGCATCTGGTTTGGTTTAGGGGTACCTAAGGGCACCCCAAAAAGAGGAAGGGGTCAATCCCTGCACCCCACTGGCGATGGGGCAGCGGGGAGGGAGCACCCCGTGGGAGCAGGGGCTGAGGTTGTGTTCGTCGTGAGGCTGACACATCGGGAAAGTCAACAGCCAAACGTCCCCGAGGGGGTGGCTGTCCCCGCAGGTGGAGTTTGCAGGAGGGATTAATTTTTCACCTGGAATTTACAGTGAGGATTTGGGGCTGATTAAAGGCTGTTTCTCAGCAGCTCCGCGCTGGGATGTCTCCTCTGAGCGATGCCCATCACCGGGGGCAGCCGGGGAGAGGGAAATGACGGCTTTGTTCCCGTTGCAAACAACTTTTCTTCCACCAAATGCAGGCACCGTGCGTGAGGGAAACAGGATATCATTAGTGGTTTCGTGAAGAAGTTGTCTCCTTTTTATTATTATTGTTGCTTCTTCGGGTTCTATTTAGAATTTGGGTATTCTGAGTCGGAAAGTTATTTCACAAGGGCAGAAGCGCGTCGAGTTCCAGCAAATGACGAAACCAGTGGTTCCTTCTTGTCGTTTTCTTTGGAAACGTCCCCAAAACCACCCCGGAGGGGTGCTGGGACCAGCAGAGTGGTGCCAGGCATGGAGCACTGGGGACACAGAGCCCAGCCCCAATGGACCACGCGTGGGCAGCCCCATCGATCCCATCTGTGAATGCCAAAAGGGCTTTAAATTGATCAAACCTGAACTTTTACGGGGCCGGCTTCCAAAGATCACCTCAATACCAGAGCTTTTGGTTGAAGCTGATTAATTAGCGTGTTGCAATGACTCGTTAAGGTAAATGTGAGAGCAATTAAATCCGCTGCCCCTCGACCCTTCTCCCAATGCATCGATCTCTGGTTGGGATGAGCCATTCCTGCAGCCCGAATTAAAAAGACTTTTTCCTCCCCTTCTTTGTCATCGTCTTCTATTCGTTGGGCTGGAAAAACGCAACGCCAAATTCTCCCCTGCAAACCACAGCCGTGTTTTCTCCCTGCTGCTTCCAAACGGGAGCCGGAACAAGGTAGGAGAGCGAGGAAAACCCTCCGCTGGCTTCCCTTGATGAACTGAGCTAATTTCTCTCTTAATGGTTCGCTACGGAGCTGAATGTGAGGCTTTCCTCCTGCACAGCAAACCCTCTCCCACACACAGACAAATAGGCTGAATATTTAATTGGAATTCCTCACACCTACAGGGTAAAGCCTTGTCAGTAGAAATATAGCCCATCGCCAGCTGGCATCCCCGCACGCCACCCACCTGATTTCCCAAAAAGAAATCCCTGCCCGTCCCTCCCTCCTTTGCTCTGCACCCACGGACCCCTCGCTGAACCCTGCGCCCACGGGTGCTGCTGCCCCCGTGCTGTGAGCACCCATGGGTGCTGCCTGTCTGCACCCAGCGTGTGCCAAGGGGACGTTCCTTGGGGCTTTGCGTGGTGTTCGCCCTGCAGAAGGTTTCTCGTGGTGCTCAGGGCTTGGGGAGCTTGGGGATGGATGTGGTACCCAACCCCTTGATGGTCCCATGGGGATGCTTTTGGCACCGAGGGTTCAACCTCCACCAAATCCTACGGGAGCAGCACGGGGGCTTGGATCAGAGCTGGCTGCAAGGGTCAGGGAGCTGTGGGGTTCCCTGTGGTGTCCCCTGGGTGTCCCCGGGTGGGTGGCAGGGGACAGCAGCAGCAGAGGGCACTGCCAGCCCGCCCACACCTCACCCTACCCAGGTGATGAAATGGGCACAAAGCGTTGCCCAACGCTCCGCTGCCCTGGGGAGGGAGGTGTGAGCCCCTCGTTTGCACGCCCTGCACCCCCCTGCTCTGTAAAGCGCTGTCCCTCCTCCCTTGTGACATCCTGGGTGCACCCATGGTGCAAGGGGGACCCTAAAAAGCCACCCACCAGACCCTCACCGTTCTGCCGGGATGGACCCAGGGGGTGTGGGTGCATGTTCCCATGCATGCTGTGATTCTATGTCCCTGAACATTGGATATTTGGTGCTTTGGGGAGCCTGGGTGGGCTGGAAGCTTGATGCTTGCTCCGAGTCCCATTTAGGATGGAGGGGAGCAGCCCCATAACCTCTGTGGGATGGTGCCAGGGAGACTCGCTGGTGGCAGTGGTTTCCTGCTGGCACAGAACGCAGTGGTCCCCCAGCCCTGCAGGAGCCATTGGGGCACAGAGATGGCTCTGGAGCGTCCCTGGTCCATGGGGATGCACGGCCTCTGGTGTCCGAGGAGGAGGAGGAGGAAGGCAGCGGATCAGGACACAGCAGCAAGCAACACACAGGGAACGTGCTCTGCCTTTCGTGTGCTGCAAATGGCAGCGGGTTGCATTCCCCCAATCACCACCAAACTCCCCCACATCACCCCCAGTGAAACATCACCATAGGGAACACTCATCCCACCCCATCTCCCAGCTCCATCCCAAACCCCACAGCCCTCGTTTGCTTTCTGCCACAAACTGCTCTTTCCTCAACCCTCCCTCTCTCTCTGCCTTTCCCTTTTTTGCTCTCTTTCCACCCCTCCGTGTCCATCCCCTCTCATCCCAGGGTTCAGAGTTCCCCTCCACTCCCTGCAGGGCCCTGCAGCCATCTGCACTTTTCTTTCCTTTTTTTTTTTTTTTATTTTTTAAAGTTTCCCCGTGTCTTTGTCTTAACAAGCCAGGTTAAATATTCCATAATCAGCGTAATAATACACCTGGACTTGTTCGCGAGATATCTGCCTTTTGTACTGCGACAGGACATTAATAGTAATTATTCTGCTTTGTAATTGGAGCTTTAAATACTAATTCAAACAGCCAGAGGAAAACCAATTAGTGCTAATTTATCTCTATGTGTTTTGGAGAGCCTGTGTCTGTCATACTGTGAAGAAATAGGTTGGTAATTAGTACAGTTGGGTGGTAGATAGAAGTAATTATCAGATTCTTTCATGTTCTTTAAAGGGAAAAAAAATCTAAAGGCTGCCTGACTCTTCCTTTCCAAGGAAGTTTGCACCTTGCAGGAAGGCACAGCCAGGTCCTGGCTGTCCCTGGTCCATCCGCCCTGGGGTCCTGGCTGAACCTCTGGGCTTTGGGGGATGCTGAGCCCGATTTGGGGTGTTTGAGCCAGGTGTGAGCTGAATCCGATGTGCTCCGTGTGTCTGAGCCACGTTGTGCTCCTCTGAGCCATGCTCCAAGTGTTGGAGCCATACCCCAATGTTGGAGCCATACCCCAATCTTCGGGCCATAAACCCAAACCTATATACTCCATGCATTTGAACCGTGTCCTATCCCTGAGCCCAAACCTATGCGTTCCAGCCATATCTTGTGTGTTTGAATCCTATTCTATGCCTTAGAGCCAAAGCCTATACATTCCCCTGCTTGAGCCATACCCTGAGCATCCGAGCCAAAGCTCAGATTTGAGACACACCCTATGCATTTGATGTAAAAACTCTGTGTTTGATTTGTACCCTATACATTTGAGTTGTACCCTATGCGTAATACTACCCTATCCTATACATCCGACCCTGTGTGTTTGAGCCACGACCTATATGTGAATGATCCCTACCCTATGCATGTAAACCCTGTCCTATGTGTATGATCCTATATCTATGACCCCGGCCCTATATGCATGAGCCCTACCCTATGTGTTTGAGTCATCCCCTATATGTGTATGAACTCTACCCTGTATGTATGAACCCTGCCCTATGTGTTTGAGCCATAACCTATATGTGTATACATTCTACCCTATGTGTATGAACCCTGCCCTATGTGTTTGAGCCGTGCACTATATGTGTCTGAACCCAACCCTATACGGGTGTGATCCATATCCTATGTGTATGAGCCCTACCCTATAAGTGTAGGGCCACACCCTATATGTTTGAGCCATACCCTATATGTATATGATTCCCACCCTATATGCATGAATCCTACCCTATGTGTTTGAGTTAACCAAATGTATATGATCCTTACCCTATATATGTGACCCTTACCCTATACATATGATCCCTACCCTATATGTGTGGTCCATACTCTATGTGTATGATCCCTACCCTACGTATTTGAGTCATAAACTATACACGTATGATCCAGACCCCATGTATATGAACCCTACCCTATACGTGTACAATCCAGACCCCTATGTGTACGACCCCTACCCTATAGATAGAGCCATACCATGGGGTGGAGGACCCCTCCCCACCCCTCCACACCCACCCATCACCCCGGGGTGCCCTGGCTCAGGGCACTGGGCCACCAGATGCGATCTCAGCGCTTTGATGCAGGGAGGGTTTGGTCCAGGGTTGCTTCAACCCCCCCACATCGTGCTGTCACGACACAAATAATGCATGGAGCGTGGCTCACCCCATCAGGATGGCAGGGGATGCAGGACCAGGAGTGCAGCAGGATCTGCAGGAATTCATTAATGGCCCATTCTGCTTCTTTTCCTCTTTAAAAAACCCAGCGGAGTTACCTTGGTAATAACAAAGTGCACGATTCCAGGAGGGAGGGAACAGATTCCTATTTTGATGAAGCGGATTTCTCCTCCTCCTCCCCTCCTTGCCCCTTTTATTCCTGCCAATTTAAAAATTTTTGTTTAGGGGGAAAAAAAAATTATAAGCAAATGCTAATGATGGAAAAAAGCACTTTTTTTTTTTTTTTTTTCAAGGGAGGGGAAAAAATGCCATTGGAAGACTTCTATGCAAAGAGATGCCGGGGGGCACAATATATCAAAGAAAATATAATACACCCAGGTTAAAACTAATGATTGCCATATAATTAGACGTGAAGCATTGTGCTATAAATGTGTATTCTTCAGCGTACTGTGATTTTACAGTAAAAGAGAGAGAGAGCGAGCACACAAGAGAAAGAAAGACAGAAAAACACAGAACCCAGCAACATACTATAAAAAGCACTCTGTTGACTTTTCTGCTGTTTAGTATTCCTTGCCCGTACTCCCCCGGGAGTATGTAATTAGTGCTTTATGAAGAGTGCATTTAAAGCAGTTTAATATTCACCTCATTCAGTCTGAAACAATGTGATCACTGCTTAGACAAATCACTGCTCCTTACTGACATCCTCTGTCAGTACATTACCTCTGAAAAGACCTTTCAAGAGGCTTGGATGTTAATTAGTTGTCTATCATGTATAAACAGAGCAGTGAGCAGAAGGGCTGCACCAGGCCAAAGACACAGAGGGAAATACTGGAAATACTTTTTTTTTTTTTCCCTCCTATTAATGAAAATTCCTGGCTTTGTCGTCCCCCTGCTCCCTGGTTTGTTGGCTCTTCGTGGAGTTTTGCGGGGCCTGGAGTGGAGCCTGGGCTTCCCTGCTGCTGGGAGCTCCCCGGGATGCTGAGCCAGCCCGGCCCTGTGCTCCTCTGTGGGCAAGGGGCTGCCCAACCTGGCGTGTGTGCTGGCACCTGGTGAGCTGTCCCCTGCTCCACCAGTGTGAGCATCCCAGGAAACATCCCATCCTGCATCCCAATCCTGCATCCCAACCCTTCATCCCATCCTGCATCCCAATCCTGCATCCCAACCCTTCATCCCATCCTGCATCCCAATCCTGCATCCCAACCATCCTCCTGTCCTGCATCCCAATCCTGCATCCCAGTCCTGCATCCCAACCCTTCATCCCATCCTGTATCCCAACCCAGCACCCCAGTACTACGTCCCAGTGCTACATCCCAATCCTGCATCCCAGCCATCATGTTGTCCTGCATCCCAACCCCACGTCTCAATCCTGCATTCTAGCCATCATCCCAATCCTGTATCCCAACCTTACATCCCAGTGCCACATCCCAATCCTGCATCCCAGCCATCATCTTGTTCTGCATCCCAACCCTGCATCCCACCCAGCTTCCTGCCCTGCATCCCAATTCTGCTTTGCAACCCCACATTCCAGCCCTGCACCTTAATTCTACATCCTGTCTCTACATCCCGGTGCTACATCCTCACCCATCATCCTGATTTGTCTCCCAGCCCTGCATCCCATTGCTCCATCCTATCCCTGTGTCCTGGTCCTGCATCCCACAGGGGCCATCCCAAGCAGATGGGACACAGCTGAATTCCCTTTTGCTCCCAAGCCCTGAGCTGTTGCAACCCTTTGGAAGTGCAGCTGGAAATGCCTTTACCCAACAAATGGCCAAGCACAGGGACAGTGACACAGGGACATGGGTGTGGTGATGCCATGGGGCTGGGGGCAGGACTGGGCACCCGCCAGCACAGCAAGGTGCCGGTGCCAGCCCTGACACCAGTTCAGTGACTGAATGAGCTCTTCTGCACCTATAAAATGTGGTTCCTGGCACCCACCCACTTGCCTCGCATGCTTCAAAATGAATGGATGGGAAATGCGATAGGAGAACGAAGCCTCGCTATTTACAACGGGGTTTCACTTGGCAGAGCGGCTTCACCCGCTGCAAACAGATCTCTGTGGGTGCTGCCGTGTCCAACCTCTATGGGTCTGAGCTGTGTCAGGGTGCCCAATGTCCCTTTTCCCAAAGGATATTCTGGGTGTCCCCATGGGATGCCCTCCTGACCCCCCCAGTGGCTTCGCCACCCCCAGCTCGGGGTTTTTCCCCTTTTCTCTCCCTTTTCCAACAGCTTCCCTGGCTCTCTTAGTCACGAAGGTGAGGCACTGGTGGAGACACAGACATCAAAAACAAGAGGTGATGAAACGCCGGGAATAATTAAGTTGCACTAAATCACTGGGCCCGGGTGGCACGCTGCCAGCGCTGGGGAAACTGGAGCACGAAGGAGCCGAGCTATTATTAATAATCACCAGCACCATCGCGAACAACAACCTATTTTGCACCTCCTTGTACCAAAGGAGTGGGAAGCAGCCAGGACAGGGGATGGGGGATCACCAGATGGGGACAGAGCAGGGGACACGACCCTGTGGCTCCTTCCTGGTTGGCGCTGATGGTGTTGGGATTGTTCATGCCAAGGGGGAAAAGCGTGTGGTGTAGGACTAACGCCAGCGCTGGGGGGTTTGGGGGATGCTCCATCCCACTGCAGCATCCTTCTGCTGCTCCTACATCTCCAAAATCAGCTCTGGGGAGGGGGGTGAGGGAGCCAGGCTCCCCAAACCCTTCCCCTTCACCTGGGTGACGCTCCAACACCTGCGGGCTCCCAGCTCCTCGCTGCTTTGTTTGGGGATGGCAGCACTTTGGCACCAGCGCGTTTCTGGGGCAGAAGCTGTTGTTTTCCCCATTTCCCAGAACTCGGCGCTGACTGAGATCATGGGAACCACGCTGCCTGTGCAGACAGGCAGGCCGGCACCCGGCTCCATCTGTCTGTCCGAGCAGCCCCTATGGGGCTGTGGATCCATCCTGGGGCCGTCCCCGTGCTGCTGGCAGCCCCGATCCCGAGCAAGTCTGCTCCCGCCGCGCATCCTCCCCTCACCCTTGCGCAAGGGCAGCTTATCCGCCTGCATCGCGGCCCGGCCCGCAGCTCTGCAAGAGGAGCTGCCTGCTCCCAGGGCGTGGGTGAGCCCGCTGCCCCGGGCTGGGCATTGCACAGCTCCTGCTGCTCTGCCCGTCCCTCTGCTTGCAGCAGGATGCATTTCCCCACCGCGCAGCACTGGGGTGATAGCGGGCCAAGCACAGCCCTGGCGTTGGGATGCGTTTCTCCTACATCCTTCTGGGCTTTCACTCTTGAAGGCTTTTGGGAAAGCATGCTTTGCAGCTCCATCACCTCCATCCCCCCTGGCAGCGATGCTGCAGCTCCTGCAAGCCTTCCTCTGCAATGCCAACGCCTTCCTGGGTACCACCGTGCTTTTTAGGGAGAGCAAAGCAACCTTAGTGCAAAGGCTCTGTTGGCTGCGTGTGACGTCACGCACATTTTGGGGTTGGATCACGCTCTGCAGCAGCCCCTCGGGCTCTTCCAAGGGTTTGGGTTTGGCTGGAGATGTGGTGAGGGCACAAGTGGGACCCAGCCCTCAGTGCTGTTCCCATCTGCATGAGTTTTGTCAGGGTGACCACAGCCAAAATCCTCCCTGCCGGGGGCAAACCAACATCTGTCGAAATTTCTACGAGCCGTAAATCTGCAGCGGTTATAAAACCTCTAAGCCTCCGTCTGCAACGCGCAGGTAAACCTTTAATTCCCCGACAATACCCAGCTAACTCCCAGCTAAATCCCTAATTCCTGCGCTCCGTGGCACCGCACGTCGGGCACTCTGCAGCCCGGTGGTTGGGGAACTGAAGCAACGTCGCGATAGAGGGGACACCGGTGGGTTTTGGGGCTCATCAACGCGGTGATGACAGCGGCAGGGATTGCTCCACGCGTTGTACAACGCGGGTCCCCGCCGCTGGCACAACGCTTGCCCAACCCAGTGAAACCTGTAGGGAAAGACCACCCTTTCTTGGGCAACTTCCCTGACTCAAGATCCCACCCCAGGTCTCCAGGAGACGGATCTGTGCTGCCTCTTACAACACATCGCCATCCAAACTGGTTTCCCCACAAATCCCTCTTCCAAGGACTGTTTTTATTCTTTATTTTTTATTTTTTTTTGGGTGGCTACAAGCTCTCAGGAGGGGATCAGATCACGGCACGGTTTTCCTGTCGCCTACTTTTCATAGAACCATGGAATTGTTGAGGTTGGAAAAGATCTTGAAGGTCATCCAGTCCAACAGTCAACCCATCCTCACCATCCCCACTCGTAGAACTATTAAGGTTGGAAAAGACCTCTAGGGTCATCCAGTCCAACAGCCCTCCCATCCCCACCATGCCCACTGCACCACGTCCCAAAATGCCATATTGGCACGTTTCTTTTTCCGTACATCACACAAAACTCAACCCAAATCCCGTGTTTTGTAGGAAATGCATTCCCAGAGCATCTTCTCTGGGTAAAATCCCTTTGAGACGAAGCAGTACCAGGGGCCATTGGGCTTTTCCTTCTTTTCCATCCCAAATCTTCCCCAAAGGGAACAGCAGCCCATCCACGCTGGGCAATGGGACCAGCGAGCGGTTTCCCCACACCGGCAGCCAAAGGGTTACGGGCACCCATCTGTGCAGCCGCGTTTCACAACGCCAGCTCGGAGTTTTACTACAAGTTTCAGACAATGAAGGTGTGTCTGTGCTCGCTGCCTGGCTTGCCCATGGTGTAGGCGTCGGGTTCAGCGCCGTCTTGTCAACACTTGAATATGTTGAGCATCACTCACGGGGCATTCTGTAAGAAACCTATTAAGTTAATTACCCAGGCTCGCTCTCTCTCTCTGTGTGTGTGTGCACCTCTACTGTAAAAATTTGGCTTTCTTCATTGCAAGACGCTTCTGATGCAAGCCTGGGTGTGATGACATCTTGTCTGTGCTGTAACTGATACAGCTGCGAGCACGGGGAATCGGATCCAGCAGCAAGGATCCGAGCGGGGCTGCTTATAGGACAGGGCTCACCCCCACCCTTTCCTCTCCCTCCACCCCTCCTGAGTGTCCATCTGGACCAGCAGCCTCAGGGCTGACTCTGCCAGCATCACCCTATGTCCCCCAGCTCTCCAAACTATGGGCTCCCAGGGTGTTTTTTGGGTGATTTCTCGGGGAGGAGCGCATGGCGTTGCCCAGACATCGCACGCGCCCCAGGTGGGGCGGCTGGGCCCCCTCCTTCCGCGCCCTGCGCGCGCCTCGTGGGAGCCAGGATCCGGTGGACTTTTATGGAAAAAAGGGAAGTTCGTGGCACTGTGGCTTGGCAGCTTTCTGCAGCTGTAACCACAGCACTGTTAACCCCTCGTCCTCGGGACGGGGCGGCCCCGGTGCTCCAGCAGCCCTGGATCCCTGCATCCCCACGGGCCAGAGGATGCTCAGCAGCAAAAAGTTGGAAAAAAGGGTGCCTGGCTTTTTTTCATCACCCAAATCAGTGCAAAAAGCTCGCAAACATCCCAAACTTCTCCTCCTCCTAGGATCCCCCCCCCTCCTTGCAAAATATGAAATAACAAGCAGGGGGAAGTGCTCCAATTTGAGACGTTTCCTGTCCAAATTCGCTGCATCCCAGGGGCCGGGCCGGACTCTCCCTCCGCCCGCTGCCAAGTTTCGCTGTCAGGAAGTGGCTGCGAGGCCGAGCCTGCGGCACCCGGATGCGCTGCGGGGGCCGGGCAGCTCGGGGAGGGCTGTTCGTCCCCAGAGCACAGGGGGAGGTTTGGGCCAACATTAGAAGATAGAATAGATTGGAACAGAATAGAAAGAAAAAGCAAATCCCCACCCCCACGCTCCTTCCCCGCTGCTCCCATCAGATCCCCGTTTCTCCCATCGCGTTCCCCATTGCACCCATCGCATTCCCCACTGTTCCCATCAGAATCTCCATTGCTCCCGCTAGATTCTCCACTTCTCCCATTGGATTCCCCATTGATGTCGTCAGAATCCCCACTGCTCCCACCATCAGATCCCCCATTGATCCTATCAGATTCTCCATTATTCCCATCAGATTCCCATTGCACCCTAAGAATTTCCATTTCTCCCATCAGAATCTCCCATTGCTCCCATCAGATCCCCATTGCTTCCATCAGTTTCCCCATTTCTCCCACCACATTCCCCATCGTTCCCATCAGATCCCCCACTACACCCATCACATTCCCCACTTCCCCCATCAGATCCCCATTTCTCCCACCATATCCTCATTGCTCCCATCAAATCCCCACTTCCCCCATCAGATTCCCATTGCTCCCATCATGCTCCCCACTTCTCCCACTAGACCCCCATTGCGCCCATCAGATCCCCATTGCTCCCATCAGATCCCCATTGCTCCCATCAAATCCCCACTTCTCCCACCAGATCCCCGTTGTTCCCATCCCATTCCCCACCGCTCCCATCCCATCCCCACTGCTCCCATCAGATTAAGGCTGCCAAAATAGCCAACTTGGCCCAGAGCAGCAGCAGGGCTGGCACGCGCGGGCTTTGATCCACCCCCGTGCACGGGAAGGTGCTGGGCAGGGGATCAGACAGCAGGAATGTGCAGGGGAGGTTTTGGGGCACGCGGGGCCGCGTTCACCCCCTGCCCCAGGGCTGGGCTGGGGTGCAGCATCCCCGCAGCATCACACCTCTGAAAAACACCGCTGGGGTCACCGCCCTAAAATTTGCAGGAAAAGGTTTTGTGCACCCGGATCTGCTTTGTGGATGGAGCACGGCACATGGGTGGTGGCTCGGTGCACGTGCCCACAGCCGGGCTCGGTGCTGTTTACTGCTCCTGGGAACGTGCAAACACCCATGCAAATATCTTCCTGTCCCCAAATCCACGGTGTCCCCACTCCAGGGCAGGGTGTCGGTGCAGCTCTGCACAGAACCGGGCTCCGGTCCTTTAAATGCCTGAATTAGGCAAAATTTGGTGTTTCTCCAAGAATCCTCCGGAAATCTGCTGCTGGAAAAGCAAGCTAATCTTAAAGCTACACGCACGCTGTGCGAACAAGTTTTCCACTCTTGAGAAGTGTAGAGGTTTGGGGTGGAAAAAGCCTCTCCAGCCCTCCCCAGCCCTTTTTTTTTTTTTT
>WBMW01003076.1:108835-146431 GCA_013396635.1 Penelope pileata
TAGACCTTATAGGGTCTGTGAGGATGTGGTGTGTGAGGTGTGGAGGCCTAGAGCTTGTAGGGTGGGCAGTTGTGTGGGGTGGGCAGATATAGGCCTTATGGGGTCTGCAGGGGCGTGGGGTGGGCAGGTATAGGCCTTATGGGGTCTGCAGGTGTGTGATGTATGGGGTGGGCAGGTGCAGACTGTATAGGGTGTGCACGTACATGATGTATAGGATCTGTAGGCATGTGTTGTATAGGGTCAGCAGGCACATACCACAGGGGCACGCAGCTGTGTGCTTATAGGGTGGGTGTGGGTGCCAGGGCTGTGAGGAGCTGTGGGCAGCCCCAAACCCTAAATCCTCCCAGTGGGACCCCACAGCAGCGGGGTGCAGGGCTCCCTATGTGGGGAACCCCTGAGCTGCACTCACTGACACCCGATGCTCCCCATGTTGCTGTTGAACCAAACCCTTCTGGGTCCCGAGGCACGCTGGGCTCGCTCCTTCCTGTTCCCTAACGAAGCTCAGCGCTGCCCCGTGCCCGGGCTGCCCCCATAGCTCCTGCCCGGGGCAGCGGGGACCCCGTGGGGCAGCTCTGGGGGAGCCAGGAGCATCGTGCTGGGCTGGGAGCTGCCCTGCCACGGAGCAGGGAGCTGGGCTGCGGCGCGTGCGGCTTCTGCTGAAAGATTTTGTGGGAGCTTTTTGCTGGGGAAGGAAGAAAAGGTCGTTGTCAGGAGGTTTGCAGCCCGGTGGAAACGTGAGCTTCCCCGTTCAGCACGGAGCCCCACGTCAGTCCTGGGGTTTGTTGTGACCCCACGGCCGCGTCGGCGCGAGGGGTTGGGACCCCGCCGTGTGCTGGGGACACAATGGCCCTCAGTGCAGCCTCAATGGTTGGCCCTGGTCCCTGCTGATCCACGCAGCTCCGGGCGCAGCCACCCGCCCCGATGAATCGCCCCATTGATGTGGGGCCGGGGCTCGGTGACGCAGCGGATGCAGCGCGTTGTGCCGGGGTTGTGCCCCCCGAGCTTCGGACGTCAGAGCCAACGGTGCCCAACGTGGGCGCCCAATGGAGAGGGTGAGCGTTGGCCCCGCGTTGGGGTTTGTTTGCTTTGTGCCTCCCCCCAGCACGGGGTGCTGCGGCCCCCAGTGGCCTTTGGGGTCACTCGTGGGGCTGCGGCCTCAGGGGTGGGAGCTCTCGGTTTCTGTGCAATGTGTGGCCCCGTGGTCAACTTTTCTCAAAGATCCCTGGAGATTTGAGGGCAGTGGGGCTCTTGGCAAGCTGACAGATCCTCTCACACTGTGTGTTGTTCATCCTTTCTTTCCCCCATTTTGCCCAAACATTCAGCGGGTTGGGTCCTCTGCTCCAGGGCTGGGAATTCCCATTCATTCCCATGGCACAAATGGGAAATTTTGCTCCGGAGAGGCTGATCCCTGCACGAGGCAGCTCGCAGCGCTGCGTTTCTGGGCTGAGCTTTATTTAGAGCAGCAGTAGGCTTGTTTGGGGAAGCAGCCTGGCACGGCCAGATGAGATGGTTTCTAAATCTCGTTGAGGCTTTGTGAAGCAGTGTGGGCTCCAACGCCGGAGCCGCAGAGCTCACCCCGCAGCTTTCCCCTGTGTCCTGCCCCTTCCCTGGTGGCAGGAGCTGGGTGATGCCCAGCAACTCCCCCACCTCATCCTGCCCTCGCTGGGAGGGGGGGGAGACACCATGATTTGATGGAGAAAGAGGAGAAAACTCCAACAATTCCCTCCTCCACCTCTTCTTTTAACAAAACAGAAACGAAGCGCTGGCTTTTACCGCATCATCATCATCATCTGTTGCTGCAGGCGTCTCATTTGTGGCAATCTAAAGGGTTTTTTAAGGTTCTTGGAAGCAGATAAGACCAACTGCTTTGCAGCTCACAAACAGACTCCCGAATACCTCCTCTTTTGGCTCCTCTGCTCCCAGTTTTGTAGTTGGGATGGGGCTCTCAGCAGCGTGACAGCTCGATGGCGAGCGCCGCGTCTCGGCACCGCTGCAACAGCTGCTGTTTACTGGGAGGGGAAAAAAAAACCTTGAAGCAAATGTTGGTAGCGAGCTGCCATGAAGCACGTGGCTTGGGGGGTGCTGGGCTGAACCCCAAAGCTGCAGAACCCCAAAGCTGCAGAACCCTGAGCTTGAGGGCACCAAGGAGCTGTGTCCGCTTGGATCTGGGAGTGGGCATGTGGGGTTTCACCCCCCAGGTCTTCCTCAGATGAAACCCAGCGGGATGAAATGGTGTTTTCCCAACTTGGGATGGAGGGAAGGATGGAAAGCGGAGCTGAGCCAGCAGCTTTGGGATTTATCACAGGGAAGCGCTGGGGTTGGGAGCGGCTGGGAGGGGGCAGGGTGTTTGGGTCCCGGCAGAAGCAGCTCGTTAGTTATTAATTTACTGCTCCGTGTTGTGGTCTGGTGATTTTGACCAACCTGATGGGGCTGGGGGTGTCCCTGTTCATCGCAGGGAGTTGGGCTGGAGACCTTCCAAGGTCCCTTCCAGCTCAGACCACGTTCTGGTTGTGATTGTGGAGCTGGGCAGACACAAACCCAAGCAACGCTGCTCTGCAGGGAATCGATCTTTCTTGGAGCCCAAACCCCATGGCCAATGGCAGCGCTCCCCTCCTCCCCACCTTCCAGCAAACCCACGCTCTGGAGGTGAGCACAGGACAAAATCAGATGGGATGAGGCAGGTGGATCCCGGCGAGCCCTCGCAGCGCGGTCGGCACGTGGGTATTTCTTAATTATTATTTTTTCCCCTCGTCTTTGTGCAGGTAGCTAAAAAACAATGTTATCGTTGAGCCACAACCGTGTTTCACAACCATGCTTAAAATGGATATTTTTGTAGCACAGTCAGGGCCTAAAACAGCCTTGCAAAATTCTGCTCGCCCACGCGCCTGGCGTGAGTAATTTTCTTTTGATGGGTGAGTAAAATATCATTATTATTTTTTTTTTTTTCATGCTCATCTTGGAATGGGTGGGAGAGCCGATTCTGACATTATTTTTGATTTGCTTCACGCCGTGCAAGATGCAGAGATAGGAGCAGGGCTGCTGCGGGCACGGCCGGAGCTGAGCAAGGGCTGCACGTGGGAGCCGCGTTTCCTCCGCTGAGCTCAACCCACCACGTGTTTACATCTCCTTTTTTCACACCTTTTTCCCCATTTCCAGAGCCATCCATTGGTGGCTCCTTCTGCGTGGTCCTCGAGGTGAAGCAGCAATGCAGCTGTCAGCACATCTGCACGGATGGACGCGGTGGTTTGGGGCGTCCCGGTGCCTTGGACCCCTCTGTTTGCCTCCCCCCACGCCGTGACCTCCTGCATGGCATCGCCCGGGGAGGGGGGGGACGAACCACGCCAGGACCTGGCTCGGAGTCTCATCTCAACATAAGCTGTTTGTGATCCACTCGACTAATTTTTTCCTTTCGCATGAGCGCAGTGTTTGGAGCGGTTGCTATGAGTTCCTCGAGGCAGGGGGAGCGGGGTGGGACGGTGCATGCAGTTTCCATGGACACGGCGTAGTACAGCGAAGCATCCAGAGGGATGGGGGAGATGAAACCCAACGGTGGCTTTGTCACCTGTGCAGGGCTGGAATCCCCCCCCCCTGCTCCGAGGGCAGCTCGGGCACCGTGCACCTCCTGCTTCTGGGGCTTTTTATGGCTCTTGGGGAGGGTTTTGGCAGCGCAGAGAGCCGTGGTGCAGGTGGGTTGGTTTTCCCAGTTTGCATTTGGCAGCACCGTGTCACTGGGGGGCCGTGAGCTCCTTTCTCCCACTCCTCCTCGGCCAAAGCTCTGCAGACACAGAGACAACGTGGGGACACAGCAGCTGCCCCCTGGCAGCTCCTGATGGCACACAGAGTCCTGCACGAGCACGGGTTTCAGGACAATTCCCAACTCTTGGCCTTTGCAGAGGTGATTCCCAAGGCTGCTGCGCTGTCCCCAGTGCAGGAGGCAGAGGGGTCAGCACAGGGGCTGCGTCGTGGCTCTGCCTGCACCCAGAGGGGCTTCTAACAAAGAATCCACGTTTTTTGGCGATTCAAACAGTGCAAAGTTCTCTCCAGAGTCCAGACTCCACCGCTTTGCTTGCACTTGGGTTTTGGGATGAGCAAACAGACCGCCAAACCCGAAACTTTCCCCGGAGAGCGGACCCCTTTCACAAAGCATTAATTGGGTTGGATGTGGCGTGGATTGATGCAAAGCAGCGCTGCCCGGTGCCACTGTCACAGCCCAACGCCTGCTCTGATGGCTCCTGGTCATCGGTGTCACTTTGTGTGAGCATCTGGGTAATTAACCTCGACGGGCTGTCCGAAACGTGTGGCAAACGAGCGCCTTCCTCCCACTCAGCTCTCCCCATCCATCCTTCCCCTGGCCCTGCTGCGTGGCATCCCCAGGGCAGCGCTCAGCAGGGTGGGTGACAGTGCTCCCTGCTCAGCAGGGTGGGTGACAGTGCTCCCTGCTCAGCAGGGTTCGTCAGGGTGCTTCATTTGCTGGGGTTTAATTAGGGATCGCCATGCTCAGATCCACGCTGGATCCTGCAGGATGTGCTCTGGGATGGAGGTGATGCCAGAGCTCATCTAACATTGCCCCCTCGCTGGGCTGGACGTGGCAAAAGGACAATTTGCCCCCAAAATGAGAGCGGCTGGGCTCTGGTTGGTGCTGGCAATTCCTCTGTGCCCGTGTTTCAGGGGAGTGGGAGCTCCGTGTTTTCAACTCAAGTTCCCTGCAGACCTCACGGAGCTGTATTCCCCCCTGCCTCCCGGGTTTGTTTGCAACTCCCTTGTGCATCCAGAGGAGAATTAGATTCTTTGGTGTGCAGCCCTGGGTTTGTACATGGAAAAGCCAAGTAAATATATGACATTGCTGGGGAAACTTCAGAGAGAATGAGCCACAGCTTCTCCCACCTTCCCCTCCCTGGGGTTCCTGCACGTCCCTGAGTAGAAGCTCGCAGGATTCTCTCCACCCACACTTTTTTTCCTACTTTAAGCTGTTCCCACCCCCTCCCCTCGGTGCTTTGCCCTCCTCCCTCCATCCCATCTCCCCAGCCCTGGTCCCCGTGGTGTCTCCGGGCCGCGGCCCCGCAGCACGGGGCTGCCTCTGACTCAGCGCGCTCGCGCTCTTTAGGAACACGATTTCAAGGGATTTCACACCCCAAACACAGCCCCAGCTTTCTCTCGCTCAGCAGAAACAAGAGAGCAGAAAAAAATAAAAATAAAATGCACCAATTCTGTTTTCCCTGCAGCGTGTGATCAGCTTTTCAGTGACTTCGCTAACCCTGGTGGCACGCAAAGCACCTGGCAAGCGATCCCAACCCACTTCTCCCTAATTTCTTGCAACGTTCCCATCCTGTGGTTTCTAAACAGAAGCAAAACACCCGGTGGCTTTCTATTTACCAACCCCCATGGCACCATTGATAATGTCCCCAGTTGGGAGGTTGGGACACTGTCACCAGGGCCAGCAGCATCGTGTCCTCGTGTCCCAGAGCTTTGGGTGTATCCATTTGTTGGGAATCTCAGCTACAATCCCATCCTTTTTCTTCCTTGCTGCTTTTGTTCCTGCTCGTGCATCTTTTTTTTTTTCCTGCAGATCCACATTAAAAAGCAAAGTGTTAGAAACCACGAAGATTATCTCAATTTGTAAAATAGCAACAACAGCAACAACAAAAAAAATTGGTGAATAGACAGAACTTGCACAGGGTTATTTTGTAGAGGCTTTACCGAGACAGACATAATTAGCCAACAGGCATCACGATGCTAATAGAGATATTTACTGTTCCAAAGTGTATTTGTGGCATTGAAGCTCTCTATTGACTTTCTTTTGTTCTGGAAGAAAGTGGCTGAGGGTGTTTAATTCCCCCCACAGCGTGGAGGAGAGGGAGCCCATGGGGGACCGGCCCTGCATGGGAGATCTGGCACTGCCCTTCCTCCTCCTCCTCCTCCTCCTCCTCCCACCACGGCTTCAGGTGGGGCCCGGAGCTGAGGCTTTGCTCTGCCCCACGCCCCTCTTTGATTGCTGAAATCAAAGCAGCGCTGTGGGGGGAGGCAGCACACGGGTAATGCTTTAATTGCCATTTAATTGGGCTTCCCCGCTAGGAGCAGGCACTGGCTGCAGCCCCGCAGCGCTGGGCACGGGGCTCTCCAGCCTTGCATCATAATATTTTTTTTTATTTCCCTTGGGCAAAGGCAATGTTTTTTGCCTAAATGGTGCAGTTTTCCCGAATTGTGCGGTGCCACCCTTCGCCCGGTGCCACGTGCCCACCCGCAGCCCACGGCTCCGGGTCCTGGCTGCTTTCCCACTGCACATCTCTCACCCAGATAGGTTCATGCCTCACTTCCAAAAGCATCCAGTGACGGCACCTAGGACAGCCTGTGCCTGGGAGAAGAAGGGAGCTACCTCATTTCAGTTTATATTTGACCCACGCAGGAAAACATCAAGAAAAATCCTCAATTTTTTTGGTGCTCGCTTCCTGTAAGGCACCACACACCCGGTTATTGACAGGGTAATTATACACCAGGAGAGGGGTTGTTTAGAAAAGAAGTGTGATTCACGGCTGCCCGGCACGCCACCGGAGCTGGAAAGGGTTAACAACCCAAAATTACATCGGTTGAACCGGAGGACGATAAACAGGAAGTTCTGCAGAAAACGTAAATTTATGGTGGTGACTAAGGGCGGCCGGGGCTGCGCTCAGGAGGCACGGGCTAATTACGTTACCGTGCCTAATTACACCATGGGTTTGGATACGGTGCCAAAGATGGGCTGAAAGGAGGCAAGAAGGGCTCTGTTGGGTAACGTTGGTTTGGCTTTCGTTGGGCTGATGGCATCGCTTTATGGCCAGTGCTTTCCAGAAAGAGAAGAAACCTTGGGGGCTGGACAACTGGTGTCATCTTCCTGGGCTTGTGCAGCGCCTTTGGCACGGTCCTGCACCACGTCCTCGTCTCTGGAGTGGAGAGAGATGGGTTTGAAGGGTTGGGTGGTTTGGGTGATAATGGAGTTGGGTGGTAGAGGGTTGTCATTGATGGTTCTACATCTGGGTGGTCACCAGCTCTACGTCCAGGTGGAGGTGGATGATGAGTGGTGGCCCCCAGGGTCTTCAACATCTTTATCAATGACATAGACATTGGGATTGAGTGTATCCAGGCTGGGTGGTGCCATTGACACAAAATAAGGAAGGGATCCATCCAGAGGGACCTGGGCAGGCTTGGGGAGCGGACCCGTGTCAACCTGACGAGGTCCAACAAAGCCAAGCACAAGGTGTTGGGGCAGGAGCCAGGTGATGTTTAAGGTCCCTTCCAACCAGCTTAGATTCTGTGAGGGCCAGAAGCCCACCCAGGATCCTGAAACACCCTTCAGCAGCCCAGGATTTGGGGAACAAAGTGAGAATTTGAGCAGCTCCAAGGGGATCCCTCGCTGGGGAGCACCCGGTGCAGGTTTGGGCAGGATGCTGCTGCAGCTCCTGGCGTTCGTCACAGAACCCAACTTTTCCTTTCACCCAAAGCAGCATAATGCAGAACATGGCATGCACTGAGAGATTTCAGCTGAGATGTTTTAACCAAGCAGCACCGCTCTGACTTAATTAAATACACCGAAGACAGCCATTAAGTTCCTGGGTTTTTATTACACCGATCAGCGAAAGAAATCCAATTATTTTCAGGCTGGCTGCCTGGCTGTAACAATCTGACCGAGCCACCCGTACACACGTCGGGTAATTTATTTTGAGTACTCTTCACCTTTGAGCTAGCTCGCGTGGGGAAAATCATTTAGGTAACCCAGATTTTACTTGCAACCATATTAGAGAATTTAAGAATGAAGGCTGTTCTGCTGGCAGGTGAGCCGCTCCTACAGCTGTTGTACCAGAGGAATCCTTTGAAGCAGCTCACAGCTCCAGACACTTGGGTTGTTACTTTTTTTAATATCCTCTCTCTAAATATTTACAGGGTTTGTTGGTTTTTTTTTTTATTTATTTTTTCCTCCTCTTCAGATTTGTTTTGAAACACGGCGTGTTCTTCAGCTGCTGATTTTTGCCGGGGAGTGCATGCAGCATCCATTGCATCTCTCTCTGTTAGCGGGGAATGGGGAGGGCAGGGAGGGCAAAGTGCCACCTGGGAGGGGACAGAAGGGTCTCAGGGGGGTGACACCTCCGTGGGAGGGTCCCTGCCCCCCAGCTGAGCCCTGCTCCCCCCATGGACCCATGGATTGGGTGTTGGTGCAGCTCCTCTTGCTTACATCTTTCCTCCGTTCTCTCTTTTTCAGGATACCGTTCAAGATCGGGCAGCCCAAGAAACAGATTGTACCCAAGACAGTGAGTAAACCAATTCCCCCTTTTTAGCTCCAGCCTTTGATCATGTGGCTGATGAGTCAAGGCAGCACTTTGACTCGTCCCATTTTGCGAGCGCGTGCGCGCGCGCGCGTGGGAGGGAGGGAGATGGGAGCGAGCAGAACCTGTTGCGGTGTTTGACCACCGCTCAGTTCCTCGTGCGAGGAGTGAGGGGGAGTCCCAGGCAGGGAGAGTGCTCGGCTTTGGGATGGGTTCCTTTTCAGAAAGGGGGAGAGCTCTTTTGGGCTGGCACGGTTTTCCTTGGAGATGGCTGAGCGGGCTTCCTTCCTTCCTTCCTTCGCTCGGCAATGGCTTGTTTGTTCATCCTTCTGAGCAGATGGAGGAGGAGGAGTGGTTCAGATTGCTGAATATAACTGTTTCCAAAGAAAGGCTTATAAGCTGAGATGCTTAGTGCTCGGGCGTGAATTAATTTGTGCTGCGCAGCATTTGCTTTAAAAGCAAATTAAAAAAGCATTTTGTATTCTCGTGTATTTGAGCCTCCTATCCCGAGTGCTGCTGCTTGCAGCTGGCCGTGGTATTTTCCCTTCTGAAGCAGATGGGCTTTGCCTTTGTCCTGTGCAGGAAAGCAGTGGCACCTCACCATACCCGGCCCTGAGCACCAACCTGAGCACCTGCTCTAAAATAAAGCCTTGGCTTTATGGCAGCCCTGGTGACCTGATCCTCGCACCGCCCGACAGCACCGATCCTTCCTCATCGCCGCTAATTCCCCAGGATGCGTGGGCACTTGTCTTTGTGGGGCAGTTTCTCCTTGGGCCGTGAGATTTCCCCCGGAGGCAGAGGGCTGATTGTGCCACTCCCTCTGTAGTTCTATAGATTGTCGTCTTTTATTTTCGAGGGTTTGGTGGTTGTGTGCTGCTGCAGAGCAGCAATTTTCTGTAACGGCTCCAAACTGTCAGTACAAAA
Source organism: Penelope pileata (assembly GCA_013396635.1). Classification (NCBI taxonomy): domain Eukaryota; kingdom Metazoa; phylum Chordata; class Aves; order Galliformes; family Cracidae; genus Penelope; species Penelope pileata. Next base: position 118,054 of record WBMW01003076.1, read on the forward strand.
TCCAAGCCAGGCAGGCAACGAAGGGAAGGGCTGATAAAACCCTGTGTGATTTTTGCACCCTTCAGCTGCCCTTTTTCTAGGACTGATGGCCAACGGGTGGAAAGCTCTGCGCTGCATGGGCCTGAGATAGGCAGCCCCCAGCTTTGGGGCTTTGCACCATTTCTCCTTATTGCAGGAGCCCCCCATTGCCTCTGAGACCTCCGGGATTTGCTTCTCATCCTCTTGCCCAGCGTTTCCAACAGTAACAATTGCAAGAACCGCCTGCTCTGCAGCAATGGGAGCCTTGCACAGCTTTCCAGGACGTGCACTGGACATCTCCATCCCACCCATGCTCCCATCCAAGCTGACTACATTTTCTCTCCTAGTTTTCCCCTGCTCCTGCTGCACCTGCAGCCGTGAGGGGTTGGACTGAAGATGGGGACGCTGAGGTTGGGGGGGTGCAGCCCCTGCTATGGTGCAGTGGGGTCCCGTGTTTTGCACAAACATTGCACCTTTGGGTGCTCACTTCCCCCCTTGCTGCTGGGCTGTGCTGTTGGAGGCAGTTGGCAGGCACTGCTTCTACAGATATCTGTACATGTGTGTGTATGAAATAGAACAGCTCAGAATATCCCGCAGGCAGAGGTTCATTCAGCAGTAACAGCGGCTCCAGGCCTTTTCCATCCCTTCCTTCCCTTCTTGCTCAGCCCCAAAAAGCAGAACAAGTTTTGGTGTGAGTTGGATGCCAATGGCTCAGTGCCTTCCACTCGCCCTTTATTGATTACGACGACACGGGAAGCAGCAAACAGGAAGCCCAAAGCCTCGTAAGCTCACAGCAAGTGCAAAGTGCAGCTCTTCGAAGGAGAACAACCAGCAGGAAACCACCGAGATCCCCTTGGAGCACGGCGCTGGGGAGCAGTGGGGCTGCTTTGGAGAGCTCGAGTCCTCCCAGCCATGGGTTGAGGTTCTCCATCTGTGTGGGCGTTGGGGACCAGCGGTGCTGGGCTCTGGGTTTGCTGCCTGTGATGTTCCAGATGTTGGCCTCTGGAGGTGTGGCATCGCCAGGGCTGCATCCCAGGCTGCTCAGAGGGGCAGTGCTTGTGGGGAGGTCTCCAACTTGCAGAGGCTAGACCACAAAAGGGAGGGGGTTAAGAAAAAAAAAAGACATTTATTAGAATCGAACTTATTTGGCTCGCTGTGTGCTGTGTAACTGGAGTGCAGGAGAGTCGCTTCGCCAAGAGGCTTAGCTCACCAGCGAGTCTCCTTTCTTTTCTCTTTTATTTTTTATTTTTTTTTGCTGAAACGATGCTGGGGTTGGTGTCAAACCCGGGCTGGCTGCAGTCCTGAAAGCAGTTTGATGAGGCTGCAGAGGGGATTAGTCATGGCTCCCCGTGCCCACTCGCTGCTGAGCCTTTGAAGAAGGGCACGGTGTCAGCTGCAGTTCAGCTCTTCGGGTAGAAGGAAACCCCTGCAGAAAGCTTCGCCCGGTGAACTGGAGTGATCTCCCCCCCCCAAGCCGTGCTCTGCTTTGTTTCCACCTTAACCTGGGCAAATCCAGTTCCAGACAGCGTAATCTCTCCCTTCCTCTCCCCTGCAAAGAGCAGCTGTCGCCGGGTGGGGGGACACGGTGCTGTCGGGGAGCACGGAGGCCATCATAGCACAGCCCAATTAAACTAATGCCCAGCGATGGGACTTCAGCCCATTAGAGTTCCGTCTGTGCAGAACGTTCCTTGCTCCATGCAGAGATATTCCCCCAGGACTGAGCAGCAGTTACGCTGGAACCAGAACTGCGCTCATCCTCTGAGCTCTGTTGCAGCCTCGGCTGGCTGAAGTTCATCCACGTCCCCCCGAGGCTGTACTCTGCTCCTCACCGGGGTTATCCAAGCAGGCAGGGAGCTGGGGAAGCTGGCTGCATGTCCCCATGGGGCACGGAGCCGAGCCAGCTGGCCCTCATCCCTTTGGATGGGGAATGGGGAGCACAGCCCCTGCGTGTCCCCCGGCTTCCAGCCCTCCCTCGGCCTGGCCTGACTCACGGGGAGCCGTCCTGCTCTGCCTAACCTGGGTGAGTCAGCTCCAGGGCCCTGGGCTCCTTGACTCATCCCCGCAGCCCCGCAGCCCCGTGCTCTCTCGGGTGGGATGGAGCAGCCAGATTCCGCCGCAGCTGCTCCACCGTTTCCATCGGGCTCCAGCAGAGAGCTGGAGATCTCGAAATGACAATGGAGGAAATGCCACAAGTTGTGGGGTGAAATGATGTGAGTTAAGCTGTTTTACTCGTTCTCGTGCTCTTCATTCAGCTTTCAGCGGGACGCAGTGCAGTTTGGAGGGGATTCCCTCTTAGTGTGCCATCCAAACAGCCTTTGGTGGAAGCACTGCAGCTCCTGGGACCCCATGGAGGCCCAGGTCTACCCCCATACTTTGGGGCATCGCTTTGGGTGGTGACCCCATGGAGTCCCAGATCTACCCCCATACTTTGGGGCATCGCTTTGGCTCAGGGCTCCACTTGGACACAGTGAATATTCTCCCATGGTACTTCCATAGATTCTTCCTTGGCTCTCCCCTTGGCACAGCAAAAGCTCAGCAGAAGTTCCAGGTTACAGCAGAATTTGTGGCCTAATTACACGGCTTTCTCTTTTTTGACGAGGAGGGAGGAGGAAAAGTTTGCTTCCTGCTTTTTCCCAAGACCCGTGAAAAGGCAGAGACCGCTGGAACGTGTAGAAATCAGCTCGTTCTCCTCCTCTAGGAGAAGAAATTAACCTCAGGGGAATAAGGAGGTTCATCACAGTCCCTTATTTCCATCTCTTTGTAGTGTTGGCTTTGGTCTTGCTTCGTTGCCTTGTAACCATGGCGTCGATTATGATGCTGCCCCGAACGCGGGAGGGATGTTATCGTAGTGGATGGCCCCCTGTTTGCAAACAAAAATAAGTGGATGAGAAAGAAGAGCACCATTTTCTTTCAGCGCTTTTAAGAACTCGCCGTTCTTGATGTAGATTTAAATAAAACGCCGGCGAGCAGCGGTTCTGCATTAAGCAGCCCCTGTGCCTAGGAGAAAAAGCACTCGGTACAGAAACACCGTTTGATTTTTGAGTTTTCAGAAAGAGGCTGCGGAGAAGTGGGGTTGTTTTAACATCACGGAAACCTTCCCTTTGGGGTATTGTAATTTTCTTGCCTGTACTTCTTGTTCTCCTTGCTCTTAACACGCTCATCCCATCCACAGCCTTGTGCTGCAAGTGTTGCCTGTGCGTGGCCATTGATGAGAGCTACCAGGAGCAAGGATTGCTGTGTGCTTTGCAAAATGTGCTTGGCTTGCTCTTGGCTCACCCTCCCTGCATGCTCCACGTGCCTCCCATCCATGGGTGCTGCCCAGCACCGCGTTGGGGTTGACTCCTTGCTATTTGCACAGCATCCCTGGGCTCCTGCGATGCAAAGTGGAGCAGCGATGACTGGGAGGGCTGCATCAGCGTGCAGGCTGCGATGATGACTGGTAGCCAGTTGCTCCTGTGGGCGTGAAAAATAAGAGCAATCCTTGGGCAGCTGTCTCTGCATAGATGGCACTGGAGACGTGAGTCAGGGCAGGCAGCCCGAGCGCTGCCGCGTAGTCACCTCGCTCCTAGAGGGAAAGCACACAGCACGTTGGGTGCTGGGGGCAATTTTGGAATTTTTCATCTCCTGGGGCGCAGGGTGGAAGTTGAACCTTCCTGCACGTCCATCAGGGGATGATGCTTTCGTTCATCGCATCGCACAGCATGGGAGGAACCGAGCAGCAGACGGGAAGGATGCTGCCAGGTCGCTCCATTCCCTGGCCAAAACCTCTGCTCCTGGAGGAGCTGAGTGCTGAGCACGTACCAGGGAGACCCTCCCCAGCCCGCAGCTCCGTGCCAGGGAGAGGATCCCACAGCCTTCCAAGGACAACGCTCTGAGTCACGCCCGACCCTCACTGCTTTGCAACCAAAACAATTCACACATCAGACGTATAAATAGAGTGTAATACTCCGCGGTTATTTTCGCAGCCGGAACAGCCATAGAAATGGAGGGTGATGTTCTGCCATGTGCTGGTTACCTGACCTCCAGGCACCAGCTGCGAAACGGGCAGTCTGCGAGCTGCCCCCACAGTGCTCTGTGCCTGGTGGCCAGCGCCCATTTTTAGCAGCACGAAGGGCACTTGGAGCTCTGCAAAACCATTTCATCAGCTGGGAGAGGCAGCGTGCATCCCTGGGATGGTGGGAGCTGATGGTGCCGACAGCTGTCGCCGGGAGCAGGGCCGGAGCCTGGCTGCCTTCAGGCTGGGTTCAAGTGTTTTTGGAAGTGCCGATCAAACAGACACTGGGGAAAGGATGTTTTGAGGCAACTGAGATTGCTCAGCTCCATCTTAAAATATTGGCCTTCCAGCAGCAGTCTGGATTGGAAAGCAGGTGTCCGTGTGAAATGCTCTGGTTTCGTTTAATGCTGTTACATTGAGCCTGGGTTTGAAATTCCGAGGGCAGCGTGAAGATTTGGAACGAACCTTTGGATCCTTCCAGTCCTGGCTGCTCACACCACTTAGCATTTCCCTAATAGCATGGTAGCTTGACAACAGGAGCCAACCTAGATCTGATCCCATGACAACAAAAACGCGTGTATTTACTCTTGGCTGGTCAATTGCAATCCATTATTCGAGGTGTGGAATGAATGCTTTGAGTGTGTGTTAAACCAGTCAGCATGGAAGGAAAGCTCCTTAAAATATCCTGTATCACTGGAGGTTTGCTGCCAGATAGCAAGGAGGAGGAAGCAGTCATTGATGTGGCGCTGGGAGAAGGCTGAGTCCTTGGGCTGCTCCTGCAGGCACGGGGGTTCCAGCAATGATTTCTGTCTTTTCTTTCCACAGGTGGAGAGAGACTTTGAAAGGGAATATGGGAAGCTTCAGCAGTAAGTATGAACCATACTGGTAGGACAGGAATGGTGGCATGCTTCTGGCGTGCCCTCTTCTTGCATCTTCCCAGGAAATGTTACGCAGTTCCGAGCAAATCGCGCCCTGTAATTTCTAATTGCTCGGGGTTTCTGGAGTGGCTGTGTTCAAAGGTGTCCTGGGAAGTATTTCCAGTGGGGCTGAGGTTTGCAGGCTGTGGCAGCTGTGAAGTGGAGTGTAAAATTCCCAGGATGCTGGAGGGTTACTGGAGAGCTCAACACCTCCGAGGCCGAGCGTTGCTTTGGCCGCGCCGCCCGTGAGCTCGCGGCCGTCCTCTGGAAGCATTTGGTTTGCAGTAAGCATAAGGACTTAAGGAAATATGTGGCTCTGAGTGAGAGATCACCCAACTGAAAAGGGTGAAAACCATCTGACAGTAACCAGAAAAGGTTGGGCAGCACTGAACTTCATAGAGCCTTGCCTGGGTATTTTTAACTCGCAACAGAAGCCAGCACATTCAGCACGTAAATGATTTGTTGCATGCATGATACACTTGGGTTTGTTTCTTTCCAAGATTCAGACTTTGCCTCCTTCTTCCATCTTTCAGATTGGAAGATCAGACCAAAAAACTTCAGAAGGATATGAAGAAAAGCACAGATGCAGACTTGGGTATGTGACTGTAGGATACATAGACTGTGAACTTGGCCACAGAGAGATGAAGTGACTTTCTCGAGATCACATGAGTAATCTGTGACAAGTCTGGAAAACAAATCTAGATCTCAGTCCCACTCAGTTTTCTTAGTTACAAGGCCATCTGCATGAGGGCTGCGAGCAGCAGCTCATCCGAGGGAACAGAAAGTGTGCAGTGGGCTCCATCCATGGCTCTCGAGCTGTGTGGCCTTGGACAAGTCGTTTCCTCTTCTTTGCCTCAGTTTCTGGAAGTGAAGAGCAGGAGTCAGTATTCCAATTCTCCTTTGAAGCAGGAGCAGGAGTGTCCAGCTGTGATGGATGCGCTCTGCACGTTTGCACACTCTGGCTGAGGGCATTTTGTGCCATCTGAAGGCATGGGCAGGTGGGCTGAGGCTCTGGGAGGTCTGCAGAGCCCGACACAGGCATCACTGCCTGTGTTCCATGTCCGAGCTGCTGAGCTGGCTGTTCCCATTCAGCAACAACCCTCCTCGTTCCCTTGGTTCCCTCTTGCAGTGGGTGATGTAGGAAGCAATGAGCAAATCGTCTCCTCATGCACCACTGCAGCTGCCCTTGCTGCAGGCACAGGGTGACATCTGCCCCGCAGTGTCCCTGCAGCAGCCCCTGCCCGCTCTGTTCAGAGCTTCTGGAAGCAGAAATGTCACCGTGGCACGGGGTTAAGGCAGAGGTTTGGGAGAGGGGAAGGCTGAGCGACCTGCTGAGGGCAGCTGGGAGAAGTGCCATTGGGGGACGGTGGTTCTTGAACCGAGCAGAGCTGAAAGATAGAGCAGGGAAAGGCACCATCACCCAGGGGGAGTTCTTTCCAGGGTGAAAACTGCCCTTTCTGGGGACTCTGGTCATTGTCAGGGATTCTTGGTAAGTTTTTCCTTGTTCAGGATTCCCCTCCCCTCCCTTGCAGTGGGCGTTGTTTATATGGAGCATTTCAAGTCCCAGAGGAGCTGTGGGAGGACTTTCTTTTTCCGTTCTGCTACATGGCAGAGTCACAAATGAGCCTTGGCCAGATCCAGGAAGATCTGATTTCTCATTTAAAGGCATGAAATCATGACTGTAAGAGAAGGCTTTGAAGGGTGGCTGAAAGAAAGGGAGGTAAATCTGATGGAGCTCTGCAGGATGCTCTCCTCACCTGGCCGTGCCCGCTCCAGGGAGATGGCTGTGGTTGCTCAGCTGACATTTAGCCACGCAGCAGTCATCAGCTCTGCTGTATTCTCCTGAGTGCCTTATTTCTTCCACTGTACCTCGGTGCCGAGGGGGCTGATTATTCACCGCCTGCAAACCCTCCCTAGCACGCTGGACCTGGTGGCTGGAGCCTCCTCTGTGCCAAAACAGCCCCAGCTCCGAGCAGCACCGAGTCCTCCTCCTTCACAAAAGTTTCCCTGCGAGGCTCAGCTGCTGTCCTGCCAGAATCAACGAACCACAGAGGTTGGAAGGGACCTCTCGAGGTCATCGAGTCCAACCCCCTGCTCCGGCGATTCCCTGCAGCTGCAGCGCGTGGTTGGGAAAAGGGTGCGGGTTGTTGGCAGCGCTCGGTGCTGTGCCTGAAGATCATCACCCCCCTTCCCTGCCCTCTTGCAAAAAAAAAAAAAGAATAATAGGATCTTAAAGAGCAGGAGGACGAAGACCAAAACTCTCTTTTTGGGACAGAACGTGGGTGCTCCGCTGTATCACCCTGCGTAGTTCTGTTCTGCCTGGCTGTCCTCCGCTGCTTTTATTTGGGTAAGCAGGGACATGGGGTAAGCAGTGCCCTAAGGAGGAGCATCACACCCCCACGACTGCTGCCTCAGTGCTGTACAGGTGAGGTCAGCAACGCCAGAGTCCCACTGACCTGGGTTCCTGCATCCCCTCCCTGCTCCCAGCATCTCCCCTTGCTGCAGCCCGATCGCGCCTTGTGCAGGGGAACTCATTTTCCTTCCAGCTGAAGGAGCTCTGCCACACTTAACTGTCCCATTTTGGCACAAATCCTCCTTCAGATGTGGTCACACATATGGATTATATCCCGTCTGTTTAAAGGTTTAAATGCCCAGCCCCTTCATGTCTGGATAATGGACGGACACGGCAGCTTTGTTCCTCCCAAGTGTCTCCCCCTGCACCGAGCTGCCCGGCTATTTAGCTTCTGAGCTCTCTGGATAATTGTATGTAACCTCTCAATCAGAATGTTTAACCCCTTGATTTATGATCTTAAGCCCCATTATTCAGATGACTTTAACTCTCTCTATCTGTGTTAGTGCAGGCCGACTCTTTCCAAAGCTCATCCGTAGCATGGCTCGAGCATCTGCCTTTGTGATCTGCAAGAACTTCCAGCAGCAGTGCTGATGAAAAAGAACATTTTTTTCTTAGCAGCCATGACTTTTTTTTTCACTTTATTCCCTTATATATCGATACTTGCCTTTTTATTCATCTTTTGCCATTTTGTACCTTTCGTTGGTCTTTTGTAGCGGTCCTGTCGTAAGGATTTCATTTTCCTTTTCAAGACCAAATATATGGGGAGGGAGACAGATGGAAGGCAAGAAAAGTGCTTGGCAGGAGAGGAAATGATGCCCATCAGGCTGTGACCTGGTGTTTCTGGGATTCTCAGTGGCAATCTTAGGGTCTGAAGAGTTCTTGTGTTTTCCTCTTGCTTGTGGAATTGGTTTCCATGGGCAGAAAAATAAGGCTCATTGAGGGAAAGTGCTTAGCAAGCTTGTGTCTGTGCTGCCTGTGTCTCTGCTGCCTGTGGAGTGCCTATTTTGAGAGGAAAAGAGAAACCTCGTCTTCCAGCCCTGTCACTCTGGTCCTTTTCCACCAGCACTAAATCCACTTCAGATACATATTTTTGTAAAGCTGTTTGAAAGATTTAATGGACTGTGATTTCTCTCATTGTGGAAGAGCTGTAGCGAGCCTGAGAGTGACACTTAATGGTCTGTTGAGAAAAGACGTAAAAAAAAAAAAGCCATCTACATTTTCTTTTTTTTTTAAGAGAACAAGTGGTTTTGTTAGCCTGGTATTATTTCTGGCAGCATCACACGCCGCGGTGCAGACTTCACTTACATAAACCACTTCTCCGGGTGTTTACATGAATGAGTTGGTGGATCTTCCATTCTTTCCCTCAACCAATGGTGAAGGTCTCCTTGGAAAATGATGCTGGAGGCCTCTCGGTGGCTGAGGTCCCCATGCTTGTCCCCCATCACCCTTTGCAGCATAGGGATGCGTAGCTCACGGTCACTGAGTCATGTCCTTCTCTTTCCTTCACATGCTCTGATCCCGTTGCACGCAGCCATGTCCAAGTCAGCCGTGAAGATCTCCTCGGATCTGCTGTCCAACCCGCTGTGCGAGCAGGATGCCGCCTTCCTGGAGATGGTCACCGCCTTCGACACCGCCATGAAGAGGATGGACTCCTTCAACCAGGAGAAGGTGAGCGTGGCTTTGGCCAGGGGATGCTGTTGGGATCTCCCTGCCCTCTCTGTGCTTCCCACGTTGGTATCTCCATAACCTGACTGCGCAGCGGGGATTTCAGCTCACCCCAAGCACATGGGAGGAGATGCTGCTGTTTTTTGGTGAAAGAGCACTCATGCTATGGTAGGCACTGTGCAAACACATGACGCTGTTCAAACAGGCTTTTTTCAACAACCTGGCGTGTAATCATCCCTTTTGCTTTCAACAGGTGAATCAGATCCAAAAGACAGTCATAGAGCCTTTGAAAAAGTGAGTACCAGCGTTGCCTTGTGAGCCATAGAGTTTGTCATAGCCGTGTTCTTTAGGGACGTGGATCATGGAAAGAGGCACTGTCAGGTTTAAAAACCACTCCTCCAGAGAGGTAATCCTTCACATCCCCGTGACAGCGTGGCATCCTGCTCGGGTTTACAGCAGGTCTGGGGCATGGAAAGGAGGATTTAGCTGAGTCCATGCGTTCTGTGGTCAGGGTAAACATCTCTTACTCTTCCAAATGTGTTTATCTCTACTTCAAAGCACCCCTGAGATGAGTAACACTGAATGCATTGATGCATCCAAATTCTCTCTGTTTGTGTGTTGCTTGCTGCCAACATTTTGCTGCTATGGAGGAAGGAAAGCAGGGAGCAGCCCTACGGGCGGTGCAGCCCAGCCCTGGGTGCTGAACCTTTGCTCACCTTGCTTTCCTTCGCCAATTTTCTGAATGAAAAGAAGTAGAAGCGCAGAAATGCTTTTTATTTTGCTTTGGTGAAAATTCTTCTGTGCTTATAAGGAATGTATCCACATGGAAAGTGGCTTCTAGTGCCATTGGGCAGCGGGAGAGAAGAAACCACGCAGCATCCCCTGCCCTAGGCTGGCAGCTTTGATAAAGGGGTGTCCAAGACCCTGGAAAAGCACCTTGCAAACCTCTGTGCCACGCTCAAAATGCTTCAGACCACAGGGACCATTCCTCTGGCAGTATTGGTAGCAGTTTGCCTTCTTTTCCCCTCTTCCTTCCTTACCTGAGAAGCTCACTTCAGCCTCACAGTGCGTCACAACTCGGCACCGCAGCAATTTGGTCGCCTGGGTCTCATCTGGTGCAATTCCCCTCTGTCTGCACGACGTGCACCATTAGCAGTGTCACAGCCCGTCCCCCTGAAACATTTACAGAGCATTGCAGTTGGCTCTACCAAATGTCTTTTGAAATCCTCAGATTTGCCATTCTGCTGCAAGAACAGAGCAAGCGAGCGAAAATAAAATAAAATGACTTTAATATGACAGTAAGTGTTACAAATTGCTGAATAACAATTTCAGTTTAGGTTTGACACAGGGTGTTGTGGGTTTGGGTTTTTTTTTGTTGGTTTTTTTTTTTTTTAATCTTTTTAAGTTGTTGTTTCTACCCAAATCTGAAAGTCAAATCTCCGGTGCAACGCGTGAGGTTACGCCGTGTTGCTGCCCGGGGGGTGATTGGTGACTCCGGTGTTGCCTTGGTCATCTGTCAGCAGCCAGAAATTCTTGATAATTTAAGGGAAAAAAAAGAAGAAAGAAAGAAAAAGAAAGGAAAAAAAATCCCAGGCTTGTGCTGTGGAATTGTGTTGCTTATTATCTAGATTGTCCTCATGAAAGATACATTAACTTTTTCTTCCAGCATTCTGTTCAAATTGGAAGGAGGGTTCGTGTGTCTGAAATCTTCACGCTTTTTTTATCCAACTCGTGTTAGCTGGTGAAGTGAGTGATAATCCCTCTCCCTGCAAACCTTGCCTTGTGTTCTACACCCCGGGCAGCTTACAGGGCATCCAGGTGAGGGTACCAGAGCCATTCCTGCATCGCTGCTGCCTGCTTGCTCCACGCTTACACAGCGTTGGCTGGGGGAGCAGGGGCTGCAGGTGCTGCTGTGGTGCTGCAAAAAGGGGAAAGAGCCCTTTGCAGTGGGTTTGGGGCACGTCACACCCTGCCGTGGGGAGATGCAGGGGTCCTGCACAACTGGGGTCAGCTGCTCCAGCGTGCTGGCAAGGTGCAGCACTGTTTGCCTTTTATCAGTGTAAGGGTGTTGACTTCAGCATCCTGGCTGCTTGCCAGTCTTGGCGATTCTAACTTCCCATCATTTCCACTGGATTTCAGTTTGGTATTTTTTCCCTTCCTGCCCTTTGGCACCTGCGAGCAGTCGCTGCGTGCTCTTAACCAGCTTATGCTTCATGCTCTGAGAGGCTGCAGCTCCACAGCGAGCAAAAAGCATTCCCTCCCCACTGTCCACGAGCACAGGGACGTGCCTGGATGTGTCGTGCAGCCAGGAACATTTCCAGGGAGCCCAAGGGTCCGTTTGGAGGCTGATGAGATGCAGGAGGGAAATGCAGAGCATGCAGCTCCCCTTGTCCTGCTGGCAGATCAACCCAGCAATGTTTCTGGGATAAAAGTTTCAGATTAATGAAAGCTGCCTTGAGGAGCTCTTCTTATTTCCAGTTGAGGTTTTGCTTCCCCTCTCAGACACTTCTCCCCAGCCTCTCCCAAACTTGCTTTGACCTAGAAACAGGCTTTGCTTCGACAGCTGTGCTTTATTACGTCTTCACTGGTGGTCTTGTATAGTTTGTTAGCCAAAGACACAGATAAGTATAATCCAGGCAATTAGCATTAGTGGTAATATGTTGTAATCAGAGGCACATGTAAAATCTCCATTCAGTTGTCCAGGGATAGTAGGTTTTGGACAAATACTGGAAAATTTCTTCAAGCACGCAGAAGAAAGCAGTGGTGGATGTAAAGCAGGGAGGGGTGGAGGCTGGTATTGTTCAACCCCTCTGCTCCTGGGGACGTGGGGACGTTCAGCCTCTGCTGTTTGAGCCCCAGTGAGCCCTTGGCTGGGAATCCCTCATCCCATGGCAGTGTGTGAGCAGAGCTCTGGGGGGAATACTCCGTCCTGCAGTGTGTGGGCTGGGAAAGGGCAGCAGGGATCCACTCTGCCTTTGGGGATGCCTGCAGGGGTTCACAGCACAGTTTGGGGCACAGCAGGAGAAAAGCAGCCGGGTTCTGCTTCACCTTCCATCTCCAGTCCTTCACCCCGGGCTGGGTGAGCAGCGAGGTGCGTTGGCTCCGGGGCAGGCTGCACCGTCCTCCTGCTCGGGGTTTAACGAAGGAAGCAGCTTAACGAAGCCAGGTGGTTTGGAGATTCACAGCCTTTAATGCCTTTCACGTTCGGAGCCGATTGTCGCTCCGCCACGAGCTGTTCCACGAGCTCCGACCATCCCCGATCCCCACCGTCACCATCCCGTCCCCTCCATCCAAAATTCTCTAAAACCCAACGTGAGGAGCCCCAGGGGTGCTGGGGACCGGAAGAGGAAAAGCTGCTTTCATGTCCTCAGGGGCCCTTAATGAGGATTTCATCCACATGGCCGCCCGACCCCCCCCGGCTCGCGGCTCTCAGCCTAATCCCCGGCTCGCTTCGGTTTTTTGGTGCCGTCGTCTTCGTTTTCTGCCTCTCCTCGCTGCAGGCGGAAGGGTTGGGTTGGGTTTCCCCTTCCTGGTGGGTGGACGGGCCCACGGCGGACGTGTGGGCACGGGCTGAGGCATGGCCGGCATCCCGAGCATCGCCCGCGTGCTGTGCCTCCCTCCTCACCCCATCCTCCATCACTGTTACCTCTCACGTCCCTTCGTCCCTTTTTCCCCATCCTGGTGCCTGCCGTAGCCCTTTGCTTTTCCTTTTCCTTCCCAAACCGTTGTCCCTAAAATGATGCCGTGGGGATGAGTGCCTGCCAGTCTCACCCAGCGTGCCAAAGAGCAGCTCGCAGCGCTTGCCAAGCGGGAAGAGAAGAAGTTGTGGCATTATTTCTCCCTGCTCCTCGAGCCTTTTTCCCCCTTGTAACGCCCCAAATACTGGCTGAGCTCAGCACATTGGGAACCAAAGCCATTGGGGCAGCGATGGGGATGGGGAATGTGGGGCTGGGGGACCTCGTGCATCGTGCAGGGTTTGCAATTTTCCAGCTGATGAATCCTCACCTCCCATGGCAGTGCCACTTGGTGCCCGTGCTTTAATTACAGGGAGAGGAGGGGGCACCCTGATGTGTAATTCAGAGAACTGGGAGATCCTCTGCCTTTTTTTTTTTTTTTTTCCAGGGCTGAACTGTCAGCCTAAGAGCTGCTCACCGGTACGTGCCCCCCCGAGCAGCAGTAATTTGTCTTTCCTTCTCGTTATCCGCGTATCTCCCCTCACCTGCTCCTCTTAAGCTGCCTCTGCTGTAATCCCCTCTCAGCAGCGTTGCCTAAAAAGTGACAAGGAACAACGGCAGCTTATTCCTCAAGCTGCTTTCATGGCAGGGGCTCTAATGCTCTGTGCTGCTGTTCTACCTTCCCTCTGCTCCGTGCCTTCAGCACCGTGCCCACCGCATTTTCTCTTAAGTCAGCTTCGATTTGCTTTGCTTTAAGGGGGAGCACACCACATCCTCAGGATTTGGGGCTGTCGGGGCCTCTCATCCCGTGCAGAATTCTGCTCTGGGTGGAGCGTGTGGAGGAGGATGGCTTTGGGCTTATCGATAAATACCGCGATCTGCTCCGGGGCTTTCAGCGTGCGTGCCCCGAGCGCTTTGCAGCAGGAGGAATCCTCGTGCTGCACGTGTGGATGGGAGCATCACCTCGCAAGGCTTCCCTTGTCCTGCTGAGATGCAGCTCTTCCTTCTGGGCTTGAGCTCGTTTGCAGCATTGCTGCTTGGCTGCTGCTCCTCCGTGGGCTTTCCAGGAGCTCAGTGCCCTCCATTCAGGAGCTGCAGGGCTGAGCTGCCCTCCCCTCCCCGAAATGCAGCGTGTAATCTATGCATTAAAAGCCCTTCTGAGCCAGGAGCTGCTGTGCCTCCACAGCGACAGCCTCCCCAGATCCAGCACTGTTGCTATTTTCTTACAGCACAGTGTCCTCCCATTACGGGCTGCAGAATTGCACTGAGTCGGTGCTAGGAACAAAAAAGGGGGGAGGAAAACGATGCGGCCTTTTTCTGCTTCCACTTCCCAGTGAATGGGGACTGCGCCGCTGCTCCGCTGCGTTCTCACCCGCTGCGTGTTGGAGCTGAAGGCTCTGCTCTTCCCCTGCAGTGCTGAGGTTATAGGGTGCAGTGCTGGGGTTGTAGGGTGCAGTGCTGGGGTTGTAGGGTGCAGTGCTAGGGTTGTAGGGTGCAGTGCTGGGGTTGTAGGGTGCAGTGCTGGGGTTGTAGGGTGCAGTGCTAGGGTTGTAGGGTGCAGTGGTTGCGTGCTCGCTCCGTGGCTCTTTGGATTGTGCAGGAGGAGAGCACTGCTCGGTGCCACCCCGCAGCCACCAGGAGCTGCATCTCACCCCTGCCCTGTTATGGGGCACGGTGGGATGCTGCCCAACCTCCAAGGAACACCGAATAGAAATAAAGACCAGACCCCCTGCCCTGATGCATTATTCCTTCCTGTTGCCAGCTCATTAATAATTGGGGAAAAAAAGCTGCAAAGCTGCGGCTGGTGCTATTGGCAAGGAACACGTGTGCTTTAACACCACGTAGACCCCGAACCTTCGTACCCCTTCCTGCCCAGCCCCATCCCAGCCCTCCCAGGGCGTATTTTTGGGCACTGTGCAGAGGGAGGAGCACGTCAGCAGCCCATGGGATGGGGAGCGTGCACACAGAGCCCTGCGTGGTGGCATTTAAATATAATGGTGCGAGAGGGTGACCATAAAAAGCAATGTCAGGGCAGCAGCGGGTGGCACGCGGGTGGCCAGCTGGATGGCAGGGTGACACCGTCCTCCCTGATGACTTTTTCAGGTTGCACAGGGCGATACGGAGCTCCCCTGGGCTGGGGGGTGGCTGTGGTTGTTGCATTGCCGGGATGGGATCTGTGCTTGGGGGGGGCTCTTGCCCCATTTAGAGGGGGGGATGAGTGGTGCAGGGAGGCAGTGGGGGTCTGCAGTGCTGGTTTGCAATGGGGTTAGGGGCAGGAGCACATCGCAGCGTGCATTGCTCGGACCAACCCTGCTTATCCACAGCCACCAGCCCTGCAGGAACACTCCCTGCTTCCCCAGCTCAGCGCAACCCAAATGTTTCCCCTTCCCCCATGCTCCCAGCGCTTGCCCTTTGCAGGCTGTTAATGCTCAGGACAAAGGTTTTGCTCGCCTCTGGGCCCGATGGCAGGGCACATTAGCACCCTTCGGGGTGAGCACTGCGGAGGGAAATGAAGTTTTAATGGGCACTGTCCGTGCTGCACACCACAGAGTGCCCATGGGGTTGTTGGAGCCAAAATGCCTCCGCGTCGCCGTGCATCTGATTGCATGGAAAGCAAATTACAGCCGTGAAGGGGGATTTGTGTTTTTCTTGTTGCTAATGTGCCTTTCAGCCTGGATTAGAGGGTTTTCTTTTTCTTTTTCTTTTTCTTTTTCAATTTAAAGCTGTTTTGCTCGCCTCGCAGAACTCTGAGTTGCTGTGGGGCTGTTGGGACACGTTTCCGCAATGGGTTCCCCTCGAGCAGAGCCTGCAGCTTGCAGAGGTGCGTGGTGCCCCGCTGCCTGCAGCATCCCGTGAGCTCCAGCAGTGGGGCTGGGGACAGGAGGCAATGGGGTTGGGGACAGGAGCCAGTGGGGTTGGGGACAGGAGNTGAGGATGGGATCAATGGAGTTCAGGGACAGGAGTGATGGGGTTGGGGACAGGAGCCATTGGGGTTGGGGACGGGAGTCAATGGGCTTTGGGGATGGGATCAATGGAGTTTGGGGATGGGATCAATGGGGTTTAGGGACAGGAGGGATGGGGTTGGGGACAGGAGCCAATGGTGTTGGGGACAGGATCAATGGAGTTTGGGAACAGGAGTAATGGGGTTTGAGGACAAGAGCCAATGGGGTTTGGGGATGGGATCAATGGAGTTTGGGGACAGGAGCGATGGGGTTGGGGACAGAAGCAGTGAGGTTTGGGGACAGGAGTGATGGAGTTGGGGACAGGGATAATGAAGTTGACAACAGGAGAATGGGATTTGGGGACAGGAGAATGGGATTTGGTGATAGGAGAAGTGGGTTTTGGGGACAGGAGCGATGGGGTTTGAGGATGGGATCAATGGAGTTCAGGGACAGGAGTGATGGGGTTGGGGACAGGAGTGATGGGGTTGGGGCAGAAGCAATGGAGTTTGGAGACTGGAGCCAGTGGGGTTGGGGACAGGAGCCAGTGTAGTTGAGGACAGAAGCACGGGGTTTGGGGACAGCAGTAATGGGGTTTGGGGACAGCAGTAATGGAGTTTGGGGACAGGGGCAGTGCTCACTGCCCTCACCCCGGCTCGCTGCCCACCACTGCTGCCACATTCAGAACTATTCCCTTCTTTGCAGTCAGATGTTGATGTTTCCTCCATTTGTAACACATTTGATAACACGTCATCCCACGTCATTGGGTTTTATTTCTCGTGGTCGGAATGGGGTTTTATCGGGGCCGGGCTCCATCCCACACCGGGATCACTGGTGCACGGTGGTGCAGAGCCCTGCAGGCAGCACAACTTCCCTGCACGCCAGGGAAGCACTTGCTGTCTGATTTCCTTCCTGAGCATGATGCTATTTCCTCGCACTCCACGTCTCCCAGGGAGGCAGCGAGGCCGTTCTGCAGCACCGTGCTCCGCTTCCCTGCATTGGTGCTGACCTAGGAAGGACACAAAGGGCTTCAGTGCAGCTCTGGGGCTGCTCTTTGCCTTGTGAATCAAAATATTGGGGAAATCCCACATCTCCCAGCTCTGTATGGACAAGGAGATGGGGAAAAGCATGTTTTTCCCTTAGGTTTGCTCGCTGGAGCTAACAGCATTGTTCTCCGGGGCAGCTTCCGTCCCGTCCCAGGGAAGGCAGCTTGCCATGTTCCGTAGCACAACAGCTGGAAGAGAGGGAGAAAGCTGTTAAAAATAAAAAGCTAATGGGAAAACCATCCGGGCTCAGAAGCAGGTTGGAGCCTTCAAAGTGTTTTCACCAGGCTGTGCAATACTGGCCAGATTTCTGCAATAGTTCTGTAAAAACACACCCTTCAACACACAAAGTGACCTGAACCCAACCCGAGCAGCGCTCCTAGCTCTCCTCCCCAGCGCTGTATTTTGGCACGGATTTGCAGATCTTACACATATAGCTTAATCCTTTCTTCCAGTCTCCTGGAATAATGTCATGAAAGCCTTTGGAAGGGGCTCAGCGCAGACCCCGGGGCGTTTTCATCAATCATGGATTCTGGCTGAGCTGGGAGGGAATGGGGCAAGGGCAGAGTGAGGGCTGCAGCCCCAAACAAAGAGGGGCAACATTTTGCTGTGCTGGGGCTGCATCCCTTCCCCCTTACACCGTGCAGCTGTTGGAAGCTGCAGGAGATCTGAAGCTCTTTGTAGTGCAAGCCCCTGGCGCGTGACAAACTTCCAATTTCGCAGCACTTGGGCTGCTTTTCCCTTGCTCCCCCCATTTTGCAGCAATGGCATTGGGGCTGCTGGCTGCTGCACCCGCTGCCGAGTGGCCCCTTTGTGTTTGGAGGCTTTTGGGTGGCAGATTGGTTGGGTTCGGGGTGCTGAATGGCCCTGTCTGAATTTTGGGACTTTCAGGTGGGAGGTGATTGGTTGGGTTCAGGCTGTTGAATGTCTCTTTTTGCATTCGGGGGTTTTTGGGTGGGAAATTGGATGGGTTTGGGCTGCTGAATTTCTCCTTTTGAAATTTTGGGTGTTTCTGGTGGGCAGTTGGTTGGGTTTGGCCTTTTTGCACTTGAGGGAGGCTGATGGGTTGGGTTTGGGCTGGTCAATGTCCAATGTCCCATTTTTGCATTTTGAGGCTTTGGGGTGGGAGATTGGTTGAGTTTGGGCTGCTGAATGGCCCCTTTTGAATGTTGGGTCTTTTGGGTGGGAGATTGGTTGGGTTGGGGCTGTCAAATGGCCCCTTTTGCATTTGGGGCTTTCAAGTGGGAGATTGGTTGGGTTTGGCCCTTTTTGCACTTGGGACTTTCAAGTGGGAGATTGGTTGGGTTGGGGCTGGTCAATGTCCAATGTCCCATTTTTGCATTTTGAGGCTTTGGGGTGGGAGATTGGTTGAGTTTGGGCTGCTGAATGGCCCCTTTTGCATTTTGGGACTTTTGGGTGGAAGATTGGTTAGTTTGGAGCCGCTGAATGGCCCTTTTTGAATTCTGGGTGCTTTCAGGTGGGAGCTCAATTGGGTCTGGGCTGCTGAACGGCCCCTATTGCTTTTGGGGGCCTTTGAGTGGGAGATTGGTTGGGTTCAGGCTGCATCCCATCGTGCTGCCCCGCTCGAAGCTGTGCTGTCCCCGTGTCCCCCAGGTTCAGCAGCGTGTTCCCCAGCCTGAACATGGCGGTGAAGAGACGCGAGCAGACGCTGCAGGACTACAAGCGCCTGCAGTCCAAGGTGGAGAAGTACGAGGAGAAGGAGAGGACCGGCCCCGTGCTGGCCAAGCTGCACCAGGTACGGGGCTGAGACCACGGGGTCCCAGCCTGGGAGCCTGGGGGTAAGGGAGAGATCGGTGAGCACCGAGCTGAGCTTTCTGCTTCCAAAATAAAGTGAAATCAAATCCAGGGGAACCGCAGGAGCAGGCAGCGCGGGCGGAATTCCCCTCGACCTCAGCATCTGAGCAAACAGCTGGATGGAAAGGGAGAAAGATCAGAGCTCTGGGTTTGCCACCTGTTAGAAAAATTAGTCTCGGAAAATCGCAGTAATTGGTTAACGGGAAGCTTCGCCGCATTCTCTTTCCTCTCTCAAAATTTTTTAGCGAAATCAGGATTTTTTTTTTAATTACAGCTTCGCCAGCGTTTCTCCCCAGATCTCGTTTCTCCCCAAATCTCCCATTCCTGCAGAAGGTTTGCTGGGCTCTGGAAAGAACAATTGACTTTGTCGGAGTCAAAGAACGTGGATTTTCTGATCACTTTCCGCACAAAATTAAGTTTTGTGTTAGAGAATGGCCCCATCAGCGCTAACAAAAGAGAACTCTGCTTTAATAGTAAGCAGCTTACTTTGCTCAGCCTCGGTGACTAAAGCTGGGGCTGGAAAAATGGGAATGCTTTTGTCCTGGTGATTAAGCAGGTTTTAGTTCTTTTAATTTTTCCCCCCTAATGAACTTCCGTGGGATCTAATTTTCCCCCTGCAAAGACCTTAAGAGCCAGAGCTGCTTCTTAGGAGCCGGAGCTGCTCTTAAGAAATCCCAAACCCGGGAAATCCGACGGGTCGCCGTGTTTGGTGGCAAACAGCATAATCCCATCAAGGCATTTCCAGCCAGCTGCAAGCTCTGCTCCTTCCCTCCGAGCTCAGAGTGATGCTGGGAGCACCCCTGAGAACTCCACCCCCGGGGCTGAAATGCTGTCTCGCAGCTCTGGCTGTGTCACACCGTGGATTTCTGCTTTTCCTCCCCAGTGATGTGATGCTCTGCTCAACGGGGCCGTGGCTCGCTGGCATCCCGGCGCCGGCCCTCACATCCCCCCCCCCCGCTGGAATGGCACCGGGATTAAGTGGCAGACTTGAACTTGTCTAATATTTCACAGCCCACCCCCTCCTGCCCTTTTCCACACCATCTCAGAGACATTTCCCTTTCTCCCCACGCTTCTGTTTAAAGCAGGCAGTTGGACTCGGCGGGCTGAAGGTCACGGGTGAAAATGAGGGTGGGGGGCTGTATCCCATTGGGAATCACAGGGTGTGGGGTGGGGGGGACACAGACCTGGGGAGCACGGGTGCAGGCTCAGCACCAGCTCTGGGGTCACTCTGTGTCCATGTCCTATAGGGCAGACAACCAGCAGCTCGTGCTCTCCTCTCCAGCATGACCTGAGCCTTTCCCAAAGGTGTGGGGCACTGGGGGTCCTAGCAGCTGTGGTCCTAGCACTGGGGTCCTAGCAGCTGTGTGGGCAGCTTTGGAGTCCCAGCAGTGGTGTTATCAGTTCTGGGGTCCCAGCGGCTGTGTTAGCAGCTCTAGGGTCCTGGCAGCTGTGTTAAGAGGTGGCTGCTTACACGACCCATCCTCAGGATGCTCCCAGGGAAGCATTTCCCAGCACCTCACCCCCTCCCCTCGCATTCCCCAGGCCCGTGAGGAGCTGCGGCCGGTGAAGGAGGACTTTGAAGCCAAAAACAAGCAGCTCCTGGAGGAAATGCCCAAGTTTTACAGCAGCCGCATCGATTACTTCAAACCCAGCTTCGAGTCGCTGGTCCGGGCGCAGGTGAGACCCCGTCCCCTCTGTCCCCAGCCACTGCCAAATGCCATCATGGTGCTGCTTTCCCCCTCCTCACCGTGTCAGGTCCCATTTGGCTTTGAAGCAAAGCCCTTCTTGAGCTGAACACAGTACCCAGATAGCACGTAGCTGTCCTCAGGCTGCTCTGCCCAGTTCAAGCCCTGGTTGTACATTGGCATTTCGTGGCTCATTCATCTGGTTCTGTCCTCTCTGTGTCCTGGGTTCAGATCTTGTTTGAGGTTGAGATGCTCAGGGCTCATCTTAAGGATGGTTCCTGGCTTTTGGGAACCAGAATGTGTGCTGGCAGAGATCGAGGAGGCTGCTGCGTAATCTGCACGCTCAGGGTTTGCAGGAAGGGGTGGCCTAAATAAAACCCAGCCTGCTTCCATTTCCATCTCCCAGCGATGCGCTGCTGCTTCTCCTTCATCTTCCTTCCCCTCCTGCCCTTTCTTTAAGGCTGGGGAGGAACAGCAGGGCATCTGTTCCACCCCTCCATAGCCTGGAGCAGGCTGTTGCCCAGAATGTGGGGCACAAACCCCCCCTCCCCTTCCTCTGAAGGTTTGAACTCATGGCATCTTGGCCCTGGGGAGGGGGGGGTCAAGTGCAAGGAGGTGGGCAAAAAAAAAAAAATCCCGTGCAGCCCTTGGCGTGGGCGTCCTCGTGGGGTATTTTTAAGGGAGCTGCTGCAACGACACAGGTGCAGCAGGACGGCTGCAAGGAGATGCAAGGAGCACGTGTTCCACCTCACCTCCGACTCGGGGCCTCTCTGCAGAGCTGCCAGCAAGTTGTCTGCGGGCTGATTCACCTACCAGATGGTGCCGATTCACCCTGGTGAGATGCTGGGGATGCTGTTCTAGCTGTTCCCTTAGCAATCGGGAGCACGGGGCTCTGTGTTCCAGCCATCACAGCTGACACCACCAGACTCCCTGGAGCCACGGCGAAGTTCCACCCGGCCGCCCGCTGTGGGTGGCTCGTTTGGATGAGACCTTGAAACCCGAATGCTCGCTGCCCTATCTGGGCATTTGCGATCTGCTGGCAGTTTCCCCTAGAGAGCAGCCTTGCCCCTCTCTGTCCTTGGCCAAAATGTCCCCGTCGTGCCCCGTGCCAGCTGGCTGCTCCTCTGCTCGATGTTGGGATGGGGTGATGTGCACTGCAGGACCCGTTGCAATCCTTCAGCGGCTCCCAACGCGCTCTCATGCCCTCTTCTTCCTTTGGGAACCCTCTGCTTTGTGCTGTGGTCGTTCGCTCTCCAGGTGAGGATTTGTGCTAAGCAAGGCGAGCAAAATCCCTCATTTCATACCCAAGAGGCAGCATCGTCGCAAAGCTGATGCATCTCCCACTGCCTGGACCAAAACTGCTCCCAGCTGAACGCTACAACACAGCACATCCCTCCCTCCCACTGACCTGTGAGCCCTCCTCCCAGCCCTGCTGCCTCCTTCCAGCCCCAGGCAGGAGCAGGGGACACAAGGGACGAGAGCAGCACTCGCTCCCCGCATGTCCCAGCCCTGGGGACTGTTTGTGCCCCACTCAGCTCTGGCTGTGCCCCCCGGGTTTGGGACCACATTACCTCTCCTACAGATGGCTGCAAAAAAAAGAGAAAAAAAAAGGGGAAGTGGCTTGCCTAAGGTAACTTAATGAGTCAGTGGCAAGCCAGGAATAGCACCCAGGAGCCCTGAGTCACCGCAGTGGCTGCTCACCTGCAGGGAACTGGGCATGGGGCAGTGGTGGGTGGTCCCCATCCCTGTCCCCATCCCTTGCCCCTGGCTGGTCCATTCACCCTGCTCCCTGCTTTTGAGGAGCTGTCTCCACACCTCATTGAGCTCTGCACCCCAGGGCTTTCTCCTTTCTCGGTGGGATGTGTATTTTCAGCCCCTCTCGTGTGTCTCCTGCAGTGAGCGCTCGGGGAGGGCACAGCTCTCATGGAAAGGGGCTGAGCCGCTCGCAGGCAGGACGGTGAGCTGGAAGCAGGGATTGGAACAGGTGGAGCCGAGCAAAAAGGGATGGACCACGCTTCAAAGCAGCCCCAAAGCAGCAGCTTGATGGCTTTGACCTAAGCAGACCCTCCATGGCCGTCGTGCCAGGCGCTTGGGTTCCCATGGCACAGCCTGGATGGGAGCCGGGTGTCTGCTGACAGCGTGACATGCCCTGAGCGAGCCGAGGCTGTAACATACAACACCAAATGCTTCTGTCCACCCACATGCATGGGCTGAGCCAATGGAGGCAAATATTTCCCTGGCTGGGGGGGCTTTGAAGTGGCCACACGGAGATGAAAGGGGGAGAGTTTACGCTCCATTGTCGGTGGGAGCTGGTGAGGAACACTTCCTTCCTTTGTTGGTCTTTATTTTCCAGCTAGAAAACTCGATACTGCTCTGGGGTTGTAGTGAAGCTGGGAATTCAGTGGGGCTTTCGAGGTGGTCTTGTCCGTGTGTCTGCTGTGGGTTTGGGCTCACCATGGCAGCCCAGCCCCTGGCAGCAGCCCCAAACCTTTTGTTTTGTGTAGGGCTTACATAAATACAGGCCGCTGCCCGGCCAGGGCATTGTAAACACGATCTATAGAAAATGAGGAGAACACGGTGTCCCGAAACAGAATTAGTTCAAGACAGGTGGACTCGGGGCCTTTGGCTCGAGCTCAAACACGAGCTGGGGATGGGATTTGATGGGATATGGACAGAGCATATGGCGTCCATAGCTGGAAAAGTACTGGGCTGCGACCCGGCTGCGGGTACCTGTGGGGCGATGCTGCGTGCCCCCCGCTGCAGGGGGGGCTCAGGAGCTCATATCCCCCCCTCCTCAGATGCAGGGACCCCACTGAGGGCTTTGGCAGCCCCCAGAGGAGGGCTGTCAAGCAGAATCCAGGCCAGCTGGGAACTCCACAGCGACAGCTTTCACTCAGACTGCAGCAGGAGAGCACTGGGGTGGGGGATAACGTGGCTGGGGGCTCGCGGCGCTGATGCTCAGGAGCTGGCGGTGCTGCTCCCACCCCAGGTGGGCTCCTGCTGGTTTGGCTCTGGGTCCTCCTGGGACAGAACTTCCCCAAGGGACCCTGCGGGGCACTGGCAATGCAGCATCTCCTGCACGGAGAGCCTGGGGTGGTGGGGGAAGCAGCAACCAAAAAATGTTTGCTCTGCTTTGCCTGCTAAACCCAGAGGAGGCAGCGGGCACGGTGCAGGGCTCGGGGCCACCCTCCCCACCACCCCCTGGGTGCCAATTCCCAGGATGCAGGAGACCCCCCGCACTGGGGGCAGCCCCGGCTGCACGCAGCTGCCCCACACCCGGGTGGATTCGTCTCGCTGTGCACGGTGCAGCCTTTCCCTTGGCAGTGCTGCTTGGCCATATGTGCACGAACCCAAGCCCTGGGCTGGGGATGCTCCAAGAGCTCCGTGGCATTGCCAGGGGGTGATGGATGTCAGCACCTCTTGCACCGGGGGCAGTAGCATGGCATGGCCCCAGCTGCAGGGTTTGGTTCTTTGGGGTTTGGGGCAGCACAGACACGGGTGGGCACAGCTCCAACGATAGCCTGGCACCCTCTAGCGGCCCCCAGGCTGCGGGGGGTGCTGCATGGCTCACCCTAATGCTGAGGAAGGGTTTGGGGCACCCATGGCTTTGGGGCTCTGCCCTCATTCACAGCACAGTGCCATGCCCCTATCTTATGGGTATTATTTGGGATTGTGGACAGCGCTGCTGCTCAGTGCTTCTACTGGGATTTGGGGGTGGGGGGGTCAGGGGGAGAGCACGCTGCAGCCCTACAGTGGTGGTGCCGGCGCAGCAGCTGCGTTAGTCACTGTGCAAATGAGCACCGCAGCTGAATCACCCGCCGGCGCGCACAGCCCGGCCCCGCAGCAGCCCCCGCCACCCCCCGGCAGCCACAGAGGGGGGGAGCAGCCAGCAAAGGGCCCCCCGGGTACCCTGCAGCTCCCCCAGCCCTGCCCAAAATCAGCATCGCTGGGAGGAAGGGATGGGGACACGGTTTCCATGGAGACGGCGTGGGTACCCGCACTGCACGGTGATGCTGGGGTAGGGCTCCCCCCCCCCCCCNCTCTGTGACATGGGGTCAGGGGCAGGGGGATGGCCCCAGACCCCCTGGGGTTGGGGGTGCCTTGGTGTGAAGCTGTGCAGCAAGATCCTCAGCGGGGGATCAACCACCACGCAGCCTGTGTGTTGGGAATGGGGCTATTTTGGGAATGGGGCCGGCAGCATTTCCCCATGGAGACGTGGGGTGATGCCTGGTGAACCCCAACCCCACACCCCGGTGCTCCCTGCACGACCCCTGAGCATCCTTTGGGGCACCCTCCTCTTTCGGGGCACCCTCCTGCTTTGGGGCTGAGCACCAGCTCCTCCCAAGCCCGCTGCCATCTGCCAGCACCACCCCGCTGGCTCCAGCTCCGGGAAGCGCTGCCGGAGTTAATTGGCAGCGCTAATTAGCACGTTATTAAGACACCCCTCCCCCTGCCTCTCGCAGGGTGGGACCGCGGGGCGCGATGCCCGCTGTCCCCGTGCCCGCAGACCTGTTGCAGGGCTGGCTGTGCACGGTGACAGCGGTGACACCGGCGAGGGGACAGCCCGGCTGCCAGGTGGGGCCACGCAGCACGGCAGCACCCGTGCACACAGCTCCCAGATGGGAGCGGGCAGGGAAGGGCAGCGTGTTATTAAAACGTGTTGAGTTGTAATAATCCAAGGGGGTGGCATCAGCGCATGGGAGGCAGCTATTTCAGTAACGCTGCACCCTCAGCTCCCGCAGCACCAGGGGGGACCCCCAGCCCTGCTCACACCCCCCCCCTGTTTTTCTCACAACCCTGCAGGTTGTGTACTACACGGAGATGCACAAGATTTTCGGGGAGCTGACGGCACAGATCGACCAGCCCGGCCTGAGCGATGAGCAGCGCGAACGTGAGAACGAAGCCAAGCTGAGCGAGCTGCGGGCCCTGTCCATCGTGGCTGATGACTGAGCACCCCAGGAGGGGACAGCGGTGACAAGGACTGGGCTGGAGCCACCCCCCCACACACCTCTGCCTGCTTTATCTCAGGAGTTCAACCTCTGTCCTCCTGCCAGGTACCTCCTGGGGCTGGGGTCCTGCAGGACCGGTGGCCACAAGCATCCTGCTCCTATTCCATCCCTCTTGCACTGCAGCCTGGCTGCTCCTTAAATGAATTTCTGGGGGGAGCAGAGCACTGAGCCACCCAGCCCAGCTGGATCAAGGAGCAACCCCAAGCCAGCACCGTTGCAGAGCTGCACGCTGGCTCCCCGTGCCCATCCCAGCTCTGCAGGCAACCTCAGCTCCTTCTTTGTGGCTGCGTCCCACCTGTGGCTGTTGCTGTGCTGCTCACTGTGTGCCTTAGGGGCACCAGGGGGAGGGAGAAGCATTGCAATTCCTGGGTGATGCGTTTTTCTGGAGGTGGGCACTGGAGGGCCGTGCATCCTGCACAGAGCACTCAGGGATGCTGCACCGAATCGGTGCCATCAGAACAGGAGTGGTGCAAAGCGGAGCCCTCACCCGATGAAACAGATTTTATTTGTGAAGGAGGGAGATTAAAATGAACAGCTGAAAGCACACGGGGCTGGGGCTGCTATTTTAGGGGTTACTCTATGTATGGGGGGCTCATTATTGCTTGGGGAGCAGGGATGGATGAGCAGAACCACAGGGGAGAGGCACTGAGGATGCAGGGATGAAGTGCAGCCTCCTGGTGGAGAACAGCAACCTCATGGCAATGGTAACGAGCAGCAGGTGGGGAGGGGGCACCCCCAGCCCCAGTGCAGCAGAGGGGGGGGGGTTCCCAATAAAAAGTTTCCTGCTGTTTCCCAGTAAAAAGTTTTTTTGCAGGGCAGGGCTGTGGGGTTGCACTGGGCTGCTGCTGCCCTCTGGTGCCACCATGCAGCACTGCCAGGGGATGGGGACACCCCAAGCTGTCACCCACACACACCGAGGTGCCACCAACACCCCCAGGATGTCACCAACGCCGAGGTATCACCCGCCCTGAGATGTCACAGGGATGCAGTGCTGGCCCTCCTGTCCCCCCGGGTGGGCACTGCCCAAAGCTGTAGCAGAGAACTATGATTTATTTGGAGCTGTGTCTGTACACGGGGCCAGGAGCTGGAGGAGGGGGGAAGAGAAAGCAGGGGCTGAGCAGCCACAGGCTCCCCATGAAGAGACTGAAAAAGGAAACGTCCTCAGTTTAAGACAAGGTGGTGCCGCTTTTTGACAGTCTTCAACCTGAACGAAGTCCTGAGTTGGTGACTTTTCCCCTGGTTACACCGAGTGCAAGGACAGGGAGGAGGGGTGGCACAAGCCCTGCTGCTGCCCGCTGTGTCCCTGTGCCCGTGGGTGGCAGCTCTGGTGCTGCCCGACCTATATAGGGCCCTCACTAATGAGGCTTTGGGACTAATTGGGGCTCTGGGACACTGCAGCAAAGCACCCCAAGGCTGGGGGCTGCCCCCGAGCCGCCCCGCAGTGTGTGCCAGCCCCGCTGGGTCTGTTTGCATCCCTCTGTCCTTCCTCTGCCCCCCACTCCTGCAGCCACCAGCGGAGCACGGAGCCAGCCCTGTCTGCCACACACACGCACACACACTAGGCTGCAAGATTTCCTACCTAAAGAGGTTTCCATTACACGAGAACAACTGCTCAGAACAAATCCTGCGCGTTCCTACGCTGCCCAGGGCGGCCGCCAGCTCCGGCCCTGCACTGCGCCCACCCGGGCACTAAAGGGCTCCCGGGGACCCTGCGTGGTGCATCGCATCCCCGGGGCACAGCGTCCAGACAGCCGTGGGGTCCCCCATCCGCCGCTGGGGACATCAGTTGGAAGAAGCCAGCTCCTTCTCTAAGCAGCTGTTGGTCTGCAGAAGGAAAGCAAGGAGCAGTGAGCTCACCTCGCAAACCACGCAACGGAGACGGGGAGCGCAGCCCCGGCTCGGTACCTTCTCCACGATGCTCTGGAGCTCCTGCTGCAGGGGGACCAGGCGCTTTCTGCTCTCCTGCAGCATCCTCTGGAAGTGCAGCTTCTGCTTCTCAGCCACCTTCGCCTGCTCCTCCGCCTCGGCCACGCGCCGCTGCAGCTCCCGCAGCTCAGCCTCCAGCGCTCTGCTGCTCGCCTCGCCCGCTGCCACCCGCAGCTGGCTCTCCTCTGCGCCCACAAACCCATCAGCACGGGGATGCCCACGGTGCCGGGAGCCTGCCAACCCCAAGCACTCACCCAGCTTGCCCTCCAGCGCGTGGATTCTGCTCTCCAGGTACAGCCGGCCGCTCTCCGCCTGCTCCGCTTTCTCCAGCAGTTTCCCCACGTTCAGCACCGCGCCGTCGTGCAGCACCAGCCCCTCCCGCTGCCCCCCAGCCTGGGTGCGCGGCGGGACCTCGTGCACTGCAGGAGGCAGCAGGGGGAGGTTCCCTGGAAGCAGCACAGCCCGTCACCCCCTGCAGCATCCTGAGCTGGATGGGATCCCTGTTCTACCCCATCACCTACCCAAGGGCTCCTCCTCGGGGCCGCCCGGCTCGTGCCGGCTGTAGCGGAGGCTGCGGTACTGGCACAGGTACTGCGTCACCACCCGGTTCACCAGACGCTTCACCTGGCACCGGGATGCAGCACGGTGAGGGCTGGGGGGGCCGCGAGCATCGCTGCTGCTCGGAGCCCCCCCGCTCACCTGCTCCTTGCAGAGGTGCAGCCCCAGCGTCAGCAGGATCTTCTCCAGGTCCCGGCGGTGCAGGTACCCGCAGAAGTTGACGTCGAAGTAGACGAAGGCCAGGAGAGCATCCAGGGGCAGCACGGTGCTGGGGTCCAGGTCCTTGGGCTGCTGAATGCATGAGGATGAACGGCACCGAACCAGGCTCCCCACAGACACACGGCCCCCCCAGGGCCCCCCGAAGGTGCGGGTGGATGGGGATGGGGCTGCTCACCACGTCGTGCAGGGATGAGAACTCCATCTCCGACTGGTTGGACGCGTTGGATCGCACTTCGGCATCCTCCAGCTTGGCACCTGGGGGGGCCAGGAGTGAGCCCCCGCCCCGGGGAAGGGCTGTGCTCCTGCTCCACGCTGGGCACGTACCGAACTCCTCCTCCTCCTCGTCCCGCAGCAGCAGCAAGCTGTCCTCCAGGCTCAGCACGCACAGCTCATCCGGAGCATCCTTGGGCTCTGCTTTGCTCTCGCCCTGAGCCCTCTCCTCGCCGCCCGCCTCGCTGTCTGCAGGGCCCTCCTCGTTCGGGGGGGGCTGAGCAGGGCAGATGTGAGCAGAGGGGGCAGCAGCGGGGTCAGGGGGCTGCGAGGGGTCGGGGGGAGCTTACCTG
>WBMW01003077.1:0-12904 GCA_013396635.1 Penelope pileata
AGACAGTGATGGGAGGGATGGGAGGGATGGGTGAGAGGGCTCGGGGGGGGCTCGGAGGTTTGGGACAGCCATTAGGGATGGAAGGTTGAGGACCCTGGGGACAAGGTGTCTTGGAAGGGGGACACAAGCAGGAGGGGCACCTGCCTGCCTTGGGGCTGCCCACCCTTTGTACCGGGCTGCTGCCAGCAGAGCCCCCCTGGGCAGTGGTGAATAAAGCTGATGGCAGCCCGGCCAGGAGGCTCCCACCTTCTACACCCTGGGGGCTGCCGCACTCCTGTCCCCCCTGTCCCTGCCCAGGAGCCCACCCCGCTCACTGGTCACCCGGGGGCTGCCCATCCCCATCCCCAGGGCCCCCTCCCCACACAGAGGGGACGATGCCTGGTGGCAGGGGGGGATGATGGCCACCTCGCAGCCTCCGTTGGCGCCCTCGAAGCTGAAGCAGAGGCTGTCAACAGCCACGGCCAGTGCGCGGGCAAAGCTGGCGTCGAGCAGGAAGGAGCCATCAGAGGAGCTCGCCAGGCTGCAGCGTGTGCTGGGGATGTTGTCCTCCGAGACGGACCCCCACCCATTCAGCAGAGACCCCCCTGGTGAGCCCTCGTGGCCCCATGCCTCCGGCTGCTCTTCCTCCTCATCCTCCTCCTCCACCTCCTCACCCTCACCCAGCTCTGAGGCGGTCGGCCCGCAGATGTACCCATAGGTGTGAGGAGGGGAGAGCGGCCGGGGCACAGGGATGTGCTGAGGACATGTTGGGGACACCAGTGGCACCGGTCTGGGGGTGTCTGTGGGGTTGGTGGCCCCCTGTACCTGCTCCAGGTCCTCAGCCACCCCCTGCGGCGTGAGGACCCTGTCACTGAGTGCTGGCGAAAGGCGGCCGTGGTCTGGGGACACATCCTGGGGGCTCCTGGTGGCCCTGGGGTGCTGGGTGACCATGGACATGTCCTCAGGGTGCCTGGTGGCTGGGAACATGTTCCTGGGGTGTCTGGTGGCTGGGAACACGTCCCTTGGGTGCCTGGTGGCTGGGGACATCTCCCTTGGGCTGGTGGCTGGGGACATGTCCCTGGGACGCCTACTGACTGGGGGCATGTTCTCCTGAATTGTGGTGGCCGAGGAGTGACCGGAGGATGGGGACACGTCCCTGGGGCTCCTGGTGATCGGGGATGTTTCCTTGGAGTGCCTAAGCACTGGGGACATGTCCCTGGGGCACCCAGCAACTGGGGACACATCTCTGCCACGTCTGGTGGCCAGAAACATGTCCCTGCAGTTCCCAGTGGCTGGGGACATCTCCATGGCGCTCCTGGTGACCAGGGACATGTCTCTTTGGTTCCTAATGACTGGGGACATGTCCCTGCGGTTCCTGGTGACCAGAGATGTGTCCTTAGGATGTCTTGGGACTGGGGACATGTCCTTGGGGCTACTGGTGACCGGGGACATGTCCCTGGGGGTTCTGCTGACCAGGGACATGTCCCTTGGGCTCCTGGTGACCGGGGACACGTCCCCAGGGTTCACAGTGACGGGGGAGGTGTTCTTGGGCTTCCCGCTGACAGGGGACATGTCCCTTAGGCACCCCATGGCCGGGAACCTGCAGGCACAAGGGACACGTTGGCTTTTGCCACTGCAGCACGTGGCTGGGGCACAGGAAGGGGACACCCTATAGCAGCCAGAGTGTCCCTTGGTGACACGCAGACTCACCGGGTCCCCGTGGGGTGCCGGGCGTGGGGCTGCCCTGGGGGTGCCACTGGCATGCCGGTGCCAATGGATGCCAGCGAGCCCCGCCGTGGTTTTGGGGAGCTGATGGCTGGCAGCCACCATGGGTCCTCTCCTGCCAGCGTGGTGTCACCGTCCTGTCCCTTACGCTGAGACCATCCGTCCACGGGGTCAAAACGTGACCCTGACTCCCCACCACCCGTGGGCACCGGCATGGCCCTGAGCATGGCCGCCGGCACCGGGGAGCTGTGCGCTCGGTCCAGCTCTGTGTGGGGACACTCCATTAGCCCCCCTCCCGCTGTCCCCACATGCCCCCCGTCTTGGTGTCCCATCCCCACCTCGCTTGTGGACGCGCTCCCAGGGTGCTGGGCTGGAGGTGCTGGCATTGCCGTGTCCCCTGCGGAGGTTGCTGCAGCTGGGGGATGTTGTGGGGCTGAGGCTCGGCAGCTCCGAGGTCAGGGCTGGCAGGGAGAGAGCCATCAGCACTGGGCACCCATGGGTGCCAAATCCCAGAGCCCCTCCTTCCCAGACTGTGTCTGTCCCCAGGTGTCCACTCCCTGCAGAGTGGCACCAAGAATGAGGTGGGAGGGTCCTATGGCGCCAGGGGTTCCCAGGTATGGGGTGGGGGTCTTGGGCACTTTTTGAAGGCATTGAGGGAAGGGTCCCATGGCATCATCTGGGGGTCTGACTGCATTGGGTAGGGATCCCACGGCACCATGGGCGGGTCCTAGGTGCTGGGTGGGGGGCCCGTAGCACCTTGAGCTGGGTCTCAGGCTTTGAGTGGGCACTACAAGGGCATCCCATGGAATGGGGTGAGGAGTTTCAGTTACTTCCATAGCATCCTGGGGGGCTTCTGGGTACTGGGGGAGGGGGAATCGGGGGGTCCCAGGCATTGGGTAGGGGTCCAATAGCTCCCTGTGTGGATCCCAGGCACCATGTGAGGGGTCCAATGGCATTCGGCGGGGATCCCATGGCATCCCCTTGGGGTCTCATTGGGCTGGGTAGGGGTCTCATGGCACCATGGGTGAGGTGGCCATAGAACCTTGAGAGGGGGTCTTGGGCATCGAGTGGGCTTCCCAGGGCACCACATGGGCATCCAATGGCACTGGATGAGGAGTCCAAGATACTCTGTGGGTGCCCCAAAGAACCCTGTGGGAGTCCCAGGCTCTGGTGGGGGTCCCACAGCCCCCTGGAGGAATCCCAAGCATTGGGTGGGGGTCTTAACACGGAGCTCACGAGAGGGCTGGGGGTCTCTGCCATCGCTGCCCAGGAGCCGGCTGCTAAGGCTGCCGCTGCCGCTGAGGTTCTGGGGGACGCAGCCCGGTTTCCAGGGGCTGCTGAGCCACGGCACGTCACCATGCCCCCGCCTGCAGGGCGAGGGCTGCCATCAGGGTCCCCATCTCCACTGTGCCAGGGGACCCCACAGATTCCCACCACACCACTCACCCATGTTGTGCCATGGTGTCCTGCCCGGTGCGGCGCTGGCAGATGAGGAGGAGAAGGGCGAGCAGGGCCAGCCACAGCAGCGAGCCAGCAGCTGCAATAACAGCAGGCTGCCGCAGTGCCCGCACCACCCCAGTGCTCCCCGCCATCGTCTCTGCAAGGACATGGCTGATGTCACCCCTGTGCCACCGCTGCATCCCCACTGCATCCCATCGCAGCCCCGTTCCCTACCCAGGACACCACAGGTGGCATTGCTGGGGGTCCCCAGCCCTGCGCCATTGAACGCAGCAACTTGGATGCAGTATCTGGCCCCAGGGCCATGCAGGAGGGTCTCCAAGCGATGGGTGCCTCTGTCCACTGTCCTGTTGGTGGGTTGCAGCCAGCCCTCGCCCAGGGACCAGACCTGGTGGGTGCCAATAGGTGGTAGGACATGGCCTTGGGTTTGTGTCCTGCACTGTTGCACCAGCACGTGCATGGATGCCCACTTAGATGGATCCCCTTGGATGAACTCCCCTAGCACCAACCCCTACTGATGGATCCCTCCTGGATGATCCCTTCAGTGAGATTCCCTTGGAGAAATCCCCTTGAGTAACCCCTTTGGGTTAGATCACCTTGGATGACCACCCTTAGAAGACCACTTGGATGGAGTTTCTTGGATGGGTCCCTCTCGGATGGTCCCATTGGATGGACCTTCTTGGATAGTCCCCCCACCTTGGATGGACCTTTCTTGGATGGAACATCACCGTGAATGCACTGGCCTCTGGATGGAACCCCCACCATGAGTGCCTTCCCCCTTGGATGGAAACCCACCATGAATGGATTCCTCTTTGGATGAAGACCCCTTGGATGGAACCCCCTTAGATAGACACCTCTGTCCCCCCAAACCTGGTAACCCCGAATGATGCCATTGTGGGCATCAGGAGGAGGTGGCTCCCAGCTCACGACAATGGTGCTGTTCCCCGGTGCAGCCTGGCCCACGGTGACATGCTGGGGTGCTGCGCTTGGCACTGCCAGGACAGCAACGGTGAACCCCTGAGGCCTCCATGCAGCCCCCCAAATCCCCCATCCGTGCACCCCATCCTACCTTCCTCAGGGATCCAGAGGCGCCAGCTGTTGCTGTCCAAGCCCTGGGTCCCGCCGGCATAGGGTCGGACCTTGAACTCGTACTGGTAGCCTCGCTGGAGCGCGGGGATGATGGTGCTGAGCTCTCTGCCCACGTACTGCTGGGACCAGGTGGTGCCAGCAGGGAGCAGGCAGCGATACAGCACCACATAGCCCTCTGGCACCAGCCCTGGTGTCACCATCTGGATGGGACAGGAAGGGTTATAGGGACACGGGAGAGGATCTCTTCCCAGCACTCTGGCAGAGTGCACCTACCCGCCAGCGGAGCCAGGCAGCAGGAGCAGAGGGCAGCGCAGTGCCATTGTCCAGCTGCAGCCGCATGGCCTGCAGGTCCCGCCGTGCGGCCTCCCACTGGCCTGCTGGCAGCTGCTCTGCAGGAAAGAGCAAGGGTAACAGTGGCACCTGCACCCCAGAAAGCCATGCCTGGGGACCATGATGTCTCCTTGCATGGATCCACTCGAACGGACCCTTTCGATGGACGGCCCTTGAATGGCGTCCTTTGATGGACTCCATGATGGATTCCCATTGGTGTATCCTTCTTAGATGGACCGTTTGGATGGACAGCTCTTGGTTGGATCCCACTGTAATGGACCCCTCTGGAGAGAACACCTTAGGTGGATCCCCTTGGAGGAAGCAGTTTGGTTGAATCCCACTTAGATGGACTCAATGGGCTCTCTTGGATGGATTCCCCTTGGATTGACATGGACACTCCTTAGATTGACTCCTACTCAAATGATTCCCCTTTTATGGACCTTGTCTGAATGGAACCCCTTGGACAGATCCGGTTGTATGGAACCCTTTAGATGGACCTGCTCAGACAGAATCCCTTTTTGGAAGGACCCCCTTGGATGCACCCTCCTTGAATGGATCCCCTGAGAAGACCCAGCGGGGTGGGCCCCTCTTTGATGGACCCCCTTTGATAGACTCCCCTTGGATGACACCTTTGGATGACCCTTGGATGGGTCCCTTAGATGATCCCCTTGGTTGCATCCTCTTCCATGACGTCACTGGATGGAATCCTCTTGGATGATACCCGTGATTGGACCTCCTCCAATGACCCACTTGGACAGACCCCTCTTTGGTGGACCCCCTTGGATGGACCTCCCTTGGATGGACTTCCCTTGGATGACCCCTTTGAATGACCCCTTTGGAAAGACCCTCCTTTGGTGGGCTCCCTTGGATGACCCTCTTGGATGAACCCTTTGGATGAACCCTATCAAGATGAACCCCATTAAGCAGAACCCCATTAGACAGCCACCACCAGATGCCCCCTCACAGATGTCCCCATGGGGTGTCCCTGGAGGTCCCCACTGACCCTCCACGCGGAGGCGGGCGGTGGCAGCGGCGCTGCCCAGCTGGCTCTGGGCCGTGCAGACGTAGCTACCGGCATCGGCGGCCGTCACGGCGTACAGTCGCAGTGTGTGCTCCCGATCCACCTCATACCTGCAGGCACCAGCGTCCCGTCACCCTTCCTCACCCACCCCAGGGAGGTGACATCACCACCCCACTGCCACCTACCTCCCCCAGGGCAGGTCCCCGCTCTCCTTGTGCCACTGCACCCGCGGTGCCGGGTCTCCCTGCGCGCCGCAGCGCAGCTCCACCGTGCCTCCGACCACCGCCACGGCATCGCTTGGCCGCCGCGTGATGACCGGCCTCTCTGCGGGGAGGGGACATCGGGGTGGTGACACAGTGGGCTCTCACGCCCCAGGACGCTCACACACCGCAGCTTACCCAGGACGGTGACATGGGCACCCCGGCTGTGCCGCTCGCCCGCCGCGTTGGCCGCCACGCAAACGTAGAGCCCAGCATCGCTCCTGCGCGCCGGGGCCACGCGCAGCTTCCCACGGGTGAGCTGGTGACGTCCCCCCACCAGACGCAGGGGGACACCGTCCTTCTTCCAGGTGATGCGGGGCTCGGGGTGCCCGGCGGGGGGCACGCAGTCCAGCTCCAGCACCTGACCCGCCGTGGCCACCAGGTCCCCGGGCTGCAGGCGGAAATTGTCCCGCAGCTCTGCGGGAGAGGGGACACGTCCCTGGGTGGGGACATGTCTTTGGGTAACCCCCACCCACCCGTCGCTGTCCCCGGGTTGTCCTTACCAGCTGGGCGCTGGGTGGTCTGTGGCTCCATGTCCCCTGCGGAGGGGTGGCAGCCCCCCAGGCACAGTGTGGCGGCCCAGAGCCCCAGTGCCACGGCCCAGCCGCCTGCCATGGCCTCCTCGCTTCCTCCCGGATCCGGTCCCTCCCGGCCGGGGTACAATGGCCGGATGCAAGGGACGGGAAGTGTGGGGGGACGCAAACATCGCGACTGGGGGAGCAGCCAGTGGGCTGAACGGGAGAGCGGGTAGTGGAGCAATGAGGTCAGCTCGGGGCTGGGAGGCCTCAAGGGCATGACGCCATCAGTAGGGACCAGAGTGAACAGTCTCAAAGGGGCTCTGCAATCTGCAGCCTGGGGGAAATTCCAGCTTTTCCCAAACTGCCCTTGGGTGCTGCTTCCTCCCCAGTTTGAGATCTCCCCCCCAGCCATCCCCCAGACCCCCTTCCTGCTGCCTGCTCAACGGGTGCACTGAGCCGGTCTGTCCTCAGCTGCCACCCCCCTTGCTCACTCTGTCCCCACCCCAGGCACATCGAGCACCCCGAGGGCTGGGTAACACATTTAGTTTATTGGTTAGTAGCGTCCATGGGTGCTCACACACCCCGGGGTGCCCCAGCACCCACCCAGCGCCCCAGCCCTCCACCTTTGTCCTAAACCTACTCCTGGGGAGGCCTGCGGCGATGCAAATGGGTGCACTGAAAAATGGGCGATTTTCACAGAAAATCCAGAGGCAGCAGAGGGCGGAGGCTGGCTGGCAGCTGAGAGGGCACTGCTCGCTGGTGGGGCCTGGGCCTGTGTTCTGGGGACGGTGCAGCCAGGGAGCGGGGGGGGCCTTTCTGCCTGTGTGTGCGGGTGTGCGTGCATGAGAGCCTGCACACACGGGGCTGTGCACGGGCACGCACACTCAGGGCACGTGTGCTCTCGCAGCACAGCACGTGCATGCTCCATGCATGTTCTTCTCACACACTCTACGCATGCTCCTTCCACGTGCCCCATGCGTGCTCTCCCTGCACACCCCATGCACACCTGGAGCACGCTCCCAACGCTGGCACGCTCTCTCTGCAAATCCCACGCACACTTACCTGCATGGTCCGTGCACACGCCACGCACACGTTCTCCATAAGCACTGTGCCCACACCACCCATGCAGTCTTAGCTCCATGTTTTGTGCACACTCTTGACGTGCTTTTGACATGCTTTATGGATGCACTCTCACACGCTGCCTGCATGCTCTCTTTGCACGCTGCATGCCTGCTCTGCACACTCCTGTGCATTCCCTCTTGCGTCCTTTGTATGTGCTCTCTCTGCATACTCCAGTCTGCTCTTTCCACACACTCCGTGCATGTCCTCTTGCACACTCCGTGCATGCTGTCTGCATGCTCTCTCCACACACGTCATGCACAATCTCTGCATGCTGTTTGGGATATCCCTGCACACTCTGGGCACACTCTCAGCATGCTCCATGCACACCCTCCTGCACGGGCTGTGCATGCTGTGTGAGCTCTCTGTGCACACTCCATGCACGCTCTCTCTTCATGCTCTGTTCATGCTCTCTGTGCACACTCTGCATATGTTATCTGCATGGTCTGTGCATGCTCTCTGCGTGCTCCGTGTGTGCCCTCTTGCACAGCCCATGCACGGTGTCTGTGCACACCACCCATGCTCTCTCTGTGCACACTCGCTCTGCATGCTCCGTGCTCACTTTCTCTTGCAGGCTATGTGGGCTCTCTATGCACGCTCTGTGCACACCCCATGCACGTGCGTGTGCTCCCCATGCGCCCCACACCCGGCCCCACGGCTGGGCCACTGCAGCAACACCCCAGCACCCCAGCTGGGCAGAAGGGTGCAGCTCCGGCTGAGATCAATACCAAATTAGTGACTTCCCACTGTGCCCCACATCAGCCCTCAACGCCCGGGCCGGGCCGTGCACATGTTCCCTGCTGCCGCCACGAGCTCAGGCACTGATCTCCAGGGCGCTGCCTTCCTCCTGCTCCCGGATGGCAGGGACGCCGGTCGCCCGCAGCAGGCGCTGGGCGGTGCGGGATCGCGCAGGGGACCCGGGGGGGGAGCGGGGTGGCCGGGCTGGGGCAGGGGAGCGGTGGTAGCGGCGAGCTCCGCGTCCCGGTGAGCGCCCAGCGGGCGGTGATGAATCTTCCTGGGGTGCCGGGGTGTCCTGCAGGGAGGGAGGGGGCATATTTCTCCATATTTCATTCTGGATTTCATCCCAGCCCCACTGCCCGCTCACCTGCTCCTTGAGGATGTAGAGGGCCAGGGGGGTCTTGCGGTCATGCTCGGTGCCACGCGGGATGCTCTCGGCTGTGGGAAGGGGAGTAGGTGGGTGCCCACAGCGTGGTGCTGCCCACACTGCCAGCACCACACTCACCCTCATGCTTGGGGTGCTCCTCATCCTGCTCTGTGTAGTCAGGGGGAGGTGGCTCTGCTTGTTGCTTTGGTCTGGGGGGGGAACAGAGGCTGTGGTGATGGAGGTCGTGGTCATGGTCATGGTTGTGGTCACGGCAATGGTGATGTCTGTGTTATGTCATGGTCATGATCATGGTCTTGGTCATGGTCGCAGTCGTCACCATGATAGTGATGGTGGTAGTGAGGGAATGGCCCCCAGATCAGCCACAGGTGGCCACGGTGCCATGGTGTGGGTGGGACGGGGTGGGATGGGACAGGACAGGATGGGACAGGGTTGGGTGACATGAGTTGGGATTGGATGGAATGGGATGGGATGAGACAGGATATGTTGCAATGGAATGAGATGGGATGTGATAGGATCAGGCAGGATGGAATGGGATGGTAGGGATGATATGGGATGAGGTGGGATGGGACAATGTGAGACAGGACAGGGCAAGTTAGAGTGGGATGAGATAGGACTAGATGGGATGAAATGGGACAGGATTGCATGGGAGGGGATCAAATGGGATGAGATAGGACAAGGTGGGATGNTGGTTTCCAGCAGGCACAAACAGTCACCAGGGTTACGAGGAGGAAGATGCCACCCGTGGAGAGGATGATGTAAAGGGAGCTCCGGCCTAGGGGAGAGCAGCAAGGGGGAAAAAAACCCAAAACCTTAACCAGGAGCATCTGCCAGCAATGGGCAGCCGTGGGGACACATCTTACGGTAGACAGTGATCTTCACGGGGACACTGCGGCCGTGGCTGATGGGGTTCTCCACCAGGCAGCTGTAGACATCGTCATCCGCCATGAGAACACGGGTGATGGTGAGGATCTTCTGGTCAGGGGAGAGGAGGAGGCGGGAGTCGTTGCTCAGCGGCCGCCCGTCCTTCAGCCAGGTGTAGGTGGGCTTGGTGCCGTTCTCGTGCGAGCAGTTGAGGGTGAAGAACTCGCTGAGCTCCAGCACTGTCGAGGATGCCACCAGCACTTGTGGCTTTGAGATGGGGACTGCGGATGAGGGGAGCCAAGGTGGCACCAACGCCCTGAGGGATATGAGTGGACCCAGGGGATGGGAGGGAGAGCCTCAAAACCCCAACGGGGACACGATTTGTCTGCAAGCAAACTAGAGCCACCTCTCCATATGACCACACTCCCTGCTGCACAAATCCCTCCCAAAACAAAACTGTCCAGCTGGGAAAACCCATTGGGTGCTGGGCACCCTCCTCGCCCTTACTGTCCACGGTGAGGTTGATGGTCTTCTCGCCGGTGAAGGTGTCATCAGTGATGGAGACCTCCACCTCGTAGGCACCCTCGTCAGCCAGCTGCAGCGGGCTGATGAGCAGCGAGCCGTTCTCCAGCACGCGGATGCGGTCGCGGTAGTCGGGCCGCAGGTTGCCGATGATCTCGGTGCCGATGGACTGGACGACGGTGACGGGCTTGTCCCGCTTCAGCTGCCACTTCACCACCGGCTTGTCGGGGCTGGCGCTGGCGTAGCGCACCGACAGCAGCGCTGCTTTGCCCGCTGTGCCGCGCACCAGCGCCGACGGGCTGGTGATGTTCACCCCCGCCAGCAGACCTGGGGACGTGGGGGAGACAGCGGGCGCCGAGTCCCGGCCCTCCGAAAAAGGGGAAATCCCCTCCCGGAGCCACGACCAGCATCCCCAAAAACCCTCGACTGCAGCACCCCCATTGTTTGCACAGAGTTTTGCAAAAATGCTTGCGTCACCTCAAAAAAGTGCATTGCAAGGGTTGATGCAACTCTGCAAAGTGCATTGGATGAGTTGAAGCAATCCATTGCAAAGTGCATTGGGGGGCTTAATGCAACCCATTGCAAAGTGCATTGGGGGAGCTAATGCAACCCATTGCAAAGTGCATTGGGGGGGTTAATGCAACCCATTGCAAAGTGCATTGGGGGAGTTAATGCAACCCATTGCAAAGTGCATTGGGGGGGGGTGATGAATCTTTCCTTTGCATTGTGGGGTTGGTGTGACCCCTTGCAAAGACCACTGGGGGATTGATGTGACTCTCCACAAAATGCGTTGCAAGAGTTGATGCAAGTCTCTGCAAAACACGTTGTGGAGTTGATGCAACCCTTGGCAAAGTGCACTGGAGGGTTGATGCAACCCTTGGCAAAGATGCACGTGCAGGGATGGGATTTTTGCATCCCACCCCCAGAGCTAAGGGATGCTCTCGTCCAGCCAACGCTCCCCTCTCAGCACACAACCACAGCACTGGGGGCCGAGTCCCCATGTCCCAGTTTCGAAGGGACCTACCAGTCCCCATCACCCCACTGAGAATTTCAAGCTGGCTGAGCTCAAAGTAAGCAAGTCTTACAAATCTATTATTTGGGGAGAAAGAAATAAAAATGGGTTTGTTCTCCAAAACTCCCTCATCTGCACCAGTGTGGGGACCTCATTCAGATGCCACCATCTGAAGGTGAACAAATCCCAGATTGAAGGGAGGGAAATCAGCTGGGGAGGGCGAGGAGGGAGGCGAGCAGAGCAAGAAAGGGTTTAAACAAGCCTGAAAGTCACGGGACCTATTGGTATGCAGCGTCCGTCCGTCCGTCCTCCCCAGCAGCCGCAGAGCTCAGCCCCAAAATGCGGCTGCGGGGTGGAATTTGGGGGCAATCCGGGCTGCGTGGCCAGCATGCAGCCCCCCCCAATCCCTGCACCTGTGGGCTGGGGGCCTGTTTGCATCCCCCTGCTTTCTTTTTTTAAAGCCTTTTTGGGGATAATATGAGGGATTTGGGGAGCATCACGCAAATGTCCCCAAAGCCCCAATCCTTCCCCAAAAAGGCAGTGGTTTCTTCAGCCCCTGCACCCCCTGCAATAAACGTGGGAGAGCAAACCCAATGCACTTTGCATCCTCAGCCCGACCTCCCTGCTGCTGCTTTTGGGTCCAAACTTCAGGGAAATGGCACAAAATGACAGCAGCTGCCTCCCTTCCCCAGCCCCAGGCTGGGGTGGGCTTTGTGCTTTTGGGGGGTACTGAGCCCCAAAATTCAGTTTTGGGGGGGATTTGGGAAATTAATGACACATTCAGATGAGCTGCAGTGGGATGGGGGGAACGGGAGAGAACTGGGGTGAGAAAAGGGCTTTTGGGGAAGATGAGGAATGCACAAGAGAAGGCTTTGGGGAAGCCAAAAAGCTGCTGTTAGGGTCTGGGTGGCCACCCCCCTCCCAGGACCCACTTTCCCCCCAGCAGAGCATTTTCCCCACCTTTCAGAACCATTTTCCCCCTTTCCACCCCTCTGCCACACTTGGTAGCAGCGCGCATCCCTTCCCATTGCCCCCCAACCTCCGCCAGAACCCCCCCGAATCAACTCCCTCCCACCCTATTCGGGTTAAAAGGCAAAAAAATAAAAGGAAGAAGGGGAAAAACTCCCCTGCTGCCCCCCCTACCTGCGTGCAGGGCCAGCAGCCAGGCTGCAGGCAGCAGGCGCGGGGCGGCCGCTGCTCCCCACATTTCGGGCCGGTGCAGGGGCCCCGCTCTGTGCCGCTTCCCCGCTCCGGGCACGTCCCTCTGTGCTGCTGGCCCTAAGCCCGGCCGATTTTTTTTTTTTTCCCTTTTTTTTTTTTTTTTATTTGTCCCTCACTCTCTCAATAAAGCCCTGTGTGTTTCGCCTCCCCAGCGGCCTGAGCTGACATTTCCTTGGGGAGAAATCACCCAGATTTGCAGTTTTCCACCCTGCACAGCGATGCTCAGCATCCCGTGGGGTTTGCAGAGGGAGGTGCTGCCTCCCATTTTCTTGTTATTTTGCAAAGCTGCCCCCTCCCTCCACCCCAACCTGAGCTCCCTTTTTGCTTTTTCCAGGCTGATGCTTTCAGAGGAAGCTGCCCGCGGGCTGCGCTCCAGCTCCGGTGCCAATTAGTTCCCGGCACGGCTGAATGGGGCAGCGGGAGCGGGGCAGGGTGCCCGGAGCCGTCCCGCTGAGCCCTGCCAACTCGTCACACGCGCTGCTCCCCCGGCACCGTCCGTGGCCCCGGGATGCGCTGGAGGATGCTTGGAGGTGTTCCGGGGGGACCTGGGGGGACTTTTTGGGGATGTTGGAGGATGCTTGGATGTTTTGGGGGAGGTTTTTTAGGGGGACAAAGAAGGATGCTCAGAGGCATTTGGGGGGGGTTTGTTGGGGGGATTTTTTG